>CM031238.1:408110715-408521368 GCA_018340775.1 Taxus wallichiana var. yunnanensis | reverse complement strand
AATGAAATAGTGCCACATGTCCAAGTTTAAGGGGCCCACAAGAAAAGCCCGCGAAAAGGTGGAGAGAGGGAATTACTCAGCGAATCAGGGCCTGCCACGTGTCATCCAGATGGCAGAGCACGGGAAAAGAGTTTAAAACCTATTTCTTGCCTGTTTAGTGCCCTAAATCTTCGGACCTTCGTATCTTTCAATCCAGAGCTCGGGATTTGCACGTTCTTTATATCAACGAAAAAGATGTTGAAGTTCTCTACATGATTCTAGGGATCAATCTCACATTTTGGTGCAGTTTGGAGGGAGAAAATTAAGAAAACGTCTCTGACGCGTGGTGATAGACAGAAGTAATGCTTCAACAACCAACTTTAATGCAGCAGACAGCTCGCCGCTCCTGTTAGACAGCCCGCCGTTTTGCTAGGATCCGCCACTTCTGTCATAATGAGATGATTTTAAATGCTACCAAGAAGTGGTTGGGGCAGATTCTGGATTTCCTCTCTCTTCCCTCTCTCATTTCTTGATATATATTGTAAAGAAGAGCTCCTTTAAGAGGTCGGACATTCTTGTTTTGCATCCTCCCTTCTTCCCTCGCTTGCAAGAGAAATTGTGGAGCTTTCAAACCTCCCATATGGGTTGTAATGCTAGTCTTTTTGCCTCTTGGCCACTGTAATGTACTATATCGACTCTTGAGCAATAATATATGTGTTGTGATTGACTCTCAACCCTCTCATGTATTTATTGCTGTCATTTTGATCTCTTATTGCAGTTTGGTTACCTGTGCATGGTGGTTGTATTGCATCTATGTGGTCTGTGTTAAATTTGCAAAACGAATGTCTAACATTCCTCGGTGCATCACCTTTGTATTTTAGGTTTTATTCTATACATTTTCTTACCCTGTCTCCTTGGCAAGTTAGATTAGGTTTTAGCAAACCCTCTGCATTTTTTTGTGTGCATCTGAACAGAGGAATAGGAACCAGCCTTCTCTGGAGAATCTTTTCTCATCTTTACAAGTCCCACGCTTGGAGAAAGGATTCCATGTTGTGCAATCACACTAGATGCCTGAACATCAACCTAGAAGCCTGATTTGCATCCAGGGGTGCTGTGAGTCTGCAACAATAGTTTTGGCACGCCCGGTGGGACACTAGAGGTCTCATTTTTATTGCAGCAAAGTTGATATGCATCTGCTGTAGTTTTCTTGCTTATAAGAGCTATTATCTGCATATCTGGCAACTCCAAGGGGAAGAATCAACTGGTTTCAGTAGTGTAGGCCTAAAAACTCATGAGAAGAATCACCACAAGGTCAAGAGTTGGAGAAGAAGAAGTGTTGTTTGAATACCTACAGTTATCTCCAAGAAGAAGGCAAAGAGGAAGAAGGATTCAAAGGTCTCCATCTCCACCAAATAGAACTCTCTCAACTCCTCCACCTGACAGGCCTTTCATTCAGTATACAAGGGTTTTAAGACCGATTAGAATGGCTCAGAACAATCCCTATGTCAACTTCATAGGCAGCAACCCACTTGCTCTCAATGCACAACATCCAGTTCCTATTGCAGCCTTGAAGAACATTCCCTACTTCACCGGAGAAAATCAGACTACTCCAGGTGATCATGTTAAAGATATTGCTAACCTTTGCGCAATCCATGAAATCAATGAAATGCAAGTGGCTGTCAAGTTACTGGCATCTTCCTTCAAGGGTAAAGCATTACAATGGTTTAGGAGCCTTGGAGCTGGTTCTATCACAAACTGGAATCAGCTGTGTATTGCACTTCACGAGTAATTTGGAGAGAAGGGAGACAACTTGTCTCTTTTGGAGCAGCTGACAACTATCAAGAGAGCCCCCAACGAGCAGCTGACTGACTTCAACTTCAGATTTCAAAGGTCTTGGGATAGGATTCCAGTGGCAGTCAGGCCAACAGCAGAAGGTGCTTTTCTATATTACCTTAAAGCTTTGAATTCTGATATTTCTATGTTAATTCAGTCCATGGGAGGCACAACAATCCCTATGGCTTATAGCATTGCCATTAGAGCCGAAAACTGTCTTATTCAAGCTGGTAAACTGGCTCCTAGGCCTCCCATGCCTTTGTATCCAAACTTAGAAAATCCAAGCACTAGTCAAGCACCCACTTTGGCTCCTGTTCCCACTCCTAGAAATCAGAGTTCAAATGAAGCTTCCACTTCATCTCCAAGTGCTTCAAATGAACTCCAAGAGGTCATGAAACAGTTGCAAAATTTGGGAAATGAGTTGGTTACTATTAAGAGGCAACAAGCCCAAGGTTTCAGACCTTCCTATCAACCTCAAGCTCAGCCTAATAGGCAGCCATACCAACCACAAAGACCACCTAATCCAGTTGCAAATGTGAATCAAACAAGGCCTCCCTCTAATAGACCATTCCAGCCCTATAATCCAAATGCTATATCTGCCTCTAAGGCATTAGTGCCAACACAGAACAACATTGCTCAGGAATATGACTGGTGCTTTCCATGCAACGAGCCTCATAACCAATCCATGTGTTTCAATGGTGCTCTCAATCAAGCACTGATGGTGACAACTACTGGTGTGGAGGGCAAGGGCAGTCAAGGAAATAGTCAACAACAAGAAACATTCCAACAGCAATCAGCCCCAAATGACACCACGTTGGTGAACTGGCAAGCAGAAGATTTCTGTGGCATGAATCAAGCAGTTTCTCAAGGTGTCACAGCCAACACAAGGTCAAAGAGGAGAAATTTGGGTGAAGAACAGCCATTAGCCCCAGCCAATCCACAACCTTCCACGGCTCCACAAATGATTGGCAAGCAGAGTCCAGTTTCAAATACACAAGGGCAGCCAAGAACAGCCCCTAGGCCAACTCAAATGCCAGCTGTTGCTGCCCACGTACAAGGAGTAAGTGTACAAACCAAGGGACAACAAAAGGATACTTCATCCCCGTTCAGTATCATTGAACAGATGAAGAAGACTAACGTCAATATATCAATGTGGGAATCCCTATCCATCCCAGGACAAAGAGATCTGCTGCAAGCTGCCATGAAGGATTGGACAACTTCGAATCAGCAGGTTCAGATGCAAGACAAAGTGCTTACAAATGCTGCCCAGCCTGAAGGAAGCCATGGAGGGCAACAAGGTAAAATGTTGAAGCCCCCTCCTTTCTATGTTTCATTAATCATTGGGGATAAACTAGTACACAATTACATGATTGATTCCGGGGCAAGTAGCTCAGTGATGCCCAAGCAAATAGCTGATCAGCTGGGTCTCCAATATGAAGTAATATCTAAAGGGGTAGTGCAATTGGATGGGACAGCAATAGCAACAGTTGGAGTGATTAAAAACTTGAGTCTTACCTTGCATGCATGTCCAAATGTTGTTGTCTTACAAGATATATCAATCATAGACCTTCCACCACTCTTTGCCCTTTGCTTGTCAAGGGACTTCACAAACAAGATTGGGGGTATTTGTCTCGATTGTCCCACATGCTTGTTTAGAAACAAGGTATGGAACTAAGGCTACAATTAGGTCTAAACCTATTGCAAACTTCCATATTGAGCCTTACACTCCAAGTCAGATTAATGCCAATTGTTCAACATTTGATCAAGAAGATCACCCTAGTACTGATGAGGCTGACACCAAGGTTGGAAGTATCCCGGACCTAACTCTCAATGAATGGGCAAACAAGATACATGCTTTTGATCCCTATCAAGAAGTAGAAGAATCTGAGCTGGGAGTCTATTGTATACACGAAGAAAATCAACCTGTTCCTAGCATCACCAAGCCAAGCCATAATGATGACAATGAGGTATGGCGGCTATTTTTTGACGGATCAAGGAGTAGGCAAGGTGCAGGAGGTGGAGCCATGCTTGTTTCACCTCAAGGCATCAAATATTATTCAGCTTTTCATTTCCAGTTTTCTTGTTCAAACAACACAGCTGAATATGAGGCCTTGATTCATGGACTTCATTGGGCTAGGAAAAAGGGATAAATAACTTGCAGGTGTTCGGGGATAGCGAGCTAATCGTCAACCAAGTTAGAGGACAACATGCTACGAAGAACGACTTGCTGAGGAGCTACAAGAATAGGGTATGGGACCTCATTGAGGATTTCGAAGCTTTCAACATTGTGTCCATACCCAGGAAGAAAAATGAAGCCGCGGATAGGCTCGCAGCAGTTGGAGCAACGTTTGATGTGGTTGACAACATCAAAAGGGAAAAAACACAGCCACATATCCATGTGATTGTGAGGCCAGCAGTTCCAGATAATAACACAAGCTGGCAGGTGTTTGAGAACGATCAACAGATCGTCAATTTTCTACAGGAAGAGGCTGAATTCTCAGCTAGAAATCAGGACAGATTAGAGCAGCAGTATGGGGATCAAGTAGTGCACTGGACAAACAAGCTTCCTAAGGGTTTAGTAACATTGGAGTCTATCTTCAACCCTAACGACCAGTTCCGTAAGGAAAAGGCTAACATACAAGTCAAGAGAGAAGATTCAGAGCCAATTCTGGTTGGGGAAGGCAAAATACTTCAAATTGGTAAAGTGGCCACTAAGCAAGAGAAATCAGATTTCATACAGCTTTGCCAAGAATTTCCAGATGTCTTCACTTGGAGCTATGAAGACTTGAGAGGATTCAATCCGAAGTTGGCACAACATACCATAGAATTGGATCCGAGATGCTAAACCCATCGTGCGTAAGCAGACCACAACCCTCACATTGAGCCTCTAATGAAGAAAGAGCTTAACAAGCTAATAGAGGCAAGCATTATATTCCCGATCAAGCACTTAAGCTGGGTTGCAAACTTGGTTCTAGTCAGGAAGAAGAGCGGAGAAATCAGGTTGTGTGTAGATTTTCGGGACCTCAATAGGGCATCTCTCAAAGACCATTACCCACTTCCTTCAATGGAACAAATATTGCAAGTAGTATCCGGTTCAGAGAGATTCTCTCTCCTAGATGGCTACTCAGGGTATAATCAGGTGATGGTGAAAGAAGATGACCAATTCAAGACGGCTTTCACCACCAAATGGGGGACCTATGCCTACAAGAAGATGCCATTTGGACTATCAAATGCTGGAGCCACCTTCCAAAGGGCAATGGATATGGCATTTAAGGGGTTGATCAACAAAATAGTTCTGATATATCTTGATGACATCACTGTATTCTCAAAAAATGCAGCGGATCACCTCTTTCATTTGAGGCAAGTATTTCAGAGATGTAGAAGATTTGGAGTATCATTGAATCCCAAAAAGTGCATATTCTTGGCTCACGAGGGAAAACTTCTAGGCCATATTGTTTCAAAGGAAGGGTTGACGATTGACCCAGAACGGGTTGAAGCAATTCAAGCATTGCCATTGCCAAGTCACAAGAAGGCTCTTCAAAGCTTCTTGGGAAGGATCAATTTTGTCCGCAGGTTTGTTCCAAACTTTGCAGCTCTCGTAAAGCCAATAACGCTGATGTTAAAGAAGAGCATGGCATTTAAGTGGACATCTGAAGGCAAGGCAAGTTTTGAGGCAATAAAAGAGGCTATATCTCAAGCCCCAACTCTCGTCAATCCAGACTTCTCCAAGGACTTCATGCTATATGCCTTCGGATGGAGACACAATTTCGCAATCCCGCACAACAAAACAAAGAAGGATTAGAACAACCATTGCTTTCTTCAGTTAAGGCTTGGAGGAATACGAAACTAGATACTCTTTCATTGAAAAGCATGTACTTGCAGTGATCAGGAGTTTAAAGAAATTCAAGCACCTAGTCTCAAACAACAAGATCCAATTATTGGTCTCTCATGTGGGAGTCAAGGACTTCCTTCTAAACAAGGATCTGAATGAGAAGCGTGCAGGGTGGATAACTCGTGTCATGGAATATGACATCGAGATCAAGGTCACCAAACTAGTACGTGGAAAGGGACTATGTGAACAGCTAGCCTTGAGTCAACAAAGTTGAAGCAGTGTGATGAAAAGATACTGGCTCTTGTACTACAGATGGCCAAGAACATGAAAATGATGATGTGCCTACTCCTTGTTGGACTCAGAATATGATACACTTCCTACAGATAGGACTATGCCCTCCGGAAATGAGCAAAGCAAAGAGGAGATACTTCAGATTACAAGCCATTCCATATGTGCTTGTTGATGGTGTTTTGTTTAAGAAAGACATCAATGGGGTTCTATTGAGGTGCATTGGGACTGGTCAAATTGAGAGGGTGTTACGAGATTTTCACGATGGAGATTTTGGAGGACATTTTGCCCCACGAGTAACAGCTCTCAAGATAATGAAGGCAGGGTATTATTGGCCCACAGTGTTCAATGACTGCTATACATGGATAAGAAAGTGTAAGAAATGTGCACTCTTCACGGGCAAAAGAAAGACTAGCAAAGCACTTCCATCGCACCCAATCTTGGTTGACCAACCATTTCTGCAATGGGGATTGGACTTCATTGGGGTCATCAACCCAAACTCAAGCCAAGGCCACAAGTGGATTCTCACGGCAACGGACTACTTCACCAAGTGGACTGAAGCAGTAGCGCTCAAAGAGGCAAACGAGTCTAATATACTAGAATTTTATGAAGGAATAGTGACCAGGTTCGGTGTGCCGCCACTATCATATCAGACAATGCATTGGCATTCATAGGTTCCAAGATTGCTACGTAATGGGCTGTCAAGAATGGAATCTACTTGAGCACCTCTTCCAATTATTACCCACAGGGTAATGGACAGGCAGAGTCCATGAACAAAAATTTGCTAAGAATCATCAGGAGGACTCTGGATGAAAATCAAAGAACATGGCATACCAAGCTAAAATCAGCATTATGGGCTGATAGAATAACACCAAAGAGGTCTACAGGTAATTCCCCTTACAAGTTGGTCTATGGAAAAGAGGCAGTATTTCCTATATCATTAGAACTACCTGCATTGGAGTTCATGAAGCAGTTGGAGTTGGCTGAGTTCGAACCAATGGAGGCTAGGTATGCAGAGTTGATGGAATTGGAAGAAATTAGAGAACGTGCAATTCAAACAATTGAGAAAGATCAGCCCTAGTGAAAAGATGGTTTGATAAGAAAGCAAGAGCAAGGACCTTCCAGGAAGGGGACCTAGTTCTGAAATGGGATGCAGATCGGGCAAAACCAGGAAGGCATTCCAAGTTTGATGCCATTTGGAGTGGCCCCTACATGGTCATGGAATGTAAGAATAGCAATGCCTTCCAATTGTCTACATTGGACGGAGAAGAACTCCCGATTCCGGTCAATGGAATCTATCTTAAACATTGCTACTGAAAAGAAAAGTTTTACCCTTGTAAATATTAGCCTAGATTTCAATTCCTCTAAGTGCGTATGCACATTGTCTTGTTGTAGTTAAGTTTCAATTTCCTAAGTGCTTTGGCACAGTTTTGTTGCTCTGGGTTGGTTTTCTACAGCTTCAGCGTGCTCTCGTAGAGGAGTTTCAGATCGTGCTCATTTTAGGTTATTGCTTATGACTCCATGCCCAATGGATCGCTAAAAGGCCACCGATCTTCTACCTAAGCAGCGGAGTGAGCCCGAAAAGTCACCAAATTGTTATCCAAATTTCCCCCAAAGTTAATTTGATAACATGCATAAGAGTTTTTAGTTCCAAGCAAGTAGATTGATTTAGGGGAAAATCGTAAAAATGGCTAAGTCCTGCTCAAGGCCACCTTTGGGACAGTTGGAACAATTATACGCGGAAGGCGCGGATCGGCCGAAAAGCCTCCAGGCAGCCCAAACAGAAAAGGGACATCTGGGACAAATGGACACGAAATGCCCGAATCGGCCGAAAGAAAGAAAATTTGTCCAAGTCCTTTACCGGGAGCAAGCGGGACAAGAGTGCATGGAGGACGCGAACCGGCCGAATCGGGCGAACCGGAAGAATTTGTCCCAGACAGCACTGGGACATTTGGGACAAATGGACGCGAAGGACGTGAACCGGGATCGGATCGGCCGAAACAGGAAACTTCAGCACAAGGACAAGTGGGACAAAGGGGCGCGCGGGATGCGGATAGCCGAAGGAGCCGAAAGCCAATCAGATCACGCCACGTGTCACCGGCAGAAAAGGGACGAGGAAGCCCATTTCGGGCGGATCGGAGGATTCTGTCCCATGAAGCACTGGGACATCCGGGACAAAAAGACGTGGTGGACGTGAAAATCCGCAGGCCCGTAGACAAATCACAGCATGACACGTGTCGCCAAGGAAAAAGGTCCAAAAAGTCAAAGGGGCGAGTTTTCGAGCACTGATCCAAACCAATGAAATAGTGCCACATGTCCAAGTTTAAGGGGCCCACAAGAAAAGCCCACGAAAAGGTGGAGAGAGGGAATTACTCAGCGAATCAGGGCCTGCCACGTGTCGTCCAGATGGCAGAGCACGGGAAAAGAGTTTAAAACCTGTTCTTGCCTGTTTAGTGCCCTAAATCTTCAGACCTTCGTATCTTTCGATCCAGAGCTCAGATTTGCACGTTCTTTATATCAACGGAAAGATGTTGAAGTTCTCTACATGATTCTGGGATCAATCTCACATTTTGGTGTAGTTTGGAGGGAGAAAATTAAGAAAACGTCTCTGACGCGTGGTGATAGACAAAAGTAATGCTTCAACAACCAACTTTAATGCAGCAGAGACACACTTTCGCCTCTGTTAGACAACCCGCAGCTTTTGCTAGGATCCGCCACTTCTATCATAATGAGATGATTTAAATGCTACCAAGAAGTGGTTGGGGCAATTCTGGATTTCCTCTCTCTTCCCTCTCTCATTTCTTGATATATATTGTAAAGAAGAGCTCCTTTAAGAGGTCGGACATTCTTGTTTTGCATCCTCCCTTCTTCCCTCGCTTGCAAGAGAAATTGTGGAGCTTTCAAACCTCCCATATGGGTTGTAATGCTAGTTTTTTTGCCTCTTGGCCACTGCAATGTACTGTATCGACTCTTGAGCAATAATATATGTGTTGTGATTGACTCTCAACCCTCTCATGTATTTATTGCTGTCATTTTGATCTCTTATTGCAGTTTGGTTACCTGTGCATGGTGGTTGTATTGCATCTATGTGGTCTGTGTTAAATTTGCAAAACAAATGTCTAACATTCCTCGGTGCATCACCTTTGTAGTTTAGGTTTTATTCTATGCATTTTCTTACCCTGTCTCCTTGGCAAGTTAGATTAGGTTTTAGCAAACCCTCTGCATTTTTTTGTGTGCATCTGAACAGAGGAATAGGAACCAGCCTTCTCTGGAGAATCTTTTCTCATCTTTACAAGTCCCACGCTTGGAGAAAGGATTCCATGTTGTGCAATCACACTGGATGCCTGAACATCAACCTAGAAGCCTAATTTGCATCCAGGGGTGTTGTGAGTTTGCAACAACATTATTTAGCAATTATAAACTTGCACTTATGCCGTGGAATTTCATTTCATAGCTCCGTTTTAGGTGTCGTTTTCTCTAAAAGTGCATATCTTCTCGAGCTCTACGCTTGATGGCAATATTTTTCTTATTTTCATAAAATCTGTTTATGCCAAAAATGCGACTTGCCATTCTAGAGGCCTTTTTGTGCATGACTTCGTCTTTTAAAGAGAAGATGACTTCACAATCGATTCCTTCTAAAGATGGCAACCGTAGATGATCTCCAGATACTCTAGGCAAGAAAATGATCATTACTAGTGAAGAAATTGACCTAGGGGAATTTCACAGAGAAAAACATGCAAAAATATAAAAACGAAAAATATTGCCGAAGTCATCGATAAAGCCCATGATTCATTCTTGGTGAAAACCCTATTGGTATATGTGAATATTGACATGCAAAACTTCAACAGGGTTAAATCGGAGCACAATTTACTTCAAATGGGGCTTTAAATAATTAAATAAAAATTTCCCACAGACAAAACCTGGTCAAAGGATAAAACGAGTTTCGACATCTGGGTATTTGTCGAAATTGGCTCATATGACTCTCTGGGAATATCTTGACACAATACAGGCATTTTCTAGCAATAAAAACACAAAACGACTCATTATTTTAAAAGTACAAAAATTTTTCAATATGGGGTAGTCTCAAATTTCGGGGTCAAATATACTGGGGTTTGAGGTCTCCCGCTATGTCTTTTATTACACATACTATTTCTAGTGGGTCCCTCCTTCTTAGGGGTCCTCCTTCTAGGTATCTTATTGCACATTCTATGGTTCCTATGCAGTTTTCACAACCCCTTCTTTCCAGGGACCAATGTGATAAATTTGAGGTCCAAGTCTCCTTTGCTTAATGGGTTCTTCTTGCCTCCTAATGAGGCTCTCATCAAGTAGCTTGTATGCTACCTTCCCTTCCTATACATAGCTAATTTTCAAAATACAAAAACATTCAAATGATCACATTCCCAAAACATTCAAATATTTACAAAAACAAAAAATCAGGACCTACATGGCTAGCTTGCTACTTTACATATATTGTTTGTCATATTGATTTGATAGAATATTTTATAAATAAACTCTTTCCACACATGTGTTCATGAAGTATGTTATGTTTGATGCAAGGCACACAAATTGATATACGATGACAAGTGTCATCCTAGATCATTCCCAGCTAACCCTAATCTTTTGGGGGCATCTCCCACACTATACAAGTGTTTTTGTTTCATTATTATGCCAAGAGGCATTCCTTTGAGCTCAATGGCAGCCAAGGCTGTAATAGATTGGGTTGTTCACTTTTATTCTCGACATTAAATTTGACGTCCATTTGACCGTCATGTGACAATTCATCTATAAATTTGACTTCCATTGGACTACCACTAAAATGTTTCTTTTTATTTTTCTTGGAGAAGTCAATCAAAAATACTAATAGTAATATCTTGGCCATATAATAATGTTTGGGCCTTTTTTTCCTAAATAGAGTTTTTCAAGACCGACACAATTGTGCAACTATATGATTCCATTTACCACAAATCAATGAGAAATTGATAGGGAATTTAATGAAATTATTGATTAAAGTGGCATGTGAAAATTCTAAGCTAAGAACCTCAACTTGATATCTATTGATGTATTTCATACATTACATTTATTATAATGTAATTATTATATTTATTATTTATTTATTATTATTATTTTATGAATATGCTTATACTACATTAGCAAAGTTAGATAGGTGCTTGAGATTGATATCTCTCGGCATATTTTAGATATATGTATTTAAGATATCTATACTAGTAGCTTACTTTCACTTCTTTTTTACGCTCATAGTTTTTATTGTGTGTATGCCATATTTTCAAACTAACTATTATCCAATTTCACCCCTAGGGTTGAAATGATAACATACATCGATTCTCAAATCCCAAGCAAATTGATTGATCCAGGCAAAAATCATGTTTCAGGGTCCTTACACCAAGTCATTTTTTTCTTAACTCCCTGTCTAGGTTTTGTGAACAAGCTCAGAAAATGCGAAAAGTTGCGAGAAATAAGCTGGGCTCCTAAAAAATTGTGAAAATCGCTAAATCCTAGTCCCCGGGACAGTCAGGACATTTGGGACGTGCTCGCGGATCGGCCGAAAAGCCTTTAGTAGGTGTAGTGCGGCCCTTGATGTTGAAAGAAAGGGACATCTTTCGGGACAAATGGACGCGAAATGCCCGAATCGGTGAGCTATTCTGAAAGAAAATTTGTCCAAGTCCTTTACCAGAGCAAGCGGGACAAGAGTACGCAAAGACCCGAACCGGCCGGTTTGGCCGGAATGGGAAACTTTCGTATTGGGACATGGGCCGTGAATGCGCAGAGGACGTGAACCGCCGGTTTGCCAAAAAGAGAACTCGCAAAGACTGGGAAATTTGGGACAAATGGACGCGAAGGACGCGAACCGGCCGGTTCGGCCGAAACAGGAAACTTCAGCACAAGGACAAGCGGGACAAAGGGGCGCACGGGACGCGGATAGCCGAAGGAGCCGAAAGCCAATCAGATCACGCCACATGTCACCCGCAGAAAAGGGACGAGGAAGCCCATTTCGGCGGATCGGAGGATTCTGTCCCACGAAGCACTTCGGGACATCTCGGGACGAAAAGACGCGTGGACGCGAAAATCCGTTTTATCAGCCCGTGGATAAATCACGGCATGACACGTGTCGCCAAGGAAAAAGGTCCAAAAGGTCAAAGGGGTGAGTTTTTTGAGCACCGATCCGAACCAATGAAATAGTGCCACGTGTCCAAGTTTAAGGGGCCCAAAGAAAAGCCCACGAAAAGGTGGAGAGAGAAATTGCTCGGCCGAACTAGAGCCCGCCACGTGTCATCCCAGGATGGCGGAGCACAGGGGAAAGAAATTTTAAAATCCATTTTCGCCTTTATTTTGTGCCCTAAATCTTCAAATCATCATATCTTTCGATCCAGAGCTTTAGATTTGCACGTTCTTTACATCAACGGAAAGTCATAAGTTCTCTACATGATTATGACCTCGGGGTCAATCTTGCATTTTGGTGTAGTTTAGAGGGAGAAAATTAAGAAAACGTCTCGATGCGTGGTGATAGACATTGTAATGCTTCAACTATAACTTTAATATAAGATATTGTTGCTAGCTCGCCGCTCTTGTTAGACAAATAAAGCTTTTTGAGTGAATCCACTTTCATCTTATAATGAGATGATTTTAAATGCTACCAAGAAGTGGTTGGGCGCATTCTGGATTTCCTCTCTCTCCCTCTCTCATTTCTTCATATATATTGTAAAGAGGAGCTTTTTTAAGTGTTGACATTCTTGTTTTGCATCCTCCCTTCTTCCCTCGCTCATTAAAGAGAAATTGTGGAGCTTTCAAACCTCCCATATGGGTTGTAATGCCAAATTTTTTGCCTCTTGGCCACATCGTAATGTATCGTATCGACTCTTGATCAATAATACATATGTTGTGATTGACTCTCAACCTTCTCATGTATTCATTGTTGTCCATTTTGATCTCTTATTGCGGTTTGAATTACTAAAGCATGGTGTTTGTATTGATCTATGTGGTCTCGTGTTAAATTTGCAAAACAAGTGTCTAACATTCCTCGGTGCATCACCTTTGTAGTTTAGGTTTTTATTCTATGCATTTTCTTACCCCTGTCTCCTTGGCAAGTTAGATTAGGTTTTAGCAAACCCTCTGCATTTTTGTGTGCATCCGAAGAGGAATAGAACCACCTTCTCTAGAGAATCCTTTCTCATCTTTGAAGCCCCACACTCTGGAGAGAGGATTCCATGTTGTGGATCACACTAGATGCCCGAACATCAACCTAGAAGCCCGATCTGCATCCGGGGTGTCTTGTGAGTCAGCAAAACACTAACATGACTAACACATATGTCTTGTGCAACACTAGCTTATCTTGCTCTATGTGCCTCATGGCTATTGTTTGTTAGTCAATTTTGCTTACTTGATTGCTTGCTTTTATGTATAAGGTCTATGGCCATTGCTATGTTTTTTATAGGGAAGGTTTTTATATCCCTTACCCAAAGTCACTTTTATAACCTCTTGCTTATGTTTGTGTGTGTGACACCTTTGTGTCCCATGTTTACAACCTCTTGGGCCTTTTGCATGACTAACATATGTGACATTGTTTGTGTACTTATTTGTTAGATCAAATGTATATTTGTTTGAATTTGCATTTATTTACTATTAAACATGATTGTGTTTGGATTAGCACAAGGTTGTATAGATAATATATCATACCTAAGCATACATGTAATAAAAGCGAATATTCCACTAGAAGAAATATACAAAACAAGATATATAAATCAACACCAGATTTAATGTGGTTCACCCAGTGTGGGTTACATCCACCAAGAAACAAGCCAATTTATTATCCAAAGATTTCAGAAGATATACAATAAAGATTTACAATCTTCCACACCTCTTATGATGTACAATACTTTATTTCTCTGAAGCTTCTTCTTCTCCAAGAATTCTCTCTCACAATTATTTTCACAATAATCACTCTCTCTTCTAATCCTAACTTTCTATCTTATAAATACCTTATACAAACTTAAGGCACTTAGCTATGCAATTACAATTAATAGATCTACTTTAATACTAAAATTAGATATAATTCCCGTGATTTAAATAAAACACTCACGCATAGCACAGTAACCAATGACGGTTCCTACTTGCCTGACCGATGCCAGTCATAGGTGACCGATGTTAGTTACTTTTTTTCCAGCAAATTGATATAGCATGTTAAACTGAAGTAATTGAGCTCCACATCTCAACAATCTCCCACTTGGAGATAAATTATTGCACTATACCTTGTACAACATCATCCTTGGATCCTTTCCTTAGCTTTGTTTCTTCCTCTTCAAGTCTCAAACTCGAAGACCAACAAAAGTGGAGTGTAGCTCCAACTTCTCTTTTGCTAATGGCTTTGTTAGCATATTCACATAGGTTTTTAATCGTATGAATCTTCTCCAGTTTCAGCTTCCCATCCTCCAATACCTGTCGTATGAAGTGATATCTCAACTAAATGTGTTTCATTCTAGAATGAAACGTTGAGTTCTTTGCCAAATGAATTGCACTCTGACTGTCACTAAACAATTTGCAATCATCTTGCTCATTTCCCAACTCTTCCATGAACTTGCTCATCCATATCATCTCTTTGCTAGCCTCTATAGCTGCAACATACTCTACCTCTATAGTAGACAAAGCCACAACCTTCTGCAATCTTGATATCCATCTAACTGTCGTCCCACCTACTATGAAAATATATCTAGTAGTGCTCCTTATACCATCCAAATCTTTAGCCATATCTGAATCAACATAGCCACGTAAAGAAATATTCAAACCTCCATAGCATAATTGCATGCTAGATGTCCCTCTCAAATACCTGAGTATCCATTGGATTTCTTTCCAATGCTCTTTACTTGGATTGGCTATAAATCTACTCACAACTCCCACTGCCTATGCAATGTCTGGTCTAGTACAAACCATAACATACACGAGACTCCCAACTGCTGAAGCTTATGGTACTCGTGTCAGGTATTTGACCTCCTCATGTAATGAAGGACGCTGATATTTGTTCAATTTGAAGTGTCCAGCCATAGGTGTACTTACAGATTTTGAATTTTACATTTTAAACCTTTCTAACACCTTGTAGATATAATCCTCCTGAGACAAATACAATTTTTTGTTCTTGTCTCTGTATTTGCATACCAAAGATTCTTTCTACAGCTCCTAAATCCTTCATAGCAAATGTGTGAGCTAGCTTTCCCTTAAACTCACCAATGTCCTGCATACTAGATCCTACAATAAGCATATCATCCACATACGGTAACAAAATAATATAGCTCCCATTTTCAAGCTTCTTGAAATAAACACAATGGTCATATTCATATCTCAAGTAACCATGCTCATGCATGAAACTATCAAACCTTATGTACCATTGCCTTGGAGCTTGTTTGAGCCCATATGGGCTCTTTTTCAACCTACGCACACTAAATTTCTCTTTACCCTTGACGTCATACCCAAGTGGCGGCTTTGCATACATATAAATATCTTTATCCAAATCACCATGAAGGAAATCCGTCTTCACATCTAGTTGCTCTAAATGTAAATCATCTACTGCAACTAAACTCAATACAATACGTATGGAAGTCATTTTAACAACAGGAGAAAATATTTCACCAAAGTCAATACCTTCTTTCTATGCAAATCCTTTTACTACAAGCCTTGTCTTGTACCTTTTTGCCCACCCTCTTCTTCCTTGATCCTGTAAACCCACTTGTTTTTCAATGTCCTCTTACTTACTTGGCAACTTAACCAAATCCCAAGTCTAGTTTTGTTCCAAGGAGTCCATCTCCTCATCCATGCCATGCTCCCACTGAACGTGGGTCTCATCCTGCATTGCTTCTTCAAAACTTTCTGGTTCACCATTATCAGTCAATAATAAATAAGATAGAGAAGGTGTAAATATTTCTAGAGGTTTACTTACCCTTTGTGACCTTCTCACAAGAGTTTGGGGTACCAGAGGCTCATTCTAGACCTCCTGGACATTTGTTTCCAATTTTGACCGATGCTGACTTGTAATGGTCACCTTACACAGTAGGCGACGCCCATTTGGCTAACCGATGCTCATTTGGCTCTTCGTAACTAATACTGGTTCAGTGACTGATGTCGGTCAAGGGTTAACCAATACCGATTACTATGTAACCCTGTAGGTATGAGTTTTAAATCCGAGAGTTTATTTTCATTCATAAACTTCTCAACCGGTTCGTCCTTGGGTATTAAAATTTTATCCTTGTACATTCTCTTTTCGTTCCATTCAATGTCACGACTCCTAATAATTTTAGAATTCTCTAAATCCCAAAAATGAATCCAAAATCACCATATCCATAACCAATGAAAGTACATCTCTTGGATTTTGCATCTAACTTTTTCTATTTTCCTTATCAATATGCACAAAAGCTTTTGAACCAAAAACTTTAAGAAAAGAAATATCTACCTCTTTTCCGATCCAAGCTTCCTTTGGTATTCCTCCATCTAGTGAACTTGAAGGCCCACGATTAATCAAATAAACCGTTGTATCAACTTCTTCTACCCAAAACTACAAGAACAATCTAATATGTATCCTCATACTTCTAAGCGCGTTCCATGATTGTCCTATTCATTCTTTCTATAACACCATTCTCTTGTGGTGTTCTTGAAACCATCTTTTTCTACGTATTTCATTCACTAAACAATAATCATTGAAAGTCCTGGCTATATTATTCACCACCATTGTCGATCTAAGGCACCTTGTAACTTTGAATTTGATTCATTCTCAACAAGGGCTTTCCATCTTTTAAAAGTCTCAAAAACATCATGGTGTCACCCAGATTTCACCCTGAAATCTGCGACTACCCTATCCGAAAAATTTTCGTACTTTTAAAATAATGGGTCGTTTTGTGTTTTTATTGCCTGAAAGTTCTTGTATTGCGTCAAGATAATCCCAAAGAGCCATATTAGCCTTTTTCACCAAATACCCAGATGCCCAAAGTTGTTATATTCTGTCGTCGGGATTTGTCATGGGAAATTTGTATTTAATTATTTTGAGCCCCGTATGAGGCTATTTGCACTCCATTTTAACTCTGTTATGATCGAATATGTCATTACTCTTATGTACCAGAAGGGTTTTAACTTGGAATAAGTTTTGGGCTTTATTTGTGACTTTTGGCAATTTTTCGTGTTTTTGTGTTGTCCCGTTTCGTTTTCTGTGAAATTTCTCTAGAACAATTCCTTTGCCAGGTAAGCCCGATTTTTGGTCTGGAGCAGCTGGAAAACATATACGCACATTATGCCCGGAGGAAGTCACCATCGAGGTCTGGATCACCGGAAAAAGCGAAGTCGTGCACGGAAAAGCCCCTGCGGGGATGGGCGCATTTTTGGAAAACAAAGGATTTAAGCTGCAATGGGAAAAATAGAAGCCGCAGGCAGGGTGGGAATTTTATACCTGCCTAGCAGGGTACTTTTTCCCGTGTTATAAAATTCACTTAAGTTGCAGTGGGAAAGTTAGAGGCCGCAGGCAGGTGGGAATTTATTACCTGCCTTGCAGGGTGAAAATTCCCATGATAAAATAAAAGGAAAGTGACTTAAGTGAAATCATGGGATTTTAGTGCCTGCCTTGCAGGGTAAATAATCCCATTGTCAAAGTCAAATCACTTAAGTGGATCATGGGATTTTGGTGCCTGCCTTGCAGGGTAAAGAATCCCATTGTGGAAAAATTCCTAAAAATAGAATTATATGTGCAAAAAAGTGCGCCCCCTTTGGTGAGATGATGACAGCCTTTAAGTGATTATTTTAATTAATCTATTCTTTCAAAAAGTGCACCCAAGCTTGGAGGAAGTCAACAAGTCAAAGAGGGAATAAAAGAAAGGAATTAAATGCATTAAATTTAATTTATTTAGTGGTTGCCCCCTTCCTCTCAAAAAGTGCGCCCCATTTGGGAGTTATTTAATGTTTTTAAAGGCATTAAAACATTAAATTAATTTCTATTTTCAGTGGCTATGGTCAAAGCACACTGTGAAGCTTAAGTGAAGTGATGTGTGAAGGATTAAATTGGATTAATTTAATTTATTGGATGGCTGTCCTTAAACATGCTATTTTTAAAAGAGAAAAGCATGATTTTTAATTAATTAATTGCCTTTAATTGTTAGGGCAATTATTAATTATAGAATTGTGAAGGTTATATAAGCATGGGCAGCCATATGGGTGAATTATTTGATTCACAGGTAAATAATTGCAGCCAAGTGGAAAAGTGTGCCCCCATTAGAAGAAGGATTTTGCTCAGACAAGGTGACAACAAGGCTAAAAGCTTCCAGATTTGGTGCATGCTTTGAAGGAGGTTGATCTTTGTCTGCATAATTGTTTGCATAGGTGTTACAGGTGCTCAGGTGTTGTTGAAAGGATTCATGCTCTCTTTATGTGCAAATTAAACACCAATTTTTGGGACAAAGAGGCTTGAAAAGTGCAGATTTTTACAATTAAAATTCACTATTCATGCTCCAAAGGGCCATTTTTGTCTGAATTAATTGCAGGAATTCATTACTAGTGCTTTATAAAGGAAAATGAGCTTTTATCAATGTCCAATACATTGCATATATCCTCCGAATTTGAAGAATTGTCCAGATCTGCACCAATTTTGAAGAAATCGCCAAGTAAGAAGAAAAAGAATTATTCAGACGAAGATAGACAAAGCCATGGCGAAGGGAGATGAAAAAGAAAGCACGATGGAGTCATGCATTGCTTCCAAACTTGCAGACATAGGAGACACAGATCTAGGCTTGGAACCTCTTGCTGATTTGATTGATAGATCCAGAGCGGGAAAGACTTCACTCATGCGTGCGCTTAAAAGCGTGGAATTATCCAAGCCGCAGCTTTTCCATGTATGCACCCAATTGCGATTTCATGATGGAGTGTGCTAGATCTTATCATCCTTCATCCAGATCGGTGCATGATGCTTCGGAAAAGACAATAATTTGTTTTGACGCAGAGTTCATCAATTATTGTTTGAAGATTCCAGTGCAAAAGGTGGTGACTTCTATTAGCATTCAGGATGCTGACAGTAGATGGGAGAAGCATAAAGCTGATTGCGTGAGCATAATGAATAGCCGATACATGAAGAAGCCTAGATCTCCTTCAAAGTTCCCGAGAACTCTTCCACGGTCTAATTTGGTGCAGGAGGTAGATGATGTCGTCAAATTTCTATGCAGGATGAATGGCGAAGCGAATGCTTAAACTTTCTGTACATGGATGTATGCTTTCATCAGGACCATTGAAAACAACAAGGTTGATTCTATAATCAATTGGTCAGAAATTATTAAGGCAACAACATTGGTGAGCAACTCCGAACGTGAAGCGTACTTTCAGCTTCAAGATGACTTCATACTTGGTGTATGCTGTAGCTTCACAAGGCGTCTTTTCCAAGCTGGATAGATGTGGTGTTCTTTCCAAGGACCCCATTTTCGAGTGCTACCCGCAGCTTACTGCACCTGCATGTGAGAAAGACTTCAAAGTGATCAACGATGACTTCTTCTACGATTTCATCTGTAGGCTAGACAAAGACTTGAAGGCCAACAGGGTAAGCAAGGAAGCGTGGGAAGCTATGTCCAAGATTGGTAGTCTATTCATTCAATTTGTAGATTTCACATACCTCAGGGTTATGGGCTTTTCTGGAGAACCAATAAAGATGTCCAGGTATCCGAATGATAGATTGATCGCCATGGAGCGGAGCAGTCAACTTGTGGAGTTACATGACCTTTAGTCAAAGCAGCACAAGTCTACGCGCTTCTTCCCAATCACTGTGGGATATTACAGTTGCATTAGCATTCATAGAGCTTGGGGATGGAAGCCCAAATGTTATCCGAGTATGAGCAAGAGTTCTTCCCTGCACAGCTGAACTTCGATCCATTTGGAGTAGCCAAGAAGACAATCTCCCAGGAGTACGCACATGTGCCTTCATTAGAAGATTTCTGGATGAAGTGCAAAAGTGAGTACGAGGTTAGAAAGAGAGATTTCAATAGGCTATCAACAAAACAAGTGTTCGACTTTGGACTAGCGCGGATACCTATGGATCTTAAAGATGATGGGAATGTGGTACTTGACACTTACCATCAAATGGGAGGAGATAAAGCCATACTGCAGAATAACATAGGAGGCTGCAACACAATTGAAGAAAGGTCGGGAGTCAGTCTTTAGGTGAATACTTCAAACTCAGTTCGACGAAGGGATATTGCCTTAATGAAGCATTGATGAATCAAGTCACGGGCAACTTCAGCACAGGATATTCCCTCAAGCGAAAGCACGGAGGAGAAAGCAGCAGGAAAGTCGAGAAGTTGAAAGTGCATAGAAGATCTCAATCCAAGGAGAGGATCACTTCTACGACCATGACTTTAACTCCGGTTTCTCCAGTACTCAATACTTCACCAACTATTGCACCGCAGCAGCAGGATGCTTCCATGCCTCCACTGAATCCAGCGACATTCATCTTCTCCCCTTAGCCACTTCGTTCAGCGCTGTTCCAGAAGATACGTTGAAGCTGCAGATGGCGGAATTCGAAAGGGCTTTGTCCTTGGATGACTCAGAAGATGGCAGCCATAACACTGTGGCACTTTCTGACGGAGAGGATGTAGAGCGGAAGATGGTAGTACACTCAGCGACTTCTCATTTTCCGAGAAGTAACTTCTCGGAATGGTTGACTTCGCAGTTGGTTCCAGAAGCAAGAATGGAGATGAACTTAGAGGAGCACGACTTGCAGCTACTCCAGAATCTGGGCGGAAGAGACAGAAGGCCTAAAGTTGCCAAAGCAACTTCTAGGTTGATCATCGAGGATTCGGGAGAGAAGTTTGCTGAGATATCAATTCCGGCAGAAGGAAAGATAGAGGAGGAGCTCACGGCAGAAGATGTGACAGTGACCAAAGTACCCCTCGGTCAAGCCACCACTGAAGGATTGAAGCAGGACACGCAGACATTGATGGATGCTTTATTCCTTAGGCTTGACAGTGAAAAGGCGGAGAAAGAAGAGCTACAGAAGCAAGTATCTCAATTATGTGAGATCATAGCCAAGGTTGCTAAACCTTCCATTCAGCCCATTTCAGAGCAGGTGAGTGATCATCTTATGCAGGAAATGGAGGACGCAAGCAATCAAGTAAAGGCTATTGATGAATGGAAGGATTTGATTATTCATCAAGCTTCTGTACAACTTGGGGAAGTGCCAGCCCGCCTAAAGGTTATGAACGATGCAACAAATCAACTAAAGCAACTGATGGCAAACATAGAAGGCATGAATACAGTTGCAGAGAGTAACCTGAGTATTTTGGCCGAGATCAACAAGCTACCAGGAGATGTATTGATTGTGGAATAGATTTTACCAGGACGGATCAGTCAAGAAGGGGAAGCGGCTAGAGTTTGCAGTATCTTTCCATTTGGAAATCTGCAGAGTTTTGCTGAAGAGGATGCAGGCACTTGAGAGTAGGACATCAGATTTACTAGACAGTGTCATTTCTTTCACTGAGGAAAGAGTGGATGGAGGTGTTACTTCATACGTGCGGATCATCTCAACTAAGGTGCCTAATTCCCTGGAAGGTTCTCTTCTGATGGTACAAAAGAGAATTGATAAAGCTACCAAGCCTTTCACGATGAATTCTATCAGTAGACTGGTGGCACTGCAGGTGGACATTGCAAGGATTGGGCCGAGCTTGGAAGATGTGGAAGCGTGCATCAAAGTGTTGAATGAAGGGTTGTTGCAGTTTAGGACAGAGAAAGAAGCAGTGGCTAAAACAGATGGAAGGATGCTGAATTACATGTTCGACAAGTATATCCGATATCAGAACAAGAAGAAGACATAAATGTTACAGCTGGCATGACTTCTTCTATTTCTTTCTTCTTCTATTTTCTATGTTCCCGGATGAAATTGTAAAACTTCTAAGTTATTGGTTTTGCAACCATTACTTAAAGTCATGTGGAACCATTCTATTAGTTAAGTGATACATGTGTCACTTAAGGAGAAGATAGTTGAGGATGATTGCCAAATGTCATCTTTACTTGTTGTTTATGTTTCAGTTCAGTTTGAGTTTTCCATTTGTACTTTCCCTCCTACATTCTATAAGTAGGAGAAGAACCTCCGGTTAATCATCGATCAGAATTTGTAAGCAGCAATCCTGTGTTCTAGACTTTGTACTTGAACCCTTGAGAGAAACATGGAGCAAAGGAATACAAAGGAGTAGGTTTCGAGAATTTTGTGTCATGGTATACTTGTGTTTCTTGCTTTTAAATCTTAGATCTTGTTGTTGCAAACTCACAAAGACCCCACGATACGAGATCAGCTTCTAGGTTGATCACTCTAGCACCAGTGTGATTGCACAACATGGAAACCTCTCTCCAAGTGTGGGGACTTGGGAAACCGAGAGAGGAATCTCCAGATTGGAGGCTGGTTCCTCAAACTCCTCTCGATTTAGATCTATATTTTTCAAAAACTACGAGGTTTGAAACCTAATCCTACTCTAAAATCCAAGGAGACAGAGATAGAAAGTGAAAAATGAAACTAAACTAACAGGTGATACACCAAAGGAGGAGTGGTGAGCACTTCTTGTTCGTAGATAGACACGATCATCATAAAATGCAACATAAAAGATCATGCACAAGCTGATAAGATGTAATTAGAGGTCTCGAAATGAAACAAGCAACACAAACAGAGGATTGAAAACCGATCACGTAGTCTCGTATTGTCATCTCCACTATCAAAATCCTTGTATTACAACATCAAAAAGGTAGAAAACTTGTTACAATTTTAGAAGACGTCTCGATACTTGCAAAAATCACTTGTTACAGGTGAAAGAAGAAGCTGTTATCCAAAGAAATGTTCCCCCTTTGGAAATGAGCCAAATCGCTTTACAAGGTTGCACTGGTCGAGCCTGGGGACGTAAAAACATACAAAAACATGAGAACCCATTCCTCCTTGATCTGCAGAGATGCATTAAAACGGCATGGGGGACCTTAATAACCCATACCCATCACTTTGACCGAATTACAAGAGAATGCGATCCATTCCGCATTAAATCGTCATTGAAAATGTCACTTCGCCATGAACATGCATCAGAGCCATTTCTCAATTTTATCTCTCCAGACTACACCAAAACTCAAGATTAACCCCGGAATCATGTAGATAATTTCACAAGCTTTCCGTTGATATAAAGAACGTGCAAATCCGAGCTCTGGATCAAAAGATATGTCGATCTAAGATTTAGGGCACGAAACAGGCGAAAATGCGTTTTGAAATTTTTCCCGTGCTCTGCCACCTGGATGACATGTGGCATGCATTGATTGGCCGCATAATTCTCTCTCCTTCCCTACTTCATTGGACACGTGTCTTCTTTTTATTGGCTTGGGCTTTTCCTTCAAAAAATCACCCTTTGACCTTTGGACCTTTCTCCTTGTGACACGTGTCATGATCTGATTGGTCCGCGGGTCTGCCGGCTCTTCGCGCCCTTCGCGTCCATTTGTCCCGAATGTCCCAGTGCTATGCGGGACAAAAACTTCTGATCCGCCCAAAATGGGCTTCCATGCCCCTTTTCTGCCGGTGACACGTGGCGTGATCTGATTGGCTTTCGGCTCCTTCGGCTATCCGCGTCCCCGCGTCCCTTTGTCCCACTTGTCCTTGTCTTTGAAGTTTCCTTTACGGCCGAACCACCTGCCAGTTCGTCCTTCGCGTCCATTTGTCCCAAATGTCCCAGTGCTGTCTGGGAAAAATTCTTCCAAACCGCCCGAAATGGCTTCCTTTGCTCTCGGCCGCTTCGCCTTTTCGCGTCCTTCGCGTCCTCGCGCCCAGATGTCCCAACTGCTTAGTACAAAAGTTCTCCATTTCGGCCGATCCGGGCGGTTCGCGTCCTCAAGGCCCAAATTTCCCGAGCAGTTAGTCGATTTTCTTCTCCTTCGGCCGAACCGGCTGGTTCGCGCCCTTCGCGTACATTTGTTCCACTTGTCCCAGTGCTTCGCGGGCCGCCTGGAGGCGTTTCGGCCGAACCGCGCCTTGGTGTCCCGAATGTCCCAACTGTTCCTAGGACAAGGACTTAGCTGATTTTCACAATTTTTTCTGGCCCAAGCTTATTTTCTGCAACTTTTTCACATTTTCTCAGAGCTTTCTCTTTTCAACCTAGACAGGAGAGTTAGAAAAATTTCTGAGGGGACCCTAGAAACATGATTTTTTCCCTGAATCCATCCATTTGCCTGGGACTCGAGAATTCTGAT
Source organism: Taxus wallichiana var. yunnanensis (assembly GCA_018340775.1). NCBI lineage: Eukaryota > Viridiplantae > Streptophyta > Pinopsida > Cupressales > Taxaceae > Taxus > Taxus wallichiana. The sequence goes on along the minus strand of CM031238.1, from coordinate 408,497,205 downwards.
GTATGTTATCAAATCAACCCTGGGGGTGGATTTGGATAACAATTTGGTGACTCAGTGGGGATACCTGCCTACTAGGTAGAAGATACCAGTTGCCTAAAGTAGTCCATTGGGCATGGAGTCATCAAATATTCTGTTTAGAACCTCAACTGACTCAGAATGTGCAAGGAGGAAGATGGAATGTCTCCTGATAAAAGCAAGGACTGCAAAACATCTCCATGAATAGCAAGCTGTGCCAAAGCACTTAGGGAAAATAAAACTAACCTACAACAAAACAATGTGCACAAGCACTTGGAGGAAAGGAAATATAATCTAATATTTACAGAGGTAGTGAACTTCCTTCTAGAAGCAACACTTGAGATAGATTCCATTGACTGGAATCTGCAGTTCTTCACCATCCAATGAGGCCAATTGGAAAGCATTGCTGTTCTTGCACTTTGTGACCATGTATGGGCCACTCCAAATGGCATCAAATTTTGAATGCCTTCCCGGTTTTGCTCTGTCCACATCCCATTTCAACACTAGATCTCCAACTTGAAAAGATCTATCCTTGGCCTTTCTATCAAAGGTCTTCTTGATCAAAGCTTGATCCTTTTCCATTGCTTGGGATGCCTGATTTCTGATCTCTTGCAGCTCCATCAACTCTGCATACCTCACCTCCATGGGCTCAAATTCAAGAAACTCCAACTGCTTCATGAGTTCCAACGTTGGCAACTCAAGTGACATGGGCAAGATTTCCTCTCTTCCATAGACAAGCCTAAATGGAGAGTTACCTGTGGATCTTTTGGGAGTGATCCTATCAGCCCATAAGGCTGATTTTAGCTTGGTATGCCAAGACCTCTGATTCTCATCAAGATTCCTCCTAATGATCCTCAACAAGTTCTTGTTTGTAGACTCAGTCTGGCCATTGCCCTGAGGGTAATAGTTGGATGAAGTGCTTAGGTAAATACCATTCTTGACAGCCCACTCAGTCACCTTAGATCCGATGAATGACAATGCATTATCGTAGATTATTGTAGCAGTACACCAAATCCCTCATAAAAGTCTAAGATGCTAGACTCATTTGCCTCTTTGAGTGCTACTGCTTCTATCCATTTGGTGAAGTAGTCTGTGGCTATCCAAATCCATTTGTGCCCTTGGCTTGAATTGGGATTAATGACTCCGATGAAGTCCAAACCCCATTGCATGAATGGCTGGTCAACTGAGATTGGATGTAATGGAAGGGCAGCAAGTCTCTCTTTTCCTGTGAAGAATGCACAATTCTTACACCTCTTGATCCATGCATAGCAATCACTGAAGATTTTAGGCCAATAATAACCATCCTTCATGATTTTTAGAGCTATTACTCTTGGTGCAAAATGGCCATCGACTGGTCCACCATGAAACTCTTCTAATACCCTTTGAATCTGACTTGTGCTAATGCATCTCAGCAGCACTCCATTTACATCTTTCCTGAACAAAACTCCATCAACAATGGCATACGGAACAGCCTGCAACCTGAAGTGTCTCCTTTGGGTCTTGTTCATCTCTGGAGGGCATAGACCTGTGCTTAGGAAGTGCATAATACCTTGGGTCCAGCAAGGAGTCGGGCAGCATTGTCTTCTTCTTGATTGCCACTTGGCTCATGGCTGTCCTGGACTATCAAAACAGTTTCTTCTTTGTTGCATACTTCTTTTTGCTTCCCCAAAACCAGCTGCTCACACAATCCTTTCCCTCTTACCAGCTTGGTGATCTTGATCTCAATGTCATACTCCATGACACGGGTGATCCAACCTGCCCTTTTCTCATTCAAATCCTTGTTGAGGAGGAAGTCCTTAACCCCAGCATGTGAGACCAGCAGTTGAATCTTATTGTTTGAGACCAAATGTCTGAACTTCTTCAAGCTCCTGATGACAGCAAGGACATGCTTTTCGATGAAAGAATACTTTATTTCGTAATCTTCCAAGGTTTGGCTGAAGAATGCTATGGGCTGTTCTGAACCTTCTCTATTCAGCTGTGTTAAGATAGCTGAGATTGTGTCTGATCCTCCAAACGCATACAACATGAAGTCCTTTGAAAAGTCTGGGTTGATAAGAGTTGGAGCTTGTGATATTGCATGCTTGATGCTTTCAAAACTCTCTTTGCCTTCTGCTGTCCATTTGAATGCCAGACTCTTCTTCAACATCATTGTTAGAGGCTTCACAAGAGTGGAAAAATTAGGCACAAATCATGACAAAGTTTATCCTTCCTAAGAAGCTTTGAAGAGATTTCTTGTGGTGTGGCAATGGGAGCGCTCGATGGCTTCAACCCTTTCAGGATCAATTGTTAGCCCTTCCCTAGAGACAATGTGGCCCAACAATTTGCCCTCGTGTGCCAAGAATATACACTTCTTTGGATTCAATGACACTCCGAACCTTCTACACCTCTGAAACACTTGTCTGAGGTGAAAGAGATGGTCTACTGCATTCTTTGAGAAGACAGTGATATCATCTAGGTATACCAGCACTATATTGTTGATTAAGCCTTTGAATGCCATATCCATAGCTCGCTGAAATGTTGCTCCGGCATTTGATAGGCCAAATGGCATCTTCTTGTAGGCATAGGTGCCCCATTTGGTGGTGAAAGCCATCTTGAATTGATCTTCTTCCTTCACCATTATCTGATTATAGCCTGAGTATCCATCAAGTAGTGAGAACCTTTCTGAACCAGCTACAACTTGCAATATTTGCTCCATGGAGGGAGTGGGTAATGGTCTTTGAGGGAGGCTCTGTTCAAGTCTCTGAAGTCAACACACAGTCTGATTTCTCCATTTCTTTTTCTCACTGGCACCAAGTTTGCAACCCAACTTGAGTGTTTGATGGGGAAGATGATACTGGCCTCAATAAGCTTGCTTAACTCTTTTCTCATGAGAGGTTCAATATGGGGATTCACTGGCCTTTGCTTTTGCCTAACAGGCTTGGATTTCAGATCCAGCTCAATAGTATGTTGTGCCAGCTTTGGGTTGAAACCTCTTAGATCTTTGTAAGTCCAAGCAAAGATATCTGGGAACTCTTGACAAAGCTGAACAAAGTCAGATTTCTCTTGTGAGGTACTTACTTTGCCAATCTGCAATGTTTTGCCTTCTTCCACTAAAATAGGCTCTGAATCTTCACCCTTCACTTGAATGTTTGCTTTCTCCTTCCGGAACTGATCATTCGGGTTGAAGATTGACTCCAAGGTTATGAGGCCTTTTGGTAATTTGTTAGTTCTCAGCTGTACTACCTGATCACCATATTGCTGCTCCAGCTTGTCTTGATTTCTGGTGGAGAACTCAGCTTCTTCTTGTAGGAAATTAACAATTTGCTGATCATTCTCGAAGACTTGCCAACTTGTGCCGTTATCTGGAACAGCTGGTCTCACAACCAATTTGATATGAGGCTGAGATTTCTCACTTTTGATACTCTCTACAACATCAAACGCAGCCCCAATTGCTGCAAGTCTGTCAGCGGCTTCATTCTTTTTTCTTGGGATGGAATTGATGCTAAAAGCTTCAAAATCTTCAATAAGATCCCATACCCGATTTTTGTAGCACTTAAGCAGATCATTTTTGGCAGCATTTTTTCCTTTGACTTGGTTTACGACCAGCTCACTATCACCAAATACTTGTAAATTCCTGATGCCTTTCTTCATTGCCCAGTGCAGTCCATGAATTAAGGCTTCATACTCAGCCGTGTTGTTTGAATAGGAAAACTAGAAACGGAAGGCTGAGTAATACCTTATACCTTGCGGTGAAATGAGCATAGCTCCTCCTCCTGCACCTTATCTACTCCTTGATCCATCAAAGAACAATTGCCATACTTCATTCTTGTCCTTATGATTTGGCTTGGTGATGCTGGGGAGAGGTTGATCCTCTTCATGTAAACAATAAACCCCTAGCTCAGATTCTTCTATTTCTTGATAAGGATCAAAGGCATGCACTTTGCTTGCCCATTCATCAAGAGTCAAATCTGGGATACTTCCAACCTTAGTGTCAGCTTCATCAGTGCTAGGGTGATCTTCTTGATCAAATGCTGAGCAATTGGCATTAATCTGACTTGGAGTGTAAGGCTCAATATGGAAGTTTGCAATAGGTTCGGATCTGATTGTGGCCTTAGTTCCATATCTTGTTCTGAATAGCATGTGTGACCAATCAGCAGACAAATACCCTCCAATCTTGGCCGTGAAGTCCCTTGACAAACATAGGGCAAAGAGTGGTGGAAGGTCTATGACTGACACATCTTGTAACACTATTACGTTGGGACATGCGTGCAGTGTGAGGCTCAAACCTTTGATTACTCCAACCGTTGTCACTGCTGTCCCATCTAATTGCACTACACCCTTGGAGATGACTTCATATTGAAGCCCTAGCTGATCAGCTATTTGCTTGGGCATTACTGAACTACTTGCCCCAGAGTCAATCATGCAATTATGTACCAACTTATCTCCTATGATCAATGAAACATAAAATGGAGGGGGCTTCAACATTTTACCTTGTTGTCCTCCATGGTTTCCTTCAGGCTGGGCAGCATTTGTGAGTACCTTCTCTTGCATTTGGACCTGTTGGTTTGAAGTTGACCAGTCCTTCATGGCAGCTTGTAGCAAATCTCTCTGTCCTGGGATGGATAGGGATTCCCACATTGATATATTGACGTTAGTCTTCTTCATCTGTTCAATGATACTGAACGGGGATGAAGTATCCTTTTGTTGTCCCTTGGTTTGCACATTTACTCCTTGCACGTGGGCAGCAACAGCTGGCATTTGAGTTGGCCTAGGGGCTGTTCTTGGCTGCCCTTGTGCATTTGAAACTGGACTTTGCTTGCCAATCATTTGTGGAGCCGTGGAAGGTTGTGGATTGGTTGGAGCTAGTGGCTGCTCTTCACCCAAATTTCTCCTCTTTGACCTTGTGTTGGCTGCAACACCTTGAGAAACTGCTTGATTCATGCCACAAAAATCTTCTGCTTGCCAGTTCACCAATGTGGTGTCATTTGGGGCTGATTGCTGTTGGAATGTTTCTTGTTGTTGGTTGTTTCCTTGGTTGCCCTCACCCTCCACACCAGTAGTTGTCACCATTAATGCTTGATTGAGAGCACCATTGAAGCACATGGATTGGTTATGAGGCTCATTACATGGAAAACACCAATCATATTCCTGAGCAATGTTGTTCTGTGTTGGCACTAATGCCTTAGAGGCAGATATGGCATTTGGGTTATAGGGCTGGAATGGTCTATTGGCAGGGGGCCTTGTTTGATTCACATTTGCAGCTGGATTAGGTGGTCTTTGTGGTTGGTATGGCTGCCTATTAGGCTGAGCTTGGGGTTGATAAGAAGGTCTGAAACCTTGGGCTTGCTGTCTCTTGAGAGTAACCAGCTCGTTGCCTAGGTTTTGAAATTGTTTCATGACCTCTTGGAGTTCATTTGAAGCACTAGAGGATGAAGTAGAAGTTTCACTTGAAATTTGATTTCTAGGGGTAGGAACAGGAGCCAAAGTGGGTGTTTGACTAGTGCTTGGATTTTCTAAGTTTGGATACAAGGGCATGGGAGGCCTAGGAGCCGCTTTACCACTTGAATAAGACAGCTTTTCAGCTCTAATGGCAATGATATAAGCAGGTAGATAAGGTTGTGCCTCCCATAGATTGAATTAACATAGAAATATCAATTCAAAGCTTTAAGGTAATATAGAAAAGCACCTTCTCTTTGTTGTTGGCTGATCGCCATTGGAATCCTATCCCAAGACCTTTGAAATCTGAAGTTGAAGTCGGCCACCGCTGCTCGTTGGGGGCTCTCTTGATAGTTGTCACTGCTCCAAAAGAGACAAGTTGTCCCCTTCTCTCCAAATTGCTAGTGAAGTGCAATACACAACTGATTCCAGCCAGGTTTGTGATAGAACCACTCCAAGGCTCCCAACCATCAGTAATGCTTTACCTTGAAGGAAGATGCCAGAACTTGATGACCACTTGCATTTCATTGATTTCATGAATTGCACAAAGGTTAGCAATATCTTTAACATGATCACCTGAGTAGTCCGATTTTCTCCAAGAAGTAGGGAATGTTCTTCAAGGCTGCAATAGGAACTGGATGTTGTGCATTGAGAGCAAGTGGGCTGCTGCCTGTGAAGTTGACGTAGGGGTTGTTTTGAGCCATTCTAATTGGTCTTAAAGCCCTTGTATACTGAATGAAAGGCCTGTCAGGTGGAGGAGTTGAGAGAGTTCTGTTTGGTGGAGATGGAGACCTCTGAATCCTTCTTCCTCTTTGCCTTCTTCTTGGAGATAACTGCAGGTATTCAAACAACACTTCTTCTTCTCCAACTCTTGACCTTGTGGTGATTCTTCTCATGAGTTTTCAGGCCTGCACTGCTGAAACCAGTTGATTCTTCCCCTTGGAGTCGCCAGATATGCAAATAATAGCTCTTATAAGCAAGAAAACTGCAGCAGATGCATATCAACTTTGCTGCAATAAAAATGAGACCTCTAGGTCCCACCGGGCGTGCCAAAACTGTTGTTGCAGACTCACAAAGATCCCTAGATACGAGATCGTGGCTTCTAGGTTGATCACTCTAGCACCCAAAGTGTGATTGCACAACATGGAAACCTCTCTCCAAGTGTGGGGACTTGGGAAACTGAGAGAGGAATCTCCAGATTAGAGGCTGGTTCCTCAAACTCCTCTGATTTAGATCTATATTTTGCAAAAACTACAGAGGTTTGAAACCTAATCCTACTCTAAAATCCAAGGAGACAGAGATAGAAAGTGCAAAATGAAACTAAACTAACAGGTGATACACCAAAGGAGGAGTGGTGAGCACTTCTTGTTCTGCAGATAGACACAGATCATAAAATGCAACATAAAAGATCATGCACAAGCTGATAAGATGTAATTAGAGGTCTGAAATGAAACAAGCAACACAAACAGAGGACTGAAAACTGATCACAGAGCCTGTATTGTCATTTCCACTATCAAAATCCTTGTATTACAACATCAAAAGGTAGAAAACCTGTTAAAATTTTAGAAGAGGTCTGATACTTGCAAAAATCACTTGTTACAGGTGAAAGAAGAAGCTTGCTATCCAAAGAAATGTTCCCCCTTTGAAATGAGCCAAATCTGGCTTTTACAGTGCATGGGTCGAGCCCAGGGGACAAAAAACGTACAAAAACATGAGAACCCATTCCTCCTTAACTACAGATGCATTAAAACGGCATGGGGGACCTTACAGACCCATACCCTATCACTTTGACCGAATTACAAGAGAATGCGACCCATTCCGCATTAAATCTGGTCGCTGAAATGTCACTTCTGGTCATGAACACACGTCAGATCCATTTCTCAATTTTCTCTCTCCAGACTACCCCAAAACTCAAGATTAACCCCTGAATCATGTAGAGAATTTCACAAGCTTTCCGTTTATATAAAGAACGTTCAAATCCGAGCTCTGGAGCGAAAGATATTTCGATCTGAAGATTTAGGGCACGAAACAGGCGAAAATGCGTTTTGAAATTTTTCCCGCGCTCTGCCACCTGGATGACACGTGGCATGCATTGATTGGCCACGTAATTCTCTCTCCTTCCCTACTTCATTGGACACGTGTCTTCTTTTTATTGGCTCGGGCTTTTCCTTAAAAAAATCACCCTTTGACCTTTGGACCTTTCTCCTTGTGACACGTGTCATGATCTGATTGGTCCGCGGGTCTGCCGGCTCTTTGCGCCCTTCGTGTCCATTTGTCCCGAATGTCCCAGTGCTGCGCAGGACAAAACTTCCGATCCACCCGAAATGGGCTTCCATGCCCCTTTTCTGCTGGTGACACGTGGCGTGATCTGATTGGCTTTCGGCTCCTTCGGCTATCCGCGTCCCGCGCGTCCCTTTGTCCCACTTGTCCTTGTGCTAAAGTTTCCCGTTTCAGCCGAACCGGCCGGTTCGCGTCCTTTACGTCCATTTGTCCCAAATGTCCTAGTGCTTTCTGGGACAAATTCTTCCAAACCGCCCAAAATGGCTTCCTTTGCTCTCGGCCGCTTCGCCTTTTCGCGTCCTTCGCGTCCTCGCGGCCCAGATGTCCCAACTGCTTAGTACGAAAGTTCTCCATTTCGGCCGATCCGGGTGGTTCACGTCCTCAAGGCCCAAATGTCCCGAGCAGTTAGTCGATTTTCTTCTCCTTCGACTGCCGAACCAGCTGGTTCGCGCCCTTCGCGTACATTTGTTCCACTTGTCCCAGTGCTTCGCGGGCCGCCTGGAGGCGTTTCGGCCGAACCGCGCCTTGGTGTCCCGAATGTCCCAACTGTTCCTAGGACAAGGACTTAGCCAATTTTCACAATTTTTTCTAGCCTAAGATTATTTTCTCAGAACTTTTTCACATTTTCTCGAGTTTGCTCTTTTCAACCTCGGACAGAGAGTTAGAAAAATTTCTGAGGGGACCCTAGAAACATGATTTTTGCCCTGAATCCATCCATTTGCCTAGGACTCGAGAACTCTGATGTATGTTATCAAATCAACCCTGGGGGTGGATTTGGATAACAGATCTCTTAAGTAAACTTTGTGTTATTATAGATCTGATCTAAAGTCGCCTTTGTTTTATAATTCTGTGTGTTCATATCTATTAAGTTTCTTCTATGTGCATGCAATTAGCTCTGCTATCTACTAATTGGGATGCACATCTTCCCCATTTCTTCTCTGTATTTCCTTTACTTCCTTCTTCTATAACTTTCCTTTCTTAACAGCTACTTACTTGCTGCAGAACTTCTTAGTTATGGTTCATGAACTAAGTGGTTAAAGTAAAACCCCGATAGATAATAACACTTTTTTATTGACAAATCGACACGGAGCCTCACCGGTTAAATGAGGGAGATTTATTTCATGATCGCCTAGATTTGATGCTATGCGTAAAAATCTAGCCAACACATCATATTTATGTTTTATATAATAAACCCATACCTTTCTTGTAGCATCATCAATGAAGTAACATAATAATGGGATCCTCCGTGAGAAGCTACCTGGTTGGTCCCCACACATCTAAGTGTACAAGCTCCAATTTCTACTCCTTAGTTGCCCCAACTTTGAGAAATTTCTTTCTTTTGCTTTCCAAAGACATAATGCTCATAGAAACCAAGATCTAAATCTTTCAAATCGATAACTTTCCTTTAGCCTTTAAGATTTGCATTCATTTTTGAATCATATGACCCAACCAATTATACCACATGCATGCATTAGAATCAAGTAGATAATACGTAAAAGGAATTAGTAACACGGTAAATAATTATAACGTTCCTTTACCTTCGCTTGCACGGTATCCCAAGATTTCATCCCGAATCTGTGACTACCCTATCCGAATTTTTTTTGTACTTTTAAAATAATGGGTCGTTTTGTATTTTTATTGCCAGAAAGTTCTTGTATTGCGTCAAGATATTCCCAAAGAGCCATATTAGCCATTTTCGCCAAATACCCAGATGCCCAAAATTGTTATATTCTGTCGTCGGGATTTTTCTGACGGGAAATTTGTATTTAATTATTTTGAGCCCTGTTTGAGGCAATTTGTGCTCCGATTCAACCTTGTTGTGATCGAACATATCATTATTCCTATATACCAGAAGGGTTTTAACCACAAATAAGTTTTGGGCTTTATTTGTGACTTTTGGCAACGTTTTGTGTTTTTGTGTTTTCCCATTTCATTTTCTATGAAATTTCTCTAGATCAATTCCTTTGCGGTTTGGCCTGATTCTTGGCCTGGAGTAACTGGGGATCACATACGCACGTTGTGGCAGAAGGAAGTCGCCATCGGAGGTCTGGTTCACTGGGAAAAGACGAAGTCGTGCACCAAAAAGCCTCCTCTGGGCTGGCCACATTTCTGGAAAAAGAAGAATTGAAGTGAATCATGGGAAAATTAGAAGCAACAGGCAGGTGGGAATTTTGTATTCGCTGCAGGTACTTTTCCCATGAAAGCAATGCCACTTAAGTGACAATGGAAAAATTAGAGGCAAAGAGCAAAGGGAATTTATTACCCGCCTTGCGCAAGGTAAAAATTCCCATTGTGGAATAAAAGAAATATCACTTAAGTAAATCATGGGATTTTATTGCATGCCTTGCAGGGTAGATAATCCCATTATGAAAGTCAATTGACTTAAGTGAATCATGGGATTTTAAGGGCTGTCTTGCAGGTAAATAATCCCATTGTCATGTGATTCTTAAAAATAGAATTCTATATGTCAAAAAGTGCGCCCCTTTGGAAAAGTAAAGGTAGCCTTTAATTTGATTAATTTAATTAATTATTCATCCAAAATAGGCGCCCAGGCTTGTGGAAAAGTCAACAAAGGCAAATGACAAAAGGTGGTTGAAAATAGATTGTTCTAAAATTAAATAAACTAATTTATTTAATGGCAGCCCCTTCATGTCAAAAAGTGCGCCTTTTGGGAGAGAGATAATACTTTTAAAGTATTAAATGATTAAATTGATTCCTATTTTCAAGGTGGCTAAGGTCAAAGCATACTATGATGCTTGAGTTAATCGAAGAAGAAGTCTAAAATTAACTAAATTTAATTTATTTAATGGCAGCCATGAACATGCACAAAATAGGCGCCCCATTTGAAGAGTGAATCTTATTAATTAATTAATTAATTGCAAGAATAGCAAATGCATTAATTAAAAATAGAATCACAAGGGTTATATAAACAAGGGCTGCTATAAGGGTGAATTAATTAATTCACGGGTAAAGAGGTGCAGCCCAGAGGAAAAGTGCACCCCCTTTGAAGAGGATTTTTGCTCAAAAGAAAGTGAAATCAATGCTAAAAGCTTCCAATTTTGGCGCATAGGTTGAAGGGAGTTGATTGATGTCTGGATAATTGTTTGCATAAGTGATACAGGTGCTCGTGTGAAGTTGGAAAATTCATACTCACTTTGCATGCAAATAAAACATCAATTTTTGGGGTAGTAGGGTTGAATAATGCAGATTTTTATGATTAAAATCCACTGTTCATGTTCCTAGTTGCCATCTTTGTCTGAATTAATTGTAGGAATTCATTACAGTGCTTTACAAAAAAAAAAGGAGCTTTAATCAATGTCCAATACATTGAATATATCCTCCGAATCTGAAGAATTATCCAGATCTACACCAGTTTTGAAGAAATCCACCAAATAAGAAGAAAAAGAATTGTTCAAACAAAGATAGACAAAGCCATGGCAAAGAGGGATGAAAAAGAAAGCACAACGGAGTCATGCATCACTTCCAAATTTGCAAACATAGGAGACACAGATCTAGGTCCGAACCTCTTTCTAAATTGATTGATAGATCCAAAGGTGAAAGACTTCACTCATATGTGCGATTAAAAGCAGTGGAATTATTCAAGCTGTAGCCTTTCCATACACAGTCTAGTTGCCAGAGTTCGTTATGGAGTGCGCTAGATCTTACCATTCTTCATCCAGATCAGTGCGAGATGCTACGGGAAAACAATAATTCGGTTGGATGCAGAGTTCATCAATTATTGTTTGAAGATTCTGGCACGAAAGGTGGTGACTTCCATTAGCATTCAGGATGCCGGCAGTAGGTGGGAGAAGCATAGAGTTGACTGCGTGAACATAATGAACAGCAGATACATGAAGAAGCCCAGATCTCCTTCTAAGTTCCCAAGAACTCTTCCGCGGTCCAATCTGGTGCAGGAGGTTGATGATATTGTCAAATTGTTATGCAGGATAAATGGCGAGGCGAATGCTCACACTTTCCATACATGGATGTATGCTTTCATCAGGACCATTGAAGTCAACAAGATTGATTCCATAATCAATTGGTCGGAAATCATTAGCGACAACATTGGTGAGCAACTCCGGAACGTGAAGCGTACTTTTAGCTTCAAAATGACTTCCTACTTGGTATATGTTGCAGCTTCACAAGGCGTCTTCTCCAAGCTGGATAGATGTGGCGTTCTTTCTAAGGACCCCATTTTTGAGTGTTACCCACAGCTTATTGTACCTGCATGCGAGAAAGATTTCAAAGTGGTCAATGATGGATTCTTCTACGAATTCATTTGCAGGCTAGACAGGACCTAAAGGCCAATAGGGTGAGCAAGGAAGCGTGGGAAGTCTGTATCCAAAATTGGCAATCTATTCATTCAGTTTGCAGATTTCACATACCTCAGTGTTACTGCATTTTCTGGAGAACCGGTTAAGCTGCCCAGATATCCAAATGATAGATTGATCACTATGGAGCTGAGCAGACAACTTGTGGAGATACACAACCTTTAGTCGAAACGACACAAGTCTACGGGCTTCTTCTCGATCACTGTGGGACATTATAGTTGTCACAGCATTCATAGAGCTCAAGGGATGGAGACAGAGATGTTATCCAAGTATGAGCAAGAGTTCTTCATGGCACGGCTGAACTTCGATCCATTTGGAGTAGTCGGGAAGACGATCTCCCAGGAGTACGCACATGTGCCTTCATCAGAGGATTTCTGGATGAAGTGCAAAAGTGAGTACGAGGTTAGAAAAAAAGATTTCAACAAAGTTATCAAGCCGGCAAGCATTCGACTTTGGACTAGCGCGGATACTTGCGAATCTTAAAGATGATGGGAATGTGTTACTTGACGCTTACCATCAAATGGGAGGAGATAGAGCCGTACTTCAGGATAATGTAGGTGGCTGCCATACGATTGAAGAAAGGTCTGGCGCTATTTTGGTGAATACTTCAAACAAGTTGCTAATGAAAGGATACTTGCGCTTGATGAAGCATTGATGAATCAAATCACGGGAAACTTCGGCACAGGAGATTCTCTCAAGAGGAAGCACGAAGGAGAAAGTAGCAGAAGGTCCGAGAAGATGAAAGTGCACAGAAGATCTCAATCAAAGGAGAAGATCACTTCCACGGCTATGACTTTAGTTCCGGCTTCTCCAGCATCTACTACTTCACCAACTGTTGCACCTCAGCAGGACACTTCCATGCCTCCACTGAATCGACAACATTCATCTTCTCTCTCACCACTCTGTTTAGCACTGTTTAAGAGACGTTGAAGCTGGAAATGGCAGCCATAACACTGTAGCACTTTCTGATGGAGAGGAAACAGAGCGGGAGATAGTAGTGCACTCAACAACTTCTCATTCTCCGAGAAGTAACTTCTCAGAATGGTTGGCTTCGCAGTTGGTTCCAGAAGCTAGAGTGGAGATGAACTTGGAAGAACACGACTTGTAGCTACTCCGAGCCTAGGCGAAAAGACAGAAGACCTAAAGTTGCTAAGGTAACTTCAAGGTTGATCATCGAGGAGTCGGGGCAGAAGTTTGTTGAGATGTTAGTTCCGGCAGAAGGAAAGAAGGAAGATGAGCTCATGACGACGTAATAAAGAATGCTGGAGTACCCATCGGTCAAGCCACCATAGAAGGATTGAAGCAGGATACACAAACATTGATAGATGCTCTATTCCTTAGGCTTGACAGAGAAAAGGCGGAGAAAGACAATCTTCAGAAGTAGGTATCTCAGTTGTGCGAGATCATAGCCAAGGTTGCTAAACCTTCCACTCAGCCCATTTCAGAACAGGTGAGTGATCATCTTATGCAGAGATGGAGGATGCAAACAATCAGGTGAAAGCTATTGACGAATGGAAGAACCTGATTATTCATCAAGCTTCTGTACAACTTGGAGAGGTGCCAACCCACCTGAAGGTTATGAATGATGCAACAAATCAGCTGAAGCAACTAGTGACGAGCATAGTAGATATGAACACAGTTGCTAAGAGTAACCTGAGTACTTTGGCCGAAATCAACAAGTTGCGGGAGAAGTATTGGTTGCAGAGCAGATTGTACCGGACGGATCAGTTGAGAAGGGGAAGCAGCTGGAGTTTGCAGTATCTTTCCGTTTGGAGATTTGTAGAGTTTTGCTGAAGAGGATGCAGGCACTTGAGAGTAGGACATCATCCTTACCAGACAGTATTATTTCTTTCACTGAGGAAGTGGTTAGAAATGTTACTTCATACATACGGATCATTCCTAGCAAAGTGCCTAATTCCTTGGAAGGGTCTCTTTTGATGGTACAAAGGAGAATTGATGGAGCTACTAAGCCTTTTACGATGAATTCCATTAGTAGACTAGTGGCACTGCAGTGGATATTGCGAGGTTCGGGCCAAGCTTGGAGGATGTGGAAGCATGTATCAAAGTGTTGAACGAAGGATTGCTGCAGTTCAGGACAAAAAAGGAAGCGGTGGCTAAAACAGATGGGAAGATGCTGAATCACATGTTTGACAAGTATATCCAATATTAGAACAAAAAGAAAACATAAATGTTACAACTGGCTTGACTTCTTCTATTCTTTTTTATTCTATTTTTCTACATTCCCAGATGAAATTGTAAAACTTTAATGTTATTGGTTTTGAAACCATTACTTAAAGTTATGTGGAACAATTCTATTAGTTAAGTGATACATGTGTCACTTAAGGAGAAGTTAGTGGAGGATGATTGCCAAATGTCATCTTTACTTGTTGTTTATGTTTCAGTTCAGTTGAGTTTCCCATTTGTACTTTCCCTTCTACATTCTATAAGTAGAAGAAGAACCTCCGGGTTAAGGATCAAAATTTGTAAGCAGCATCCTTGTGTTCCAGACTTTGTGCTGAAACCCTTGAGAGCCACTTGAAGCAAAGGAATATACAGGAGCATATTTCCGGAGAACTTTGTGTCACGGTGTATTGTGTTTCTAGCTTTTATATCTTAGATCTTTTAGTAAACTTTGTGTTATTTTAGATCTAGATATAGAGCTACCTTTTCTTATAATTCTGTGTTTATATCTATTGGTTTCTTCTATATGCATGCAATCAACTCTGCTATTTATTGATTGGGATGCACATCTTCCCCATTTCTTCTCTGTGTTTATATTCCCTTCTTCTATAAATATTTCTTTTCTTTAAGCAAGCATTTGCTTATTTGCCGCGTAATCTGCTATATATGGTTCATGAGCTGAACAGTTAAAGTAAAACCCCATATAGATACTAGCATATTTTAATTGACAAATCTGACATGGGAGCCTCACCGGTAAATGAGGGAGATTTATCTCATGACTGCCTAGGTTTTATGCTATGCAGAAAATCTAGCCAACATTGTCTCTTGCCACAAGAAAGGCACCCTTGGTGACTTTCCAAGAGTTTGTTGTGAATGTAACCATGCAACCAGCCTTCACCTAGTTGCCCCGCAGAAATAAAATTCCTCCCGAGGCTTGACACATGCCTCACATCTTACAATACCTATGTATTTTCATTCTCGTAATTTTAGATGAACTTCCCATTTACCAATAATACTGCAAGGTTCATTATCACCCAAATAAACATGCCCAAAATTTCCTGGACATAATTTCTGAAATAACCCTTATTAAGGGTTGCATGGAAAGAAGCTCCTAAATCTAAAACCCAAGATTTTATTCTAATATCCAAAGAAAGAATAAGAGCATCTTGCATTACCTCTCTCTTGCATGTTTGTCTCTTTACCTTTTTCTGGGTGTTGGTTCTCTTTATCCTTTGACCAACAATATTTCTTTGCATGTCCTTTCTTTCCACAATTCCAAAAGGTAATTCCCTTACCTCTGGATTTAGATATGCCATTCCTTGACTTTGATTTCCCATTATTCTTACTCTTGGATCTCTCCTTCTTCCCCCGCCTCGCTTTCTACATTCAAATCATTCCCGACTTCCTTGAGGAATTTCTTCCAGTCATCCAAGAAGATTGATGAAGTCGTCATGCCTTTCATGTTGGATTCAATTGGCAAACTAGTGAGACTTCATGCAAATATCAAGGAATTTGGGCCCAGTTTGGAGAAGGTGAAGGAAAGCATTGATATTCTATCCAGGGGAGTTACTTGAGGTTCAAGACTGAAAGAGAAGCTATTGCTAAAGCAAATGGGAAACAATGAATCACATGCTTGACAAGTACATTCAGTATCAGAACAAAGGGAAAGCGTAAAGTGTAGCAGCTGGCATATCTTCTTTCTTCTCCTCTTTCTTCTTTTCTCGGACAAAATTGTAAAACTAAAGTAATTGGTTAAAATCCATTACTTTAAGTCATTTGAAAAATTCATTTAATTAAGAATAGGTGGCAGCCATGCAAGACTTTGATTTAGTCTTCGAGGCATGTCATGCAAAGAGGAATTCTAGGAGAAAGATTTTCAGTTGTTTCCTTTATAGCCTCCACATGCGGGAGTTCATTTATAGTTTCCTATTTGTATTTTCCCTCTATGCATTATAAATAGAGGAAGAGCCTACGGGTTAAAGGATCACAATTTTGTTCATCAGTATTTGTTTAGCAGAGCATTCTTGAGTTTTCAGACTTTGTGTTGGATCCTTTGATGTGAAAGTTGGGGGATTGAATAAAAGGTAGATTTCTGGAGAACTTTGTGTCTATGGTGTTTTTCTAATCACTTCTACTTGAGGTTTTAGATAAACTTTGTGTTATCTCAGATCTAGGTTAGAAGCTATTTCTTTCCCTTACTGCTGAATGTTGTGAGTTTTCATTTGTTTATTTAATTTGTGTGGATGAGACCAACTCTGATAGTTATTGGTTAAATCAATGCATCTTCCTTTCTTCTTTCCTAAATTCTATTATTTCCCCTTCTACAAATAATCCCAACACAACTGCTTACTTGCTGCAAAATTGCCCAATTGTGGTTCACGAGCTGTGGGAATTAAAGTAAAACCCCTGAGAAATAGTTACTAGGATTCACCCTAACCAAATTGATAGACATCTTACACGGAGCTTCACCGTTAAATGAAGGAGATTTATCTCATGACTGCCTAGACTTTATGTTGTGCATAAAATCTAGCCAACAGGATTGTGCAAAATATTAAAATATAAAATTATAATGCACATACAATAGAATAATAAAACTTAATAAAAAATTAGAACTTAGGAAAAGTCAAAAAGCAATAAAAAAATAACTGTATTCATCTAGTGAAAAATGTGACTTGAGAAAATAATGGAAAATTAGAAATGTGTGACAAAATATTTTTAGAGCAAGTCGACTTGGCCTAGGAATAATCATGTAATCTGTTGTTGCAAGATCACAGCACCCCTGGATGCAGGTCAGGCTTCTAGGTTGACCATACTATCATCCAGTGTGATTGCATAACATTGAATCCTTTCTCCAGGTGTGGGACCTGTAAAATGAGAAAGGAATCTCCAGAGAAGGCTGGTTCCTACTCCTAAACTACCTACCACAAGCTATTCCAGTGCAGGCAAGCTAATCTAATCCTAATCTAACCATGCCAAGGAGACAGAGAGGGAGAAAGAAAGGAAAAGAACAAAAGCCTACACTAAAACGGTGATACACCAGAGAAGGAGAATGTTGAACATCTATCAAAACTGCCATGGAACAAAGAGAGGTGAGCAATGGGAAGGATGGACAGATGCATCACAGGCCCAAGGATAGATTTCACACAGAAAATGTCCCAAAACTCCATGAACACAGCTCCAGACCTGCAATGAACATTCAAACGTGCACAAATACCTGTAATGAAGAAAGGCAAGAAGAAAACAAGCAAAGAACGAGCAAGGATGGACAGATGCATCACAAGACACGTTTTTTGTTGCTCCAGAAGTTTGCACAGAACATCATTTCATTAGTAAAAGGCAAAAATGCCATTACAGAGTAGGGAGGAGGTTAGAACTCCATTTTCAACCCTGGAGAAGAAAAGAAGGGAGGGCCGAGAAGAAAAGATGAACCACTGTCCTTTTTAAAATGAGCCAAATCTGGCTTTTACATTGCATGGGTCGAGCCTAGGAGAGAGAAACGTGGGAAAACATGCAAGCCCATTCCTCATTGACTACAGATGCATTAAAACGGCATGGGGAACCTTACAAACCCATACCCTGTCATTTTGACTGAATTACAGGGGAATGCGACCCATTCTGCATTAAATCTGGTCGCTGAAATGTCACTTCTGGCCATGAACACGCGTCAGAGCCGTTTCTCAATTTTCTCTCTCCAGACTGCACCAAAATTCAAGATTAACCCTAGAAACACGTAGATAATTTCATAAGATTTCCGTTGATATAAAGAACGTGCAAATCCGAGCTCTGGATCAAAAGATATGTCGATATGAAGATTTAGGGCACGAAACAGGCCAAAACGGATTTTGAAATCTTTTCCGTGCTCACACCACCTGGACGACACGTGTCAAGCGCTGATTGGATGTGTAATTATCTCTCCTTCCCTATCCCATGGGTTTTCCTACTTCATTGGACACGTGTCCTCTTTTTATTGGCTCAGGTCAGTGCTTGAAACCTCGCCCTTTGACTTTTGGACTTTCTCCCTTGTGACACGTGTCGTGATTTGATTGGTCCGCGGGTCTGCCGGCTTTTCACGCCCTTCGCGTCCCTCTGTCCCGGATGTCCCAAACTGTTTGGGACAAAAACTCCCGATCCACCCGAAATGGGCTTCCTTGTCCCTCATTCGGCCGATGACACGTGGCGTTGCTTGATTGGCTTTCGGCTCCTTCGGCTATCCGCGTCCCACGCGTCCCTTTGTCCCAACTGTCCCAGTGCTGAAGTTCCCCATTTCGGCCGAACCGGCCGGTTCGCGTCCTTCACGTACATTTGTTCCAACTGTCCCAGACTGTCTAGGACAAATTCTTCCGAACCACCCGAAATGGGCTTCCTTTGCTCTCGGCCGCTTCACCTTTTCGCGTCCTTCGCGTCCTCGTGGCCCAGATGTCCCAGACTGTTTAGTGCGAAAGTTCTCCTTTGCGGCCGATCCGGCGGTTCGCATCCTTCACATCCCGACGGCCCGATGTTTCTTTGCCTGCCAGACTTCCCGGCGCCCTTTCAGGCCGATTCGCGCCCGACGTCCCAAATGTCCCGACTACTTGCGAGGACTAAGACTTAGCCAATTTCACAATTTTCTCCTGAATCAATCTACTTGTTTGGGAACTTGAGAGATCTGATGCATGTTATCAAATTAACCCCGGGGTGAATTTGGATAACATAACTTCATTAAGCTCTGGGGAGGTCACTTTGTGGTCATTTTCCTTTAAAAGGAAAGTCGAGTTGCATCTTTGGATATCTAGAAATTTTATATGACATTTTGTCTTGAATTGAGCTCTCAAATTTTGCAAAACTTCTAAGGACAAAACCCCTTGTGAATTCTACCTCTTGTGGATGAAAAACCCCACAAGTTTGAGAGGGTTTTTCATTCAGAAATTCCCATTGATTGTAATCTGATTTTCAGTCATTTCAGTGAGTTGTCTTTGAAGGTATTTTGGTGAATAAAGTGCGGTGGTATTTCTTCTATTGGATCGACCCGAGTCTTGGAAAGATTTGGCATTGTTTATGAGGTATTTAGATCTGATTTCTATTGTCAAATCATCTACAGATTTTTGTGAAGTGAAGCAAAGAAATTTCATAATTTTTAGAGGGTTTTCCATAGTGGTTTCAGGTAGTGTTATATTCAGATTTTAGATCTTATTTCTAAATTATTCGCAATTATAAATTCTGATTTTTATGTATTTGGGTTTATAAAAATATTGGCAATCATTTGTGATCAAAAGAATATTTTTTGAGAGCCATTTGCATTGGATTCACTCCCAAACCCTAGTCGCATTTCCTAGAATTAATTCATAATTGCCCTAGGTTACTTGCCATAGATTTTAAAAATTATATATTATTATTTGCAAGTGGGGAAAAATTCATTTTGGGCAAAGAGATCCATTTGGGGATCTTTTAGTGGTATCAGAGAAATGTTCCTCCCACCTAGAGGGTTTTGATTGATGCAGCCGAGAGAAGTTGGGCCCCACAGGTATTATACAAGGAGACAAACACGTCTCATAGCAGGGTTGGATACAGGAAGTAGTGCTAAAACCATGGACAGGAGAGATGGATCACGTAGCCCTCCCGGGATGAGCCAGTTGACCCGGATCGTGAGCTTTTTAGGAATATGATTGCTACTCAGCAACAGATGATACAGACCATGCAGCAGATGATGCAGAGGATGGACATGGGTAGGCCAAGAGACAGACGTGATAGGAGGGATAGGTCTATATCAGTGGCCAGCAGTCACAGGAGGCACAACAGATCACCTATGGAGGTTGGTAGTGTGAGGGATTCCCTCACCATGAGAGGAGACATACACATACAGAGGAGAGGAGATCTACTAGGACTGCAGATAGACCTATGCAGCCTAGCTTTCTACCTAGAGATGAGCCACCAGTGGCTGAGGATCCACTTGAGGATACAATTTTTCAGATAATGTGATGGCAACCAATGATGAGTGGAGAGCTTTACCACAACAGATATACAGATGCTTTTCCCTTCATCAGTATTGTGCTAAGAGGAGAGACAATTTGAGAGCCAGACAGGTACAGAGGCCTAGAGCACAACAAAACAGGGAGTTGAAGCAGGCCACCAACAAGGTGACCCTTTCCACATTTGATGGTAGTGGAAAGATCAGTGCCAGAGCATGGATTCGAAAGCTTGAGACATACCTCACTCTTAAGCTTATGCAAGACTAGGAGGCTATCTAGTTTGTCACGTTGCACCTTGAGGGAGTAGCGTACGATTGGTGGCACCATGGACTAGTCATGCAGAATCATGATCTTCTGTGGTCATATAGGAAGTTTAGTGAGAGGTTGATTGTGATATTTGATTGCAAGGATGTGGAGCTTTATTATAGGGACTTGGCACAGCTTTGACAGAGTGGGCACGTTGATGCATACATCAACGAATTTCACCGTATAGCAGTGATGGTGCCAGAGATGCCTGAGAAGCAAGTAGTGATGTTGTTTATTGAGGGGCTTCATGATAGATTGAGAGGTTTGGTCAAGGCTCTTAAGCCTAGGAATTTGCATGAAGTTATTCAGACAACCATGGACTTGGATACACTCCATTTCAGCCACAAAAGAAGAATGCCAAGAATGAGAAATCGAGCAACATGGAAGTGAGCAGCCCACTTCTTCAAAGGTGGAGTCTACACCGAAGATGGATCAGGAAACTTGTAATGAGTTAAGGAAGAAGCTTTTCTTTCATTGTAGGGATCATTGGGAGCCTAGACATAATTGCCTTGGTAAAGGCAAGATACATCTCATAGAGGTTATGTCAGATGGGGATGATACTTGATTCAGAAAAGGAAAAGGAGCAGCCAACACCAAACATGGAACATGGAGGTAAAATCACTTATCTTTCAGGAGCACCAAGGTACAATCCATTCATATTTGAAGGTACCATGTTTGAGTGTAAGATAATGGCACTTCTTGATAGTGGATCCACACACAACTTCGTGGATGAAGGATTGGTGAACGAAGAGGCTTGCATTATGATCATTTTGATGGCTTTGATGTGATTACAGCAGGTGGTCTCACTATTCCTTGTAAAAATAAAGTGAGCAAAATCAACATTCTATTTGGTGAGTACACACTTTGTGATGACTTCTATGTTATTGATTTGAAGGATAACAATGTTGTACTTGGTATGCAATGGCTTCATTCATTAGGAAGAGTCACCCAAGATTTGCAGGCTATGGAGTTGAGTTTCCAACATGAAGGGAAACAAGTTACCATGAAGGCACTCAAATACACGTTGCCCCATCAAATGACAACCATGTCTATGATAGTTGTGGACAAGGAATCACCTAATGAAGACATATATGAGGATTTTTCACTTCATTGCAACATGGGACAACAAGGACATGATGAGTACAGAAAATTTGGGGCATACATGAGGAGGATCATGGTACTTTTCACAAGTAAGTTGCATAAGTTCTTTTTTGCAGCAGTTGAGCAGTTTTGTATAGTGCATGTGAAGCCATTCAAAAGGCTTAGGCTGATTTGGGATCCAGGAACTAATGAGGATGCAGATTTGCTACTTGTGATTGCTTGGGGGCAAGCAATCTCGGGAAGGGAGGACTGTAATGTCCCTCTTTCTCGAGTAGTTCAAGTGAAGACCTTTGGCCCATTCTTACCCGATGGCCAAAGGGTGAAATCAGGGTAACTAAGTTTTATTTATTTTATTTGTATTGTGCAAAATATTAAAATATAAAATTATAATGCACATACAATAAAATAATAAAACTTAATAAAAAATTAGAACTTGGGCAAAGTCAAAAAGCAATTAAAAAATAAATGTATTCATCTAGTGAAAATGCGACTTGCCCAAGTAATGGAAAATTAGAAATGTGTGACAAAATATTTTTAGAGCAAGTCGACTTGGCCTAGGAATAATCATGTAATTTCATTGGCTACTTGGGAGGTCACTTTTGGTCATTTTCCTTTAAAAGGAAAGTCGACTTGCCTCTTTGGATATCAAGAAATTTTATATGACATTTTGTCTTGCATTGAGCTCTTAGCTTTTGCAAAAATTCCAAGGACGAAACCCCTTGTGAATTCTACCTCTTGTGGACGAAAACCCCAAGAGTTTGAGAGGGTTTTTCACTCAGATTGTAATCTGATTTTCAGTCATTTCCAGTAGTGTCTTTGAAGGTATTTTGGTGAATAAATTGCAGCAATATTTCTTCTATTGGATTGACCCAGTCTTGGGCAGATTTGGCATTGTTTATGAGATATTTAGATCTGATTTCTATTGTCAAATCATCTACATAGTTTTGTGAAGTGAAGCAAAGCAATTTCGTAATTTTTAGAGGGTTTTTCACAGTGGTTTTCAGGCAGTTTTATATTCAGATTTCAGATCTGATTTCTGAGTTATTTTGGCAATTATAAATTTTGATTTTTATGTATTTGGGTTTATAAAAATATTGGCAATCATTTGTGATCAAAATAATATTTTTTGAGAGCTATTTGCATTGGATTCACTTCCAAACCCTAGTCGCATTTCCTAGAATTAATTCGAAATTCTCTAGGTTGCTTGCCATAGCTTTTAAAAATTATATATTATTATTTGCAAGTGGGGAAAAATTATTTTGGGAAAAGAGGTCCATTTGGGGGTCTTTTCACACCATGAATTGTCACCGCAACCCCGAAATGGAATTTCCCAACCGAGAAGGGATTTCGTCCTCAAATTTGTTGGTAAAGGAGGGTTTTTGTTATCTATTACGGAAGTAGAAGCGACTACTTACAAACAAAAAATAATTGATGAATTTCTAAGATGTATGGATAATAAACTTTAAATCTATCTTTATAGCTTCCAAGGCCCTCTCCAAAGGTGGCACCACCTCCTAAAAATAGGAATAACAATATAAAATTGCTTTATCCTCTCTCCCATGTTGGCACCCCATCCTAAAAATAGGAATAAACAATATAAAATTGCTTTATCCTCTCTCCATCCTAAAAATAGGATCTTGATGCTCATGCAACCCATTCTATCTTTGGCGCCCCATAATAGAATGTTTTATTTAATTATTATTCTATCTTTGGCACCCCATAATAGAAGTTCATCATTCTATTATTATTTTATTCTATTTCTTTTTTTTTGGATTAATAATATAATTTAAGTGTCATTTTTCCAATTAAAATATAAAAGTACCCTTGGACAACTTAAATTAATTTATTTCCCTTTTTAATTTCCTCTTTGCCTATGGAAAATAATAAAAATAGGCCTCAAGTATCAAAAATTAATTAATTATTAAAAGGGGACATTATAGTCCGCCCTTCCCAGGATTGCTTGCCCTCAAGCAATTGCAAGTCCCATCCCAAACTCTCATGTTCACACAATTTGGAACTTGTATGAACAAATCTATGTGCCCTTTGCCACTCAAAGTGTTCTTCACTCTATCACCATTTCCACTATGTTGTCCATGATGACCACACATCTAAAATGACTTAGTAGAAACAACAAATCCACAACACTTTCATACCTTTGGCAGTCCTTAATTTGTTCACCTTACTTTTGTGAATAAAGCTTGGTTGAGATATCTTCAGCATCCCTAACCTTGTGACTTGGAACTTCTGGGTTAGGATCAACATTCTTCTTCACCTTGAACTCTTCACATTCAACAAGTGAATCTTGTTGATGCATGCAAACATTAGAAGTCAATAAAACATCTTCATGATTCTTGCTAAAGTCATGAACACAATCAATTTGCTTCTCATAGGTTGTTGTTTTGAAAATTCCAGCAAACTAAAAAATCAACATTAGCAACTGGTAAAGCCCTTTTTCATGTTCATGCCCCTCAACATGGTCTTCTTGGAACTCCACCCAAAACTTTCTTGTAGATTTGATTTTTCTTTCTTTGGTTCATGCCCCACAATTTCTTCCTCTCTCCTCATCACTAAGGGAGAACTCTTATTAGATCCATCAAAAGTAGGGAGTGACAACTTCCCTAAAACTTGTTGTAGGTCTCTTTGATTAGTTTGTGGCCTAGGTTCAACTCTTGGTCCACCCCTACTTTCCTTCAGATTAATAAAATTGGTGAGGGATATGGCATCTCTAATCTCATTGGGAAGTACCCTATATTCCTCATAGCTAGCAGCAATAGCATTAGTCTATGTATGTGTATTCTTGTGTGAATTAATAATAAAGTTGCTTCGTTTTGTTATCTGGTATTGTTCCCTACATAACTCTTAGGGTTGTGTGGTCAAAGTCTACTCTTAGTTGGGTTCTCTTACCACATTTGCACCATCCCGAGGGTTTGGTAAAATTCAAAATAGAAACCATCATTTCCAAGTTCTTTATTAGTGGCCATCTACATGACCTCTCCTTTGAGATCATTTCAACTAAGAGGTCTATCACATGCAGCTACTTGGGCTTAAAAAAGCTTGCAAGACACAACTTGAAGGCATTGAAAGAGAGATACTTCTCAAGAAGGAGAAGGAAGTTGGGCAAAAAAACTCCATGAAAGTGATGAATAAATCTTGGAGAATGTAAAGGAGCTTGGTTAACCCAAAGCATTAACATCTTTAATAACTTTGATTCTATTTGTAGCTTTCCTAGAGTGGAGGACAATGAAGAATTCTTTGGTAACCCTATCACGCACTCTTAATCAATGATTTCTATCTCTAAGTTAAGCTCCCTAGATTTATAATGCCCCTAGATTTATAATATTCCTTGATTTTGAGCTTGTGTCACCATTGAGCAGCTTGAGTTTGCATGTTGACATTAACGGGAGAATTATCAAGTTCCTATGTGTTTCAAAGAGAATTCATGGTTTGGGGCTTCACGAGCACGGTGTTGGAAGATGTTTTCTTGCTTGCCATATATTCTAAGAAAGGTGGTTGTCCAAGATATGGCATCACACCACCAATCAATCCATTCTATATCACATTCAGTTCTCTAGAAACCGTGCTCAAAATCTTTTAAATGTGGCCCAAAGTTTTATCATTCTTGTAACGTGTAGTTTTGAGATAGAATCGAGTCTTTGTTGATTTCTCTTAAGGGGTGGTCCATTCAAAACAAAAGCAAATAGGAAGATGGTATGAGAGGATAACATCATTAATGAAAGACACAAGGCAATTGGTGGAACAAGAGAAGGAAAATAGATCTTTCTTTGTAAACAAAGCACGATCCAACCTCACAAAGCGCAATCGCCAAAATAGTACAAGAGAAAATACTCAAGAAGAAATATCATGATTTTAACCTCTTTCAAACACAACACTTTCACATTGGGAAAATTTTGACAATTATTTCAAACCAAGTATCTAGGGGTCACTTCAATAAGGCCTCATACAATCCTTGAATAAAGTATCATGGGGAAACATCTAGTTACATGTTGTTTCCCTCTTCGTGCCTTCGAGGGTTACAAGCTAATTATTAAAGGAAATATTTTACTAGTTGTCACACGCATGAAATCACTAATTTGAAATGGTCACCTTTTTTTTTTTGCACACATTCCACATCCTCTAAAGGTGAGGGAATGTGTGAACGACGAGCACGGTTTTATGTTTAAGTGTCACCAAGTTAACTTTCTTGAATATATTCCCCATCCTCTAAAGGTGAGGGATTGTGTGACCGACGGAGCATGGTTTTATGTTAAAGTTTCCAAGAGATAACAAGCTATATAGATTCTACATAGTTTTGCCCCCTTATATTTATATGGGTGCCCTATATCTATCTCTATCTCTATATGGGGGAGTATAGATAGGGGGCCGACTAGAGAGAATATAGCCCTCGATCGCCCTCGATCTATTATGCACCATATATATCTATATTACATACGTAATATGAATTGAATGATGCATCCATCCTCCACCACACAACGTACACTCACTAGACTAGATGCATTTGCCTTCCAACCCCAACCTCGATGGCAGCTCCCATATCTATCTAGGGGGAAGTATAGGGAGGCACCCCCCTCTAAATATATTTTATGGGGCCGAACTATCTTTTCTAGGGGTCCCTATATCTAGATAGGTCGTTGGTCTCCAGCCAATTAGTCTTCCCTATCTATCTATCTATATGGCGTCAGTACTATAGCTATGCTATATATAGGGGGACCTTCGGCCGGGGCACCACATCATCCATCCCCATATATAGATAGGTCACCACATCTATCTATGGGCAGCCCTATCTCGATTGATATGGGTCCCCCTCTATATGGCATCCAACATCCATCTATTCTTTTATTAAGGGTAAAAGTTTTTTGACTAGGATCCTACCTAGGTACAAAAAGGCCAAAGCCCAAATATACAATGAGAGATCGAATCAAAACAAGTCTGGAAAAAGAAACCAAACACCATACAACACAAAATCAACATGAAGTTAGCATAAGATCAACACAAAGTCAGCATCTTCACAACTGAGATACAAAGACTACAAAACAACACAAAATCAGCCTGAAGTCAACACAAAATCAGCCCAGAAACAACATCAACACAACTGAGATGCAAAAACAACCAAACTATTTCATGAGCTTTTGGAAGCTCTTTTTTACATTCTCCAGGCCCTTCTTTATATCTCTGAAAGTGGTACCCTTGTTGGTTTTGTCCTTGTTGAGAATGTCGAATTGTGAAATGAAGAGGGAGAGGAAATCCAGGGTGCTCTTATGCATGCTTAGAATGTCACATTGTTCTTGATTCCTTCCATCTATTTCTCCATAATATTAACATGATTGAGTAGGTCCATCATTGTATGTTTTCCATCAATTTCATCACCACCGTCTAGCCTACTTTCTTCAAATTTACCTTTTAGGTCTTTAATTTTATCCAAGTGAGAGTCATAAACAATATTGGACTTGGGGTCTTCCACTGAGATGGATTTACCTTTGTTTCCAATGGACATAAGACCTAAAATATATTCCCGTTCACCTCTAAAAAGGGGAGTAGGTGGTGGCATATCCTTAAGAGAAAAAATTTCCCTCTTGCTCGTGAAGAATCTATTGAGAGAGGAGTCACCCAGACGCTTGTTGGAAGAAGGACCAGGAGGATTAATGGTAGGTGGGAGAGAGGAAGGGGGGGAGGTAGAGGTGGTGGAATGGGAAGGGAATAATAAGGAAAGGTAGGGATGGTAGAAGGGGAGGGTTTAGAGGTAGGAATAGGAGGAAGAGAAGTGATGATAGGGGAGATGGAGGTGTTGGGCAAGGGGGTGTAGGTGATGGGTGGGGAGGAAAAGGCCGGTGAAGAAAGCCTCGAAGGAGGAGGGTTAAGAATGGAGAAATCGAAGAATTTGTAGAGCAAAAGGATCACAACATGATGAAGTGGATGAACATGTTTTCCCCTTTTAACTAATTCCATTGAGTTTTTAAGGGAATGAAGGATGAAAAAGGGTAAACTGATAGAGTATCTTCTTCAAAATGATTAAGAAAAACAATGTGATAAGAAGGCATTATCGTGTATCTTCCCTCCACTGTAATAAATTTCATGATCAACAACGCTATAGTGTTTTAGGGAGGAGGCAGGAGACACGAACATAACCCCCATTCTTGTAAACCAGAGACTCGCCATAATTGAGAAATTTCCACTCCTCCGCATCAATATCAATCTTGTTCTTGTAAAAATTCAGCCCCTTTCTATTGAATCTGGTTACCTTGGCAATGATTTCTTCATTAACATCAAAAACCCTACCCTTGTAAGTAACCTTTCTATTGTTCCATTTTTTTAGCAATTCCTGGGACAGATGTAAATCATGTCCCTTAATTCTCTCCATGAAGTGAGTAAAGCCTCCCTTACATAAAATCCCCCAAAGCTCTTCATTGTTCTCGCCATTCATCAATATTCATAGTCTCAATTTCTCCAACGCTTCATCCCCCATCTCAACCCCAGAAATCAACAAGAGAAAGTGATCCTTATTAGAATGAAACTCGGAAAGGGAAAGAATATGAAGAGGACTAGGTTTAGTATTCCACACGCGACAATCACTATTCTCCAACTGAGTTCCACCTTTTCATTATCTATAATATTGATTACATTCACTGGAGAAGTCTCATCATCATTCCATATTTGAGATGATTAATGGTGACTCCTATATTTTCCATAAGATAAGATAGATAAAATAAGATAAATATATTAATGTCCAATGAATGACCACACAAGTAGGTCAATGGGATTGTTGTCCAAACAATATACAAAGTCCGTGTGGGAAAAAATCAAAACGTGTTCCCAAAAAGATAGAAGAAAGGAAAGGAACTAGAACAAACAAGAACCTCGAAGCCAAACCCCCATAGGCAGGGAAATGAAACAAATGGGGGAAAAAGAAGGGAGAAGTAGAGAAGGGAATGAAGGAGGGGGAAAACAAGGACCAGTAGTCTATTCAGAAATAGTAGCCACATCCCTCCTAACATTCGAGGCCGACGAAAAGAAGCTCCTGATGGAATGGCAATCCGAAGAGGGGGGAGAGCCCCCTCCCCTGCTGAGATTTGAGACTAAAACAAAGGTCGTGAGATGGGTAGAAATGGATTGCCCTCTGCAGTGCGAGTGTGTGACCGAGTCTGCTAGTGGTGACTGGGGGAGATGTGAAGTCCGACCGGGACAAACCGATTTATCCAATGTAATTAGGTCGAATGGCTCGCCATTTAGTTCCTCCAACTACGGGTAGAACCGGAAAGAAGGTTGTAATCTGTCTCATGGGAATGACTCTTAGAGGGGGATGAAGAATCTGGTCCTAGAGCAGCAAAGACTCACGGATGTATAGGGCAAGGCATCGCTGGTCAATATATCTAAAGAAAACCGGGAGGGTCTGAACCCCTCTAAAGAGGCAATGAAATTGTCCTCTAATCTCATAGTATATGGGGCAGCGAAAGATGAAATGAGTCTCGGTATCCACCTCCCAAAAGCTATAGAGCCTACATAATCTATCAACTTGGTCAATGTGGTGATCAGTCTCACACCAAAGTCTGTGGGAGCCAACCCAAAACTAACCCAGAGGTATACGAAGGGCGTGCATCTAGTGACGAAAGGTTTACTGAGGACAGATGATGAGTCCATCTTTGATCTCAAGAAAATGCTCTGCATAAAAGGACATCTTAGGGCGCAAACCCCCATGAGGATTCACCCAAGTAGTCTGAATAAAGCACCTATAGATATCCTCCCGGATGGACCTGTTCAGCACTTGCTTGGTGGGCAAGAGATGACTGGGAGCATTCAGGGAATACTGAAAAGGGGGGAGATGATCAATCTGGATACCAACCGAATCCAATAAAGTAGAAGTCCCGGAAAACCGAAACGGCCCATAGCCTGAGCAATACTCATAGAGGAACAATAAGTGAGATAAGGGTACCTATCATGCTCATCGAGAGAAATCACCAAACCTCCTGATACGGTGAAGAAAGGCCGATATGTCAAATATGGTCTCCAAACAGAAAGGTCGGGCCCCGAACTCTACCAAAATAATATGTTGGGGAACCGTCTTCTTGCATCTGATGAAGCGGCGAAGGAGGAGAGTCTAAATCCTCTCGGCAGAAGCCCAATTTGTATCTAAGAGGGAGGGTCCCTAGACAACTGACCCATAGAGAACAATGGGCCGGATGAGGGAGTTCATAAGAGACATCTTGGAAGAGATGTCCTGAAAATAGTGCTAAAAGAATTATCTCTTGAGAATGGCTAGAGACCCATACCCTTTATTCACCCTCGGCTGAAGAACATGCCTCATACTAAATCTAGGCCCTGAGAACAGGACTCCTAAATAGGTTTATGCATAAGTGATTTCAACCTCCTGCCCCGAAAAAAAATTGAAGTGTGATGTCTTCAACCCATCAAGACCATAACCTCGGTCTTACCCAGTTGACATCCAAATTCCGAAGATCACAAAATATAACAAGTGCATCAAGTTGTCTTTGAATCCCCTCAAGAGAAGAGGCGAGTAAAATAATATCATCGGTAAAAAGAACAATAGAAATCAAGACGTGGTGAAGAAGGCACCCATCCCCTTCCTAAATGTGATCCCGAAGAAAAGATTCCAACTCATCAATGTAAATGCCAAAGAGAGTAGGAGACAGGGGGCAGCCCTGTTTGACCCCAATGGTGCTTCTGATGAAATTAGACAATCCGTGTGCAGTACGAAAATGAATAAGGATGGACTCATAGAGACACATGATGGCAATAATAAGAATCTCATAAATAACGATGTTTCTGAGTCTCTGAAAGAGGGCCATGTGAAGTACGGAGTCAAAAGCTTTTCAAAAGTCTACAAAACAACAATAAACTTTCGAAGAGCGGTGACGGACCTCCTCAATAACAACTCGAAGGGTGAATATGTGGTCGATGGTGTGGAAGCCAGGGTGATAACCAACCTGACCTCTAGCGTGAGTTGCCACTGCTCCAAAACATCGGACAACAACCTGTGGAGAACCGTAGCATAGAGTTTGGAGAAAGAGTGACCCACCATGATAGTCCTATAATTGTTCGGATAAAAATGGACCCAGCTTTGTGGATCGGGTGAATGATATGATGAGACCAAGTAGGAGGGAAACCCATGCGAACCACCTGATTGAAAATATCTGTCAAATAGTTACCAAAGGCCTCAAAACCCTGCTTGAAGAACTCGGCCTGAAACCTTCCACATCAGCTGCCCTGCTACTGTTCAAGAACCTTATTGCCTCTTTGATATTACTGTAAGTGAAGGGATTACCGGGTGGAAAAATGCCAATCTGGATAGACTTCTACCTTGGAATATCATAGAGGGTAGAAGTGTGGGAGAAAATGGAGATAAGATCAAGGATCAAGCATCTCAGATGATTCCCTTCACGATAGGTATGATGGATTTCATAAGTTTGGAACGTGTTGAGAATATGATGAACTTCATCAATAATGATTTTTATAGACCAACTTATATGACTATTGCCTTTCAAACATTTGGTGATATTTAAATAATCCCCTTCTATAATAATGTCACTAGCATTCATGTCTCTCGCGATCCTAATCCCCCAAAGGGCAGTAAGGGCTTCGACATAGTGGTTTGAATTAATGCCCATAGGACCAGCATATAACTTGATGAAAATGCCTTTCTCATTTCTTAAATAGCCCCCAAACTTACCCGGGTTACCCTTGGAGGCACCATCATCCATCTATTCTATTATATACATGATATGATTAATGGTCGATGATCAAGAAACACTTGGACTGACCATATATAGATAGGGATTTCAGATCGAGCGACCAAACCATGATATCCCCAAGTGACTATGATCAAACCCTTATCTATCTATATAGGTACCGGACTAAGGAGGTGCATCCGCCTTTTATAGATAGAGATAGGGCTCACCCCTCTGACTAGATAGTTTAGGATGAGGGGTCTATCATCCTATATAGATAGATGTAATGGATGTGTCACTATTCATTCTTGTGGTAGATAGGGGACCCCATCATACTATAGTCTAGTTTTAGTTCGTAGCAGCCCTATACATATCTATGTCAAATATGGTGTAATCGGGTTGCAAATATAGCCCCTAGAAATTGAAGGGGGAAGTTGAGTTTCGATCAGTAACTAAACTCTATATAGCATAAATCCTTGGCCCCCATCTATATCTATAGCAAACTTCGTGGGAGCCTTATCTTGGGTCAAGGATTTGTTATGATATGGGGCCCTATAACTAGAACCGATCAGATCATGATCATCACTCAGGGGTGGCCACACATGGTGAGGCGCGCCATATAATAATAGGGGTGGGGTGGGGCTCGGCAGGCCCCTATCTCTTTATGGGCAGACATGGTCTTAGATAGAATATAGAGAGAGGGGACTACCTCCCATATGGAATAGATATATAGGCAATCCAAAGTGCCATATAGATAGGGGGTTGGACCTTTAGTTATTCCCAAGGGAGTCCAAGGGTATCTCATCTATATATGGGGCACCCCTAACCCCGAACCAACTATTCTCTATCTACCCTACCCCAAGCCCATCTATAGAGTAGAGGGGTTCGAGGTCATAAATGGGTCAAGGTGAGAAATATATACGTAATACTTATCCATCTATATACATACATAATAATCCTATTGGAATCGAGACCCCCTCTATATAGATGTAAGCATTAAATCCATTGGCATCAACCAACATTAACCCCATTGCCATCGGGTAGCTAAACGCTAAATCCCATTGCTGTAGCTATGTATGGTTTTTCCCATATACCCATATATATATATATATATATATATATATATATATATATATATATATAAATATATATATATATATATATATGTATATATGTATATATATATATATATATGTATATATGTATATATGTATATATGTATATATGTATATATATATATATATATATATATATATATATATATATATATATATATATATAACATATATATATAGACCCCTCGTATATCTATATGGCATTGGCATCGTGGAGACAGACAACCCTACTATCCCGTAGGAGCATAAATGAAAGGAAACAACTCGACTCGGGGCCGGATTAGGCGGTCCCCTATAGAGAACTACCCCATATCTAGATAGGCCATACCGGATTAGGCTCATTGAAGTGAATCCAATATAGAGGGAGATGGAAATATTTTCATCGCATTATATTTTGATCTGTTTGTTTCAAACAAAGATCAACTATTCAAAAACAAAAGACAAATGGTAATGTAAGTGTCATTAAATCTTTTATTGCTTGACCCAGTAAAATAAATAGACGTATATCACGTATAAATAAAGTACTAATAATCCGAAAGTCAAAGAGCTTAATAACGCTTTCTCGACCAGAAAATATGTTAGTTAGCAATCTTACCAAATTAGATTCGGTCCATGGATTGAATACTCCCATTAGTCTGACTTTAAATACACAATATATGTTATAGAACCGATATTTATTAGGTACGTTTATGTCAAGAATTCTCTTTAGAGGATATTTTTCCAGATATGTTTTTTTATATTTCATAGTTTTAAATTTTTCAAATAAACAATTAAGTTAAATAGTAAATAAATAAGTTAATTAGTAATAAGAATTATAAGTTAATACAACTTTGATATATAGTTTTGTCTTATTTTAATTTAGACAAATAGTTTTTTGCCTTTTCTATCGATTTAGCCCCAATCTTTCAGTCGATTCAAGAACTTCGTTATTTTCCATTTTTGTTTATATCTATTATTGTAAACAATATAGACAAATCCTCTTCTCCTTTTCTATATATTTGGTTTTGTAACATATTAGATATTTAGAATATATATTAATAATATCTATCAATGTATAGATATAGTGATAATGTAGATCTATACACTGCATTGTTTACAGTATCTCCCTATTTATGTTATGTTGGCTAGATTTTATGCAAAGCATAAAACCTAGGCAATCATGAGATTAAATCTCCTTCATTTAATGGTGAAGCTCCCGTGTATGATGTTTATCTATTGTGCAAGGGTGAAACCTAATATCTATTTTCAGGGGTTTTACTTTAATTCCCACAGCTCGTGAACCACAACTAGGCAATTTTGCAGCAAGTAAGCAGCTATGATAAAACTAATTGCAGAAAAGGGGGAAAAATAGAAATTTAGGAAAGAAGAAAGAAGGGTGTGCCAATTTGACCAATAGCTATCAGAGTTGGTCTCATCCACACAAATGAAATAAATAGATAAAACACAATTTTTAGCAGGATGGGAAAGAAATAACTTCTAACCTAGATCTGAGATAACACAAAGTTTATCTAAAAACCTTTGAAAGAAGAATTCGAAAACACCGTAGACACAAAGTTCTCCAGAAATCCACCTTTATTCAATCCCAAGCCTCTGCAGCAATCACACCAAGGGTTCCAACGCACAAAGTCTGACAACTCAAGAATGCTCCGGTTACAAAGCTCTTGCTAAAACAAGTTCTGATAAACAAGATTGTGATCCTTTAACCCGTAGGCTCTTCCTCTATTTATAGTGCATAGAGGGAAATTACAAATAGGAAGCTTTCAATGAATTGCCGCATGTGGAAGCTATGAAAAAGGGAAGCAATTGCCAGTATTTTCCCTAGACTTTCTCATTGCATGACATGCATGCTTTACAACTGAAAATAGAACCTTCTATTTTGCATGTCTGCCACCTATTTCCAAGTAATTGACTTCTTCTAGTAACTTGAAGTAACGGATTTTAAAGCCAATTACCTAAGTTTTACAATTTTAATTGATTACTCAATTGCTTTGTCGGAGAAAATAAGAGAAAGAAGAAGAAAGAAAAGAAGTTATTCCAGCTTACAACACTCGTGTTTGATTCTTCTTCCATACTCTGCATGTTGATTCAACCTGTATTGCACTTCTGCTTCATTTACTTTAGCAATGAATGATATCTTAGTCTAGAACCTGAAAAGCTTTTTCCCCTGCATGCGGTTGACTCTTTTCCTTTGATTCTCACCAAACTGGATCTAGAAGCAGTTGACTATGATTTTCTCACAAAGTGTGTTGCCTCCGACTGCCTTCCGTAATGTGCCCATTCCTATCTCCACGCCTAGCGACTAGTTTTCCGTCTTAGCCTTGGTCATACCCAAGGGGCTAGTGGCGTAGATGGTTGTTGGGTATGGTTTTCACCTACATTTCACTTATATGTTATGTTTTGGCGTTATGCATGTACTTTATGATGACTTAAGTGAAAAAGGTGGGGTAATGTTCTATTTCTTCGTTGGGTCACTTAAGTGGACCTTTTTTGGCCTAGGAGAAATAAAGTCACTTTAAGTGACAAGTAAAACATGACATATCTCCAAGGGGGTCGAATTAGGGTTTTATGGGCACTTTTATGATGGAAAAAGTTATAAAAGGTGGTGTTTGGGGAGGAAAAAGGATCAGAATCATTTTTCCATCTTATGTTGGAGCTTTCAGCTTGCTTTCCTTGCTTGTGGAGGTGAAATTCCGCAGGAACCCTAGCTTCGGTAGTGAAAGATCTACCCCTAGCTAGTAGAGCACTCTTTGGTGGTGAAAGATCCAGCCCTAGTTTGCTATTGTGGAGTTTATTCAAATCGGGTTGTCAAATTCAGAGTTTCAGAGGCTTGCTGATCCAGTTTCAAGTCCAGAAAGAGAAGACAACCATATTCAATAAGAGAGATCATTTATTTTATCAGTGGAAACTTCTTGTTATTGCATGTCATTGCATGTTGATGCATGTTACTTGCATGTCATTGCATGTTGATGCATGTTACTTGCATGTTGTTGCATGTTAGTTTAATTGCAATAAAAGTGAAGATATTGGTTATTTTCTAATTTTATACCTTGCTGCCATAATTGTACTTTGTTGTCATATTTTTCAGATATCTTTGCTGTCATAAAAATCAGATTGTTATTTGTGAAAATTTGGTTGGAAATCTTCAATATAAAATAAATCCGAAAAAGGGATATTTCATCTTCTCCTTTTATCCTTGAAGCTTTTGTAGTTCTTCTCCAGTACGTGTACAAGTAAAATGCTTGCCGTAAACTATTCAGACAAAACTCATCACCTTTTATTTTTATTTGCATATGAGCAATTTTGACTTCTGGAAAGCACTCCGGTTAAGGCAAATATAAGTAAATCCAATGAAGGCTTCAACTGGAAGATTGGGAGCACATGCACAAGCTTCTAAAAGGGATTTTGCATGCAATGACTTCCTCCCTATCTTTGGCGCCAACACTTGCTAAAAATAATAAAAAGAAATCACCTTTTAAGCATGTAATTATGCCAAAGTGGGTCGCACTTTTTGGCTAGAATTTGTGTGAAAAACATGAGGGCAAGGCAAGTGTTAAATTTCAACCTGCCAAGCAGCTCCAAGTTTCACACTTTTTCACTTAAGTCATGGTGTTAAAACTCAACCTTCCAGAAGCTCCAAAAAGTGCAACTTGCATAAGTGAATTAGCTAAATTTTGTGTGAAAAACATGAGGGCAAGGCAGTGTTAAATTTCAACCTGTTAGGCAGCTCCAAGTTTCACACTTTTCACTTAAGTCATTGTGTTAAATTTCAACCTGCCAGGCAGCTCCTATTTTCACACTTTTCACTTAAGTCATTGTGTTAAATTCCAACATGTCAGGAAACTCCTATTTTCACACTTTTCACTTAAGTCATTGTGTTAAATTCCAACTTGCAAAGCAACTCCAAAAAGTGCGACTTGCATAAGTGAATTAGCTAGCATTTGTGTGAAAAACATGAAGGTAGGGCAGCGTTAAAATTCAACCTGTCAAGCAGCTCTAATTTCCACGCTTTTCACTTAAACTTGGTGTTAAATTTCAACCTGGAAGGCAACTTTAAAAAGTGCAACTTGCATGGGCTCTTTCACTTAAACTTTTGCGTGAAAAATCACAAGTCACGACAACGTTAAATTTGGACCTGCAGGGCAACTCTTATTTCCACGAGACTTGCAAGGAAGCTCTTATTTCCACGATTGGCACTTTTACATTTTGGTCTAAGAAGCATTTTTTTCCATTTTTGGATTTTTGGTGAAGAAAACACAAGGACATAATAAAATTTTCCATTTTTGGAAAGGGTCCAGGGAAGATGTAGCAACAAAAACTTGCAAGTGCCATAACTTTCACTCTGTGGCTCCATTTTAGGTGTTGTTTTTTCTAAAAGTGCATATTTTCTCGAGCTCTGCAAGTGGGTGGTAGTATTTTTCTTATTTTCATACAATCCATTATTGCACCTTTTTGGACCAAGCAACCTCTTGTAATCTCTGAAGGAATCCTGAGCAAATCAGCACAAGTCAAAAAGACCAAAATTTTAAAGGGGTATCCCAAGATTTCCAAGTGAAATTTTTGGGGACACCATATTATCTATTAATTACACATATCTTCATCTCTGTAAATAGGATCAACAAATCATCTCGCTCTCTTTTTGGTCTCTATAAATAGATTATATCTATTTATAGTCTAATTGTCATCATTTTATATAAAAGTATAGAAATCCCATCATTCAAAAAGTATAGAAATCCCATCATTCAAAATGACAAAGATATGTCATAAATCTCTATTTAATATTTTAAATAATAAGCATGAATTCAATTGAGTATGATATAATCAAATGGGTTAATCTGATTCGATACTTACTGTCAAGTATAAAATTTACTTGCTTTTTATTTGCTTTATCTAGCATCCATGGCTGAATGGTAAAAGCACCCAACTCATAATTGGGAAGTCGCGGGTTCAATTCCTGCTGGATGCACAGTAAAAAGTTACTGCATTCTACTCGCAATAACTTTTAGATCAAAGAACCATGCGAGGCTATCTCAATAAAATCGATTATATATCAAAATTCGATTAGGTATGTTCCGGTTTTTTATTTATAACTTATAGAATAAGCTATAAATAGAATATGGAAATTTACATAGCTAAATTTCTACTATATCAAACCATAATATAATATAAGTTATGAATAGAATATATTTATTTACGAAGATAAATTTATATTAAATTGAACCATAATAAAATATGGATTGGTGGATATAGGCATTTGTATTTACAAAAGAGAGTAAAGGATAGATATTTATGAATGAGGTTCAATATGTAAATTTAGTACTTACAGAGAAAAGTATTGATTTATTTGAAAAGAATCAATATATTTTGAATGTCGATTCGGGATCGACTAAAACAAAGATCAAAAAATGGATTGAACTCTTCTTTAATGTTAAAGTAATAGGGTTAAATAGTTATCGACCCCCGAAAAAAAGAGAGAAAAGAGGGAAGATAAATCAAATAATGAAACATCGAATACATAATAAACGTATAATTATTAAACTAAAACCAGGTTATTCTATTCCACTTTTCCGTTATCAATGAGACTTATTCAATTAAAATAAATAATAATATGATCACCCGTTCATACAGAACTTCAGGCATAAGTGGTAAATCCCTATCAGGTTTCGATGGAAGAGTCCAGTCTCATCCACAAAAGAAATTGACCTCCGGAAAGCATCGTTGTGGGAAAGGTCGTAATAACAGAGGAATTATTACCTCACGACATAGAGGAGGAGGTCACAAGCGTCTATATCGTCAAATTGATTTTCGGCGGAATGAGAAAAACATATTGGGAAAAATTGTAAGAATAGAAAGCGACCCTAATAGAAGTGCATACATATGTCTTGTGCACTATATAAATGGTGAAAAGACATATATTTTGCATCCCAGAGGGGTCATTATTGGAGATACTATCCTTTCTGGTCCAAAAGCCCCCATATCAATGGGAAATGCCCTACCTTTGAGTGCGGTTTGAATTATTAATTTACGTAATCGGGAACAACCGATTGGGTTTACAGCAAAACCTTAAAATCTATCACTGATCCAACTAGGAAACTTTGATGGGATAAACCCCAAAGGGAAACTGAGGATAAACAGCAGCGGGTGATTGAGTTCAATAGTTTCTGTAATTATTGGCTCCCGAGATATGATAATATGGAGAAGACTAAATTGTCTGAA
The DNA here is from genome assembly GCA_018340775.1 of Taxus wallichiana var. yunnanensis. Taxonomy (NCBI): domain Eukaryota; kingdom Viridiplantae; phylum Streptophyta; class Pinopsida; order Cupressales; family Taxaceae; genus Taxus; species Taxus wallichiana. The sequence goes on along the minus strand of CM031238.1, from coordinate 408,458,605 downwards.
GCATAAATAGATAAGGTAAAGGAACCCTTGTTATGAAGATAAAGACAAGTAAATCACATTTGATTTGATGGTCAAAGACAGATTCGGAGCTGAACAGTGAGAATAAGAATATATTTCAAATGACTCCTACGTTATCCGGAAGATGCGGAAGTATTGACGTAATTTGATAAAGTCATTCATTCTGAATGCTAAATGAAAAAGAACATAAGCCAGATGATGGAATAGATAAACCTAGGATGTAAAGAATCAGAGCATAAGGCATTGAAAATATGCCCTTAATCCCAGATTGATATATAATATCAATATTCAAATATTGAATATGTAAATATAATTCACATCCAGAAAGCTGTATGCCCTGAGAGAGGCTTGTACAGTTTGGGAAGGGATTTTTACAAACTAAAGATCTACTTCAACCAATATACCCTTAGGCACAACTCTACATAATGTAGAAATACAAGTCGGAAAAGGCGGACAATTAGCTAGAGCGGCGGGTGCTGTAGCAGAACTGATTGCAAAAGAAGGCCAATTGACCACATTAAGATTACCATCTGGGGAGGTTCGTTTAATATATGAGAATTGCTCAGCAACAATTGGACAAGTAGGCAACGTAAAATGGAAAAATAAAGCTTTGAGTAAAGCTGGATCGAAACGTTGGCTGGGTAAACGTCCTGAAGTAAGAGGAGTAGTTATGAATGCTGTGGACCATCCTCACGGGGGCGGTGAAGGAAGATCCCCAATTGGTAGGAAAAAACCCCTAACCCCTTGGGGCTATAGCGCACTTGGAAGAAAGAGTCGGAAGATAAATAGATATAGTGATGTTTCAATCCTTCGTCGACGTAAGTAGTTTATAGTTGTAAATACATTTTTTCTTTCAAGAAAAAAAAAGGTAAATCAAAAGAAAGGTAATTAATCATGGCACGTTCACTAAGAAAAAATACTTTTGTAGCTAATTATTTGTCGAGGAAAATAGAAAACCTAAATATGAAGAAAGAGAAGAAGATAATAGTGACATGGTCCCGAGCATCTGATATTGTACCCGCAATGATTGGTCATACCATTGCTGTGCATAATGGAAAAGAACATTTACCCATATATATATCACATGATATGATAAACCACAAATTGGGGGAATTCTCACCTACTTTTATTTTTGAGGGGCATGCGAGAAAGGATAGAAAAGCGAGAAACGATAAAAAAACGAAAAATGATCAAAAAACGAGAAATGATAAAAAAAGAGAGAAACGATAAAATATTAATTCATTGTGGAGGATGAATATGGCACAAATAAGAGCTTTAGCTAGACATATACGTATGTCTGCTAATAAAGCACGTAGAGTAATTAATCAAATTCGTGGTCGTCCCTATATAGAAGCATGGATTATACTGAGTTGGATGCATTATGGAGCATGCTATCCAATCTTAAAAGTAATTCATTCTGCAGCCGCAAATGCTAATCACAATATGGGTTTAAACAAACACAATCTATTTATCAGTGTAGCTGAAGTTAATGAAGGTACTCTTTTCAAAAGATTTCAACCTAGAGCTCGGGGACGTGGTTATCCAATACAGAAACCAAATTGTCATATAACAATTGTATTGGATTACCAAAAAGACAAATATGTATGGGAAGAAAAATAAATCCACTTGGTTTTAGACTTGGTTTTACTCAAAACCATCGTTCCCTTTGGTTTGAACAAATAAATTATTCCGAAGATCTACGAGAAGATGAGAAAATACATAATTGCATTGAAAATTATGTAAGACATATCCAAGATGCCTCAAATTCAAATTATGGAGGAATTATACGTATAGAGATTATGAAAAAGACTGATTTTATTCAGGTGAACATATATATTGGATTTACCGACTTGTTCATCCAAAAACAGAAATATAAAGAGAAAAAAGATAAAGAAATTGAAAAATTAAGAGACGAAGTACAAAATATGCTTTTACAGAATATGTTAGGTTCTGTGAACCGAAAACTTCTCATCTCTATAGAAAAAGTGGAAAAACCTTATAGAGAACCTAATATTCTTGCGGAATATATTGCTCTACAACTAAAGGCGAGGGTTGAAATAAGAAAAATAATGAAAAAAGCTATTGAATTGGCTGAAGAGGCAGATGTAGAAGGTATTAAAATAAAAATAAAAGGACGTCTCAACGGAATTGATAGAGCCCGTAAAGAATCGGCCCTACAAGGTAGAGTTCCCTTACAGACCCTTCGAGCTAAAATTGATTATTGTTATTATGCAGTTCAAACCGTATATGGAGTATTGGGGATCAAAATTTGGATCTTTGTTAAAAATGAGCAATACCTTTCTATATTCTGACCGATTAGAAATCATCAATTTTGCAAGATCAAATAAAAACTAGATTGACCATCTTGGAGATGTGCTATGCTTAGTGTGCGACTCGTTGAGAGCAAGTTTTTTCTTCTTTTCTTAAAATGATGAAGAACTCGAAATATCGAAATAATAACGAATTGGTCTCTGGTATACTATGAACTACAAACTGGATCTTTGTTTCATATTATTAAGATCCAATAAGCAAGATAGTTTCATCAAATGAAAGAAAGACTTTCTTCCACAAAGAGACAAACAAATGAGATACATATCTTTCGTGAAGCGAAAAAGGTCTTTGGTAATGCAAGAAAAGAAAAAAAGAGAGGAAGGAGAAAAAGAAAGAAGGAAATCTTCTTTCGTCTATGTATGGTTTACTAAATTACCCCCAAAGAGTAGTGTGATAAAGCATAAGAATCATCCTAATCAATTTCATTTTCAATGAATTAGGTTTATGAAAAAAAGGAGCTTCGGGTCAATGGAAACTAAGTAAATTGATTCTGTAAGAAATGAAATAAAAGCTTCATTGCAGAGGGTAGACCTGAACAGCCATTTGAAAGCTATGGGAACGATGGAACCTGTGACTGCATAAGATCATATAGAAATCTTAATCATTCATTGGATAGGATGGCGAAATAAACCAAGAAAGAATTTATATCATTGGAGTCTATAAATCGGCCCCATGAGCCAAATATTGGAAGAGTGAATATTCGCCTGTGAAGTTATTATTGGGCAATATAAAAGATCTATTTGTAAGGCATCAAACACTCCATGATAGTGATGAAAAAAACTTGAGATCTAAGGGAGCTTGGTTAACCCAAAGATTAGCATCTTTAATAGCTTTGATTCTATCTCGTAGCTTGCATAGAGTGGACAATGAAAAAATCTTTGGTAACCCTATCACCCACTCTTAATCAATGATTTCTAGCTCTAAGTTGGGCTCCCCTAGCTTTATAAGCATCCTCAATTTTGAGCTTGTATCACCATTGAGCAGCTTGAGTTTGTAGGTTGACTTTGATGGGAGAATTATCAAGTTCCAATGAGTTTCAAGAATTCATGGTTTGGGGCTTCATGAGCTCGGTGTTAGAAGGTGGTTGCTTGCTTTCCATATATTCTAAGAAAGGTGGTAGTTTGAGATATGGCATCACACCACCAATCAACCCATCCTATATCAAATTTGAGTCTAGAAACCAAGTTCCAAATCCTTTAGATGTGGCCCAAAGTTTTCTCATGCTTACAACGTGAAGTTTTGAGATAGAATCCAGAGTCTTTGTTGATTTCTCTTGAGGGTGGTCCATTAAAAAAAAGCAAATAGGAAGATGGTCTCGAGAGGATAACATCATTGATGAAAGACACTAGGCAATCGGTGGAACAAGAGAAGGAAAAGAGATCTTTCTCTACAAACAAAGCATGATCCAACCTCACAAAGCGCACCTGCCCAAATAGTGCAAGAGAAATACTCAAGAAGAAATCTTGTGATTTTAACCTCTTACAAACACAACACTTTCACATTGGGGAAAATTTGACAATTATTTCTAACCAAATATCTAGGGGTCAGTTCAATAAAGCCTCATACATTTCTTGAATAAACTATCATGGGGAAACATCAAGTTGCATGTCGTTTCCCTCTTTAAGACCTTTGGGGGTTACAAGCTAAATATCGAAGGAAAGCTTTTCTTGTCATTGTCATGCATGAAATCGCTAATTTGAAATGGCCACCTTTTTTCTTGAACACATTCCCCATCCTATAAAGGTGAGGGATTGTGTGATCGACGGCATGGTTTTATGTTCAAGTGTCACCAAGTTAGCTTATGCATCTCGTATTTATCACCTCATAATGGGGTTATGAAAACTGCAAGGTGAGCACCATAGTCTAAGAGTGAATAATGATGACCACCACCTATGAGGTGTGGGAAATAAGTGGTGTCACTTTGGTAGTGGAGGGAGTAACTTGTTTACCATTAGCTCTAGCTCTGGGACCACCTGTGGGTCCATACACGGTGATAGGTGGTTTTGTTGCACCGCAAGGGGTGAAGAATTTTTGTTGTTGTTGGTAACGTAGTCCAACCATCACCGATGGAGTTGGTTGCTTTGCTTCTTTTCGTATTTTTCCTACATAGCTAATCGAGAGTTATCCATTAAAGGGCATTCTTGAATCATGTGATCCAAGAATTGGCAGCGAAAACAAGATTTGGAAGGTTGATATATGGATATGATGAGAGGAACAAGACTCACCAATCTAAATGTTAATAATTTTCTTTATGTTGTTGGCCAAATCAATTTCAATGCAAACTTGCTTTTGCAAAGCGAGCCGCATAGAATTTGGGTTGTTCATAACAAATAAATTGCCTTTCGGGTTTGATGAGTTATTCAACAAAACTCCAAATGGGGAGAGGAAGACCTCGAAACTCAATCCAAACTAGGATTTTGAGCTTGACTTGATCTCAAACTTGGTAGTCTCTCGGTCCAATGAGAAAAAACAACAAAAGCATTGCGAATAAACAATGGACTATGGTTGACAACAGCCTTATAGTGGTCAGCATTAGCAAAGCGGAATTTAAAAAAAAACCTTTGGTCATGTTTTGCACCCGCTCAAGTTGTATGCCATGGGACTCACAATGGTTGTGAACCCACCGCTTAAGCATGTCTTCAAGGGGGCTTGGCCAACGAAATACTTTACTACAAGAAAGAAACCAAACCAGTTGCAAACTTTATAAATTCAGATAAATTAAGCACAACATCAGGTAAAGGGGCCTCTATGTTAGTACTAGTACCTCGTGGAAGACCTTTAGTACAAAATTTCCTGCTTGCTTTGGCACCATGATTGTCCAGAGCTATACCCGTGAAATATGCATCAGATGATGCATGTGTCGAATAGATGGTCATTACTATAGCAAGATTTTACAAATGTCACATGAGAAGAGGATTGAAGGACTGACGTGATGCATTAAATGCACAATATGCTGCCTAGATAGATTGATGATTGGTAGTGTGAAAAGTATGGAGTCCTATAACATTTTCTAGCATGCAGAACCCCTCTCTCTTTCTGTCTTTTCTTTTATGTTCATAAATCTTACTGTATAATACTCGAATATTTTGGTTAGTCTAATAACTCTGCATTTTGTATAAATATTTGGCTGATTGGCAGATCCAATTTTAGAAAGAAAAAAATCGAAAAGAATCAATTGGAACAAAAAAACCCTCAAGTTTTTCTTCAAGAAGTCGAACAAGCTTTGAATTGAGAATTAAAGTTGGCATCGTAGCTAGAGTACCTGTCCAGAAAAATTCTGAGCAGGGCTCGGCGAAGACGAGTGTCACTGTTCTCTGAAACTCCGAGCTGGTTTCTGACGACCTCTGAAACACATGGTCCCTTCCTCGATTTGACGGAAGGAGAATACGAAGGGCTCACACTCACATTAATATGCTTCTTCTTTGTCTTCAATCCCAGTGCTTTTCGTATTTTACCAAGTGGAGATGGAGACGGAGACGGAGATGGAGATGGAGATGGAGAAGTCACTGTTTTCTCCAAGTGAGGACTTGCAGTGTTATGCCTACAACATGTTATCAAAATCTCATACACACTTTCTTTCAAATACTCCTCTGAGACGTCCAAATCTCCAAATGGCCAACTCAATTCTGAGGCTTCTGAAAATCTATTGTCTTCCTTTACGCGGATTGGACAAGCCATGCTCTTCACAGCTTAATATGAAGAAACTTTCCACCTGCTTCGCTTCACCACCCCCAAAAGCGAAGCGAAATAGAGAAAAAGGGAAGCTCAGACATGTACGACAAGCGACCTGAATATATGTGAGTTGGCAGGGCATTTGGGCATTGTTCACTTCGTCTTTTCCTTCTTGTCATTGTTTCTTCAAGTAGATTATGACAATGATTTACATTCAATCATTCAACTAAGAAGATTTTCTTGTTTCGACGAAGACAAAATTGTGCTTCGCTAGCTTACGAGGCAATCACGAGGTACCTTATCTAACATAACAATAAATAAATATTATGCTGATAGTAAAATATGAGGGGTTGTAGAGGCATAGAAAGCAATGTTAAGATGTACTGAACATATATGTATGATTTGGGTAGTAAGGTACATAAGATTTCTAAATTCATCCTCATAATTTTGAGATGTATTGAAGAGGTATATCCAACCTCGAAAGCAAGGTACCAATCATACTTATCTCACAACTAATCGACCATTATGTTAGTGAGATGACCACCTCCAATACAATTTTAGCTTTATTAGTATAAGGATCATAATATATTACAGCTTGCCTAGGGTCGGATCAAACCAGCCAACCAAGCCGGGTTTGATATTTTAACATAATGTGGATGTTTAGAGTCATGAAAGCAATTTCAAGGTACACCGACCTGCCGCAACACAAGTATGTATGTCGTCATCACCTCCGATGGCATCGCCTGAGATGAAGACGAGGAGCAAAATGCGGTTGGATCTTATACAACTCTTTCTCATATGCACCAACTCTATATTTACATGGGACATGGAGCAATTCTAATTATTTACGAGAAATTTCATTAGCAATACGTAAGATAAATTATTTTGATTATTTTATTGAGGGATTATTGATTTACTAGATGTCATGTATTTTTTATTTTATTTTTATCCTTATTAACTTGCGCAACAATGAAGTTGTGTGAAAGAAAAAATAACCTACGAGTTATGTTGAAAGCATTTTGCAAGTTAGCGTTAATAATGTAAATTCAATAATACAACACATGACATATCCTTTTCAAAGGTCTTTATAACAAGACAACGAGTTAGGTCAAAACCCCGCTTAGATGTGATCAAGCAATGACAACTCACACGTACCCATGTCTTAATTACGTAAAAATAAAATCTAATCACATATACATGAACCTACTTTACTTACTGCCCAAATAAACCCTTCGACTAATTAATTTTAGAAAATTTGAATTGTTCATTTAAAAAAACTAATTAATAATATATAATTTAATAAATACAAAATATAAAAACAAAATATTTAAACAATTAAAATCCAATTACTTCACATCTTTAAAATTCGAAGTTTTAAAAAATTTAGATACTAATTAATGAAGATACCCAAATAGAAATACAAATTTAAAAAAATATTCAAAAAGACTTTTTCAAAACAAAAGGTTTAATTTGAACTTTTCAACTAATATTTTGATTAAAATCATGAGAATATAATTATAATTCCAAAAACAATAATAGGTTTAACCTTTATTTACTATAAGGGATCTAATTACTAAGGAGAAATCTTTAATTTGAACTTGATAGTAATTGTGTTTTTTTAATCCTCTCAAATTGTTTCCACCTTGAACCTCACATTCATAAAGCACCACCGGAGTTACTAAGAGCCCAAACAAAGTCTGCATAGTTTTCCAATCCCATAATTCCGTCTCTCTACATTTATTTTGGAAAGCATAGAAATCGCTCCACCCCGAAAGTTATCTTTTTGCTACAAATCTCCCACCTGAACTTGTTATTAAAGTCAAACCCAAGATATTTATACTTTGTTACTTCCTCTAAAATACTTCCATCGAAATAGAAATCATACTGAGTTATTTTCTTTCTATTGGAGAAGATCATGATCTTGGTCTTATTGGTGTTGACTTGCATCCCCACTTCTTTGCAAAAGTGCTCAACTATACATAAATGATTTTGTAGTCCTTGAGCGGACCTAGCAATCAAGATAAGGTCATCAACATAAAAGAGAAGTCTTACAACATACTCTCCTAGTGAACACCATCTTCACTTTGCAAATTTAGCCATTCCTCAAGTTTGATGATATATAGGCCAAATAAAATAGGTGATCATGGGCATCCTTGTTTATCCCCAAATATCACTCATGAAACTTTCTGAGATAGAACATTGAGTTCTAATTTTGACTCGCACCTTTTGCAAAGCTTATGAACAACCGCTCTATGGTGCACTAGGATACCAATATCCTTCATTCTATCCCATAGCTTGTGTTATCCATTTTTAACCCCTAGGTGAAAATGGATAACAAGGGAAAATTGAATCCGGGCATTGGACAGGGGTCTTCAAGAGGTGAATTTGAAGTCAGTGCAAGAAAAATTTAATGTTTTGGGGGCATTCACAATTGATTCAAGGAAGGTTTGGGATCGGAGAAGCATTTTTCCTCTTTTGGGTTTTGGAGACCCATGGGCTCGATCGGTGAGAAAGCAACGTTGGAGAGCCCACATTCATGCAAAATTCGCCACAAATGACCAAAACGGGAAAAGTTAATTTTCAGCCACCCCATTCTATCTGCGCATGCTCCCGGATCTCGAGAAATTTCAAGAAAAATTTAAAAGGCCCAAGGAAAATTGAAAAAGTAATAAAATGGGCTTGGGGCTCCAAAGTAGCTCGACAAGCTATTAATCAACTCGGCGAGTTGGTTGTGGGGACAACTCGAGTAGAGGCTAGCTCGGCTCTCCAAGCCACTCAATGAGCCAGTGTATTGGTGGTAGAATATGCACAGGGGCCGAGGCGGTTCGGGAAGTCATCACGGCAAGGTGTCGGTTATGATGTGGTCGACGCCGCATCAGAGATCGAACTCGCCGAGTTGGCGAATTGGAGGTTTAGCGGCATTTGGAGATCCACATCGGAGTTGTCGGCTCGCCAAGCAATGTGTAGATAAATGTCCAAGTTTGACGCTACAAGCCATTTCAAACTTTCATGGTTTGAAGATTTCGAGGGGCTCTGTGTTGTTGGTGTTTCGGACTCTAAAGTCTATGGGAGGTCAAAGTGGAATGTTAGCTTGGGGCAAAGATAGTCGGCCCACCAACGTGAAGCTACATAGGATCGATTTGTGCACCGAGTCTTTTTTTTTGGCGGGTGCATTAAGAGGTAAGGCCGGTAGAGTTGGATGTGTTGGTCGTCGACAGAGCGGTGAGGTAGATTCAAGGCCCGCCACAATATTTTTAGGGCAAGTCGACCGAGTCAACCTTGGAGGAGGAAGGATAAACGCAACGCGGCAGATGGAAAATATGAGGATGGCTCAAAGATTAGGCGTGACTCGATGCATTTCTCGGTGGAAGATCGTAAAATGGGCCAGTTGATTGCTTGTGGAGATCGTAGGTAGCTCAAGCACAAGTCCAAGCAACTCAGGCGCATCGAGGAGAATTTTGGGATCAGAACTCGCCGAGTTGGCGAATTGGAGGTTTAGCAGCATTTGGAGATCCACATCGGAGTTGTCGTCGGCTCAGTTACAAGCAATGTGTAGATAAATGTCTGAAGTTTGATGCTACAAGCCATTTCGAACTTTCATGGTTTGAAGATTTCGAGGGGCTCGGTGTGTTGTTGGTGTTTCAGACTCTGAAATCTGTGGGGAGGTCAAAGTGGAATGTTAGCTCGGGGCAAAGATAGTCGGCCTGCCAATGAAGCTACATAGGATCGATTTGTGCACCGAGTCTTTTTTGGCGGGTGCATTAAGAGGTAAGGCCGGTAGAGTTGGATGTGTTGGTCATCGCACAGAGCGGTGAGGTAGATTCAAGGCCCGCCACAATATTTTTAGGGCAAGTCGACCAGTCAACCTTGGAGGAGGAAGGATAAACGCAACGCGTGAGTCATAGATCAAGATCAACGCACGATAAGGGAACAGGTCTCCGAGGATTGGGTGAGGCACTCGGCGTGAGTCACAACGGAAGGAGCTCAGCAAGCTAGCGGGCATGACACGGACGAATAAATTAAAAGAAGCGGGTTTCGCGGTGGAGATGGAACCAAAGAAGGTTTCAAGAAGTTTGGAGCGTCAAGTCATCAAAGATTCTAAGTTAGAACAAGGGATTTTTTTTTTTATAACGTTCTCTGTTATGAATTATAAAATTCAAACACACGTTCAAGTTTTAATAATTGTTCTTTGCCCAAACAACACAATTTGGATCACACAATTTCTTTTTAAAACTAATGTTCCCTGTTCGCATATTTACAATATGGAACACACATTCAATGCCATTCAATCCTATAACAGATTCTATATGCTGCTGTAAATGACTCGAGGAACTACCGATCTTCCATTTTCATGGCTCGGAGTTTCAACGATCCTTCATTTCATGACTCGGCAACAACCGATCCTTCATGTTCGTTTATGCATAGTATATTATATATACCAGTTCTCATAACCATTTCCGGTTATCGAAGTGATCCATTTAAGAAGCCTATCTGAATATCTGTTACTGATATTCATCTGACATCCTGCATCTTAAATTAAGTGATAAGGACAACACAACCAGCACTTGCGATACTTTGGCCAAAGATTTTCACATGCTTTGCATGATCATATTCCTGGATGTGATACACATCAATGGAATATGTCCTTCACTTCACTTCACCTGTTATCTAGAATGGTCTTTCCTGGTTCCTACCAGTCCTCTCAGTTTAAGATCAGTTTTAAACTTCCAATTTCCAACTAGTAATATGAACGAATATAGGAAGGCACTCCTGGTAACTAAAGATACGCAGACATACGGTGTCGTTCCCCACGACTCCGTGTCTAGTTATCTTTAGTATCCCGAGTCACTCCGTATACCTGATCATACTCCTATCCCCTGCCAAGAACTTCACATTCAGCCTATGTATTCTTGATGTTTTAATTCGGGAGGGCATTGCAATATGTCAGCTGCAACATTGTGTCGTCATGAAGACCCCGTCTTCATGAAGACACCTTGCTGTAGCTGGCGTATGTCAATGTCCTACGGAATCCTCCCATCGAGAGTACACATCCTGCTCAAGTGATTTGGATATGATCTTAATAATTAAGAATCAACTTTCAGCAACCATGTTGATCCCTTTATCCTCGCTTCCCGTTACAGTTGTATATAGCTAAGAGAGACTAAATCCATCCTTTAGCTTGCTATGCATCTTCTCCTTCGTGCCGAAGGGCTGCATTTCTCTACTTGGTTCTCTTCTTAATCATTGGATTAAGCAAGCCCGTTAACGTGATAAGTTTAACCTATTAAACTTTAACCAAGATTTTTCCAAACTGTAACTAAATTCAGAATTCTAGCTTATTAGACGTCATTTAAATGAGGTCTAATTCCCAATAAATGTATTCATTTATTTTCCTCAACATTACATAGTTAAGGTCCATTAGTTATGGATATGCTTATCCCATATCCTTTATTCTGAATTTAACATACGAGGTCATTGATGGAGTTCGAAAGTGAAGTTCGATTACTCCGAAGTTAATTGATATTCCTTAGCTTCCAAGCTAATCCTGAATACCTATCAGTTATGGATTCATATTCTTCCTAATCCTTTTTAATGTCAATTAAGAATTCATCTTTACCCAAGTATGAATTAATTGCACATTTCAACTTAAAGTTGCATTTAGGTAAGAATAGATAACAGTTCCTTTTTAACATCCATCCAAGGACAATTAAATTAATCCAAATCAAGAAATAACATTATATTTCCAATTTAGTCAACAATATCAAACTGATATAATTATTAAAATATCACACTTGTATTTGTATTCATCAAATCATGTCATAATCCATACATTTGCCAATCCCACTGAATGGACATTGTTTACATAAAACATCATTATAACTCATAGATAGAAGAATATACTTTCTTCTTTTCACAATTCCTCAAGAGGAATAAAAGTAAACAAATACAATTCATCTTCAACCAATCAAGAAGCATCAAAAAAAACCATGTCTTCATTCTAATCAAATTCCATCTGCAAAATGATTTGCACGGTCGGCTTCAATGAACTGAGCATATTAAGCACTTATCATTAAAATGAGGTGCTTCAACTAACTGTCTCAATAAAAGAACCCTACTTTTATGAAACGAAACGATGAAGACGTCAATCCGAAATAGGCACACAAAAAGAAGATCAACATAACAACTGAACCATCAAAATATCATCACAATCAGCCAAAGAACTGCTGTCCCATTTTCCACATAACCGTTGCAAGTTCCAAATTGCAGTATTTGAAAAGTTTAGAAATACAAGTATGATACTGCTGATATAACATACTGTTATCCTTTCCACACCTTTCATTAATAATAAATGCAAAGGATGAAACTAACTGAAACGTAAACCCATTACCTTCCTTTCAGTTCATGCATCATATTAGATTCCAAGCAATCAAGCACAGACAAGAAAGCGAACAACAATGCATATAGTTGCTCATATCTAAGCACTACAAAATTCGTTAATAATGATTACAAATTTTCAACTGTATGAAAGAAGAAAAGATCATTTTCCAAGTCATTCATCCACATTACTATCTCCTTCCTCATGACTGTCCTAAAAATGGAATCCAAACGAGACACAAATCAAGATAACAGTTCAGAGTGAAACTTACAAAATCCATTCGGAATTCACTTTCCGGCAGCAAGAATAATTTCATTCATAATCGCTTTAAATGAAAACAAGGAAGAATTTATCATCCTTATCAATACTTCATTTAAATCAAGCTCATATGCATATCCAAGACAGGTTAGTATATCATCGTATTTATCATAGATCAATTAGTACAAGGATGCATACTATATATTTACCGTACTAGAAGAAACCATAATTCTTTCACTGTATGGTAAACCAGATAAACAGTTATACAATCATGCAATCAATTATTCGCATGATTTTCTAATTCTATGAACGCATTCCGTTCAAAATAAAATTTATTCATTGTTGTTACCTACAGCAAGACCAATCATAATGCACAGTAGACTTCAATGCTATTTCCAGAATTCAAACAACGCAAAAGAGAAGAATTCGTTCTTTAACTATTCAAATAAGAAATTGACCATTTTCTTCAACTCAATAATTTTTCATGCCGGTTTCATTTCTTCTAAATGACTGTGCAAAATCAGAGACCACAAGAAACATTCAATTATTTCATTTGTACAGGAAACTCAGCACTCAGGAACAATTTAAATGTCACTGTCCTCTCTACCAACTGAACTTGTAAAGTTCAATAAACCACCTGACTACTGGTTTTACCAAATCAAAACAACAGACAGAAGAAGAACTCCTCACCAATAAATAATTCTACCCGAATCCATTTTTCTATTCACAATGATGTACAGAACCCAAAAATGTGATTTTTCATCCAATAATACCCTTATTATTAAAAGCCGCATAGGATAACAGATGCACAACAAAGTATAATCAAAACAGGTCCAACAGCAAGACAACTTCCCAAGCATTTCCTTCTTTGCACAGCAATCCAAGTAAAATGCGTTTTCACAAAGACAATCAGAACTAAAAGGTCGAACAACATGAATGAAACACAACAAATCATCTAACCCCTTCAGCAAGAATCAACATGATTTATTTAATGCACAGAATACAAGTCCAGCTCGTTTTCACGACTACAGTCCGAGCCGTATGATCAAGTCGTTTCCATACAACACAACACAACCAACCTTTCATCACAGCAAGAAGGACTGTAATCATTCATATGTTCAGAAGAGAAAACAATTTCTTTTCCAGCTTCCACGATTACTCAAAATCGTATTCGTCCATTTACATTAAAGAAGAAACACAACAATAATTGTATTACCAGCATATCCTTCTAACCGAGTCCGCATTGTTCAGATAGAACTCAAAACCCATCTCTTAAAGTTCAAAAAGAAATGCTATTTCCTTTCAACGAAACAACAGAAAAGAAAAAGAAAAGTCTTATTTCTTTTAAGCAAGAAAAAGAAAGAAACAACAAAAACGTGTTACCATTTCTTCCCTCAAATCAAATTCGTATGCTCATACAAAACCCAATGCTGTATTCATCATAATCAAACACAACAGAAAGAGAAAGGATCTATTTCCTTTTTAAAAGAAATTTCAGTATAGAAACGACCTCATGCAACTCGTACATCCTGTACAATTGTATCACAAAAGACCATATAACAAAAGAACATTCTCATAGCAGTGAAAACAACCCACACAGTCTGCCGGTTCTTTATATAACACTTAAGCGAGGAAAAGCCCATCTCGAATTCCCAAATACCATCAACAATCAATACAACAAGTTCATATTCCAACTCGATTCATGCAAAGACAAATCAAGCATCACAACCGAAAAGATTTTACTTATCATTTCCAAAAAGACAACAAGAATCGACTAGATCCAAATCGTGTCATCTCGATAACAATCACATAAACCCAAAACCCAAGAGCAGGGTTGTTTTAATGAGACGTTTAAACAAAGCAAGTATTTTTAAAGAGAAGGGCTTAACATGCCTAAAATTTCTTTTCCAAAACTTGAAGAAAACTACGTTTGCCGAAGATATTTCCTTCCACGGCGACAGCAAGAACTTCCCAACAATCCTTTCCTCTTCAGGCTCAGCAACAGCCTCCAATCTCCCAAGAACAGTGATAAATCCAAAGAACTGGTTCGACTGAACCAAACAAAAAAACCAAATGCAGAGCAACTTTGCAAAGTCCGAATCGACACAATGAAAAATCAAATTTCCCTCATACACTTTCCAAGGTGAGCTGGTCGCGAGGACCAAGAGAATTTAATGCATTAAAGGCTCTACCTTTTCCCAATTTCCACGCCACTGCCAACTTGAGTTGGCGAACTCCAAATTTCAAATTTCCCATGCAAAACCAAATTTGGTTCCATCTCCAAATAGATACCTCCGCCACTTACCTGCCCCGCCAAACTGGCGCTGTCCACGTATGGACTCCCCAATAAATGCCATTGAATACCCCTTCATCCTTATCCTCTCCCTCCAAGGGTCTGCGCGTCCCCTTTAGGTTAGGATTAGTTTAGGTTGTATATTAGTGTTCACCTAGGTCATAGTTTAGTTTTAGATTAATAGGACTTAGGTTTATTTCCTTTTTTTTTGTAATTTAAAAATCCACTTAGGATAGTAGTTTAGGATGCATGTTAGAACTTAGGATTAGCTTAGGATTTAATTCCTACTAACCACTAACACTAATCAACCTCCATCCAGTCTTCCAACTGACACTCACGTTAATGCTGTGCAGGACGTTCCGTCCTTTGGATCACATGCCAAGGCCACCCGTGTTCAGGCATTTCTGCCCCATGAGGTCTCAAGTTCGACAGTACAGGGTTCAAGAATCAAACCTTTGTCATTGGCATTTACGTG
Organism: Taxus wallichiana var. yunnanensis; assembly: GCA_018340775.1. Lineage (NCBI taxonomy): Eukaryota > Viridiplantae > Streptophyta > Pinopsida > Cupressales > Taxaceae > Taxus > Taxus wallichiana. The sequence continues at coordinate 408,443,182 of CM031238.1, read as the reverse complement.
CCAGCTGCTCATACCTGCAATCAGGCGCTGCACATTCATATCAACCTCCGGTTCGGTTAAAGAGTAAATCGACACAGAAATCACAAGAAGACCACAACATACTTTGGATCAATGAAATTGATTCAAGGTGTGCTGTCAATCAGCAAAGAGAGTTTAGCAAGTATACGACAATTTGTCGTCACATCAGCAAACACACAAGCACAATAACTGTTGTCCTATGCAATAAATTACAGCATGCAAGAATCCAAGTTAGCAACACATTCTCTTAAGATCAGAACATATCTTAACATGTTTGCCTTCATTTCAGCAGTTATAATAGTATGAAAAATATTCACCAAGATAACTTACAAAATCAGAGTGTTAAAGCCCTCTAGGAGGTGAGCCATTTCGGAGTTCGAGCTGGTGGATCGGGGTAGTTGGCGAGATGGATTGAAGGAGGCATGGAGCTAGTTGTTAGGGGAGGTCAAGGAGTGACCCAAATTAAATTTGCATAGCTTTCACTAGACCTATCATATTTCTACAAAATTATAGGCATTGGAAAGGTCATTCAGATACCTATCTAATCGAGTGATTAAAATTTGGAAATGGATGGATTAGGTGGGAGAAAATGAGGATGAAGTTCCATGACATTGAGGCTATACCTAGGTATCCAAAATGAAGTAGATACAAACATGGAGGCTATTCCTTATTCCATAGGTCAAAGTACAATGGAGTATGGGCTTTTAGACCCTCTCATCCTCATTACAAGGAAACTAAATTTTTTTGGGGCGATTAAAGAAAAATTTGGAGTTCCTCTCTCCATCTTCACCTCTTATTTTCCATTTTTCTAAATATTGTAAGGAGGGGCATTTTTACAAAAGTTAGACATTTTTACAAAAGTTAGACATTTTTTTATTGTTCCTTCTTCTCTTCTAGGTGGATTTGGGGCTACCATCCTTCATTTTGAGCTATGTAATGGGAAATTATGCCTCTTCCTTCTATAATGATGTATTGTGGAAACATTTGGAGCAATGGAACTAATGTTTTGTGATTAATTATATATCCTTGCATTTTTTCTATTGCTTCCTCTTTCTTTCTTCATGCTTGTAGGTATACTGTGCAATCTTGTGTTCCCAATACATGTTTAAATATTGTTGTGCTTAATTGGAATGGTGTATTGTATGAAATTTGGTTTGTGATGCTTGTCCATCCTTTCCATGTTCATCCTTCCGCATTTGCAGGCATTGGGAATTATTTAACAACCCCTTCTCTTGGTGCTATCACCACCCTCTTAGTGTAGGATTTCCATTTTTCATGCAATCTCTCTCCTTTGTCTTATTGGAATTGTTAGAATAGGCTTAGATTGGTGTTTTCTTGCATTAGGAGTAGTTGTAGCAGTAGGATTAGGAAGAGGAATCCAGCCTTCTCCGGAGGTCCATATCAAGTTTGCAAGTCCCACAGCTTGAGAGATGGTCCCATGTTAGCAAAAAGTAGGGATTTACAAAGCAATATCCCATGGTGCTACTTTTTTTTTTTATAACAGTTATGGCATGCCAGTGGAACAAGCAGTGAAAGCTTCACATTTCATAGGGTTCCATTGCAATATCTTAGCCATTGTGCTACCTATAGTAACAATTCAGGCACACCGGTGGGACCACACATAAGTCATATTTTCACAGGTGTGTATCTTGGTATTCATTTTGTTCATTAATTTGTTGTGCTCTTGATGAAATCTCAGCCTTTGGTGGCACATATAAAGAAAAAATGGTGACACCATTGGTCCAAAACAACCCATTCTCTCGAGTTGTAGACCATTTCTTCCATACATTTTTCTTCCATTGATGAAGTTGTGCAATCATGACTTCATCTCCATCATGGATTTCACACTTGCATAAGCATCGTGCTATTCGTAACCATCTCATGGTTATTATGACACACATCCAAAAAAATTATGGACAAGATCAATTATATGCATATCCATGCAAGAAAGAGACATTTCAGTTTGGTCATCCACCAAATTATGGAGTCTGTTGAAGAGCAGGAATATGTAGAGTTTGGGGGTTATCCTACAACCGCAGAGGACTATGTATAGAGAAAGGTTCAAGAATTGGAGAATAACATGGTACAAATAAGGATTAAAAGGATGAAAAAGGAAGCCCAGATTGGTTTCGAGTTCCATACCCCTGGACTAGCCCTATACCAAGTGAGTTTAATCCTCAAGTAGAAGCTCCATTGGATAATCAAAACATTTCTTGAGATTGGAAAATGGATTAAGAAGAGGGAGGCTTATGAGTATGATGTTAGTTATTCCTGTCAATGGGAAATTCTTGCATTACCACCTCAAAACCCTCTTCCTATGCCTCAATCTATGCCATCTCAACTTGAACCTCATTTTCCTAACTTCTCACCTACTTCCCCCACTGTGAATCTCTTCTAAAATTCCTTCCCCTCCACAAGGATCAGAAGTTGCACCTCTTCCACCACAAGTAATAAAAATTTAGTTGAAAACCAACCCATCCCTCCTCTTGCTTCCCCGAATCCATTTTTTGGAGAAGAAGATCCGAAAATTAGTCAAGGGCAACAAGATAAAGAGAACAACATAGAAGGATTCAGAAAATTTAAAGATTTGGGCCATAAGATTTGGAATTGATAAAATCCCTTTACTAGTCAAGCCTTTAGTAGAGGTTGAGTTGGGCCATGAGCAAAGAGAACAAGTGGTGATATTGTGGCAGTAGTAGAGAAAAAACAAGAATATGATGATCACCAATCCTTGTGTTTCAAGTGTAGTATTCACATTGCCACCATATTTATAGAGGTTGTTGATCTATCACTAGCTGCAAAATCAGTGGAAGAAGAAAATTCATCTCCAAATCCATAAGAAGAGGAGTATGTGTAAGTAAAATAAGAGAGGCTCCTAAGTGTGCAAGGTGTTTCAAGTGAATGCAGTGACCCTCATTGTCTTGCATGCCAAGAACTTGCAACACTTTTGGAGGGTTGTGCCATCTTACCAAGAGCCTCATCACATGTTGCAACCAACCACAAGGAGCTTCATGTCATGGAGGAGAACCATACAAGTTCAAAGGTCTTAAATGTAGAGCAGGTTAAGGAAGATATCTTAATTCATTCTCCCACCCCATGCTTTCAAAAATATGATTTTCTAGATCAATTTGAGCTCTCAAACTTCATGTTTGAGGATGAGGTTGCACATGGTAAACAAGTTACAAATTCAAAAGATATCATGAAGGAGGATGAATCCTTGGCACATTTGGACAAAGAAGAAGATGATTAATTGTTTGATTTGGAGGAGTGTTGTGATGGAGGATGTCCCATGGAACTAGTCAACTTTTATATCCCATCACCTATCTTCCAACACAAAATGTCTTTTGTCATGGGAGAATAAATTCAAAAGCAACTTGCAACTCAAAACAACCCTCTTGAATATGGATTAGAGGAATTGAATCTTCTGAACTTAAAACTACACAAGAAAGAAAAAGAGAACAAGGATGATATCATTCTCATGCCGCCATCAAGGTGGAAAATTAGTTGTTTGTAGATGAGAAAAAATACAAAATCAGCTCATAGACAGTCACCTTTTCCAAGAATGTCTCAGTACAAAGACTTCCTTATTAAAGTTCGAATTCAAAGCAATGGGAAAACTTCATGGATCATACCATGCCCCATTAGGTACTTGGCTTCATTGGAGCCAAAGGAGGAGCCACAACCGGTCATGCTTATTTCCAAGCATGGGGATGAGTTTCAAAGCACCAGGGATCAGCTCCAACACCTCCAGTAGTCCAACATATATCACTCGGAATAGGTATTTTTCTTGTTTGTTGTCGGTGCCTTGGGTTCTAAAATGGAAGGCCAACTTCAGGATAACTTTCCATTGTTATTAATAGTCATGTTCAGTGCAAAATAATACACATGGTTGAAAATTTTGAGGAAGGGAAGCTACTTCTTCTTCAGTGTGAGGATTTGTTTCAATTTCTCATTTTTTTGGTTAGTGTAGGGTAGGAGTAGGTTCTCTTTCTGCAAAATAAGTTCTTGTGCACACTGTGCATGTCTCACTTGGGGCATGTATGAATTTTCTCTTTGTATAATTTTTTTTTTCGTGGTTTCTCTTGCATAGTTCACCATGTTCTGGGAGGAAGGAAGTGTTATTGGAAAAGGGATCAAAGTTATAGGTAATAATTGCAGTCTTTAGAAAAATTCAAATGTAGAGCAACTAAAAATCAGATTTAGGGACATCTCCCAATGTTTTTCATTCACTTTCCCTTCAAGATCAATCACATTGAGCTTCTAATGCCTCTTGCATAACTAGAAATCAGTTTTGGTGATCATCTCTCCTCAAAGACATTCAAAGGTCGTCTTGGGTTTCAAGCAGAAGATCAACCTCAAATTTCCCTTACTCATCCTTATAATCTATTTCAATTGAGAATCTTATGGATTTGTAGACATCTCCACCTCAATATTGTTCCAAGAAGCATACAGGGGGTGAGGAAAATCAATTTTAAAAACAATTCCATTTGCTTTCTAGATCAACATTTTCTTCCAAGCTCTGTAATATTTTTAAGGAACCATTAGTTAATTGTGCTCATACATGAAAACAACCAAGATTTTTGGGACAGTTGCAGATCTTCATTCTCACCCCAACCGGTCAATTTGCATAGATGAATAAGAAAAATAATTTTCAGAATCAAAATAATTTTCCACTCATGCAAATCTTAAGATTTTCTTATAAAGATTGGAAAATGCAAGCGGCATCAACTCTAGGTTCAATAGTGCTTCAAGTGGATTCCAAGGTCAATTTTTGAAGGTTTAAATCAATTTGGGCTATCAGTAATGACTTCATGCCCAATAGATACATTTAGGCAATTGGTCAACCACATCTAGCAGGCAGATGGCCCCGTGAATCACCAAATTGTTATCCATGTTTACCCTGGTGAAAATGGACAATAAGGGGAAATTGAACACGGAATTAGACAGGGTATTCAAGAGGTGAATTTTAAGTTGCGGGAAAATTTTCATGTTTTGGGGGCATTCACAGTTGATTCAAGGAAGGTTTGGGATCAGAAGAAGCATTTTTTCCTCTTCTGGGTTTTGGAGACCCATAGACTCGATCGGTGAGAAAGAAGCCTCGGAGAGCCCACATTCGTGCAAAATTCACTAAAAATGGCCAAGACATGAAAGGTTAATTTTTAGGCACCCAATTCTATCTACATACTCCCTAGATCCGAGAAATTTCAAAAAAAAATTTAAAAGGCCCAAGAAAACTTGAAAAAATGACAAAAGTGGGCTTGGCGATCCAAAGTATCTTGATGAGCTATTAATCATCTTAGTGAGCTAGTTATGGGAACGAATCATAGCAGAGGTTATCTCGACTCACCAAGCCACTTGGCGAGCTGGTGTATTGGTGGTGGAATATGCATAAGGTCCAAGGTCATTCGGGAAGTCATCATTATGAATTATTGGGTATGGTGAGGTCGGGCGCCGCATCGGATATCGAAACTCGCCGAGTTGGCAAGTCAAAGGTTTAACGGTGTTCTAAGATCCATGTCGAGTTTTTAGCTTCAGTGGTATCGAAGGTCATCAGCTAAGTTACATACAACAAGTCAAGAAATGTATGAAGTCCAAAGTTTGACACGAAGAGCTATTTCAGACTTTTGGGGTTTGGAGTTTTCGAGGGACTAGGCGTGTTGTTGGTGTTTCAGACTCAAGTCCACAGGAGGTCAATGTGGGGTTAGCTTGGGGCCAAGCTGATCGGTGTGCCAATGACACCATGTAGGATCGAGTCATGTGCCAAGTCATTTTGGAAGGTGCATTAAGAGGTAAGGTCGATGGGGTTGGTAGTGTTGGTCGCCGCGTAGAGTAGTGAGGTAGATTCGGGGCCCATCATGATGTTTTTAGGGAAATTCGACCGAGTCAACCGCAGAGGAGACAAGATAAACATAAATAGGTAGGAAGGAAATAGGAGGATGATTTGATATATTGGTCACAAATCAACACATAGATCGGTGGAAGATGGTGAATGGGTGAGTTAATCACCGCGGAGATTGCAGTAGCTCGGTGCAGTCCGAGTAACTTGGGTGTAGTGAGGAGGCTTTCAGGGCCGAGCTTAGCAATTGGCGGTAACTCACCAAGGCGGGTCCAAGTAGATATCCATGGATCCGGGTGAGTCATAGATCGAGCTTGGCACACGATAATGGAATATGTCGCCAAGGATTCAGTGAGGCACTCGTCACGCGAGTCACAATAAAAGGAGTTGAGGAGCTCGGTAGGATCGCGGGCATGACACGAACAAGAAATTAAAAGAGGCATTGTTATCCAAAATTCACCCCCAGGGTAAATTGATAACATGCATCAGAATTCTCAAGTCCCAGGAAAATAGATTGATTCAAGGAAAAAAATCATGTTTCCAGGGTCCCCTCAGTTTTTTTTCTAACTCTCCTGTCCAGGTTGAAAAGAGCAAGTTCTGAGAAAGGGTGAAAAAGTTGCAAAAACAAGCTTGGGCCAGGAAAAATCACGAAAAATGACTAAGTCCTAGTCCTCGCAATAGTCGGGACATGAGGGACATCTGGGCGTGAATCAACCGAAAGGCCGCTAGGTAGTCTACAGAGCAAAGGAACATCCGGGCCATCGGGACGCGCGGGACACGGAAAGCCGGTTCGGCCGAAGGAGAGAAGAAAATCGACTAACTGCTGAGCGGCACAGTTGGGACATTTGGGCCGTGAGGACGTGAAGGACGTGAACCACCCGGATCGGCCGAAAAGGAGAACTTTCACACTAAGTAGTTCGGGACATCTGGGACAGAGGGACGCGGAAGACGCAAAGCCTAGCACCCGAGAGACCAATCAAATCACGACACGTGTCACAAGGGGGAAACGTCCAAAAGTTCAAAGGGTGAGGTTTCAAGCGTTGGCCCGAGCCAATAAGAAGAGGACACATGTCTAATGGAGCAGGAAGCATGGAGCTCGGGGAGGAGTTAGAGAATTTAGCAAGAGTTTTGGCCAAAAAGCTAAAAACAAAGGATGACCCCGTGCCCCTGTCCTCCAATCAGATCATGCCACGTGTCCCAAGTGGCGGGGGCACGGGGGAAAAGTGAAGAATGTTCCAAAATCATAAAAAGTCAAAATTTTCAAGGAAAACCCACTGGTGAGCAAAGGAGAGAGAATTATGCCTCCAATAAGTGCTTGACACATGTCGTCCGTGGCGTAACGCGGGAAAGATTTTCAAAACACATTTTCGCCTGTTTTGTGCCCTAAATCTTCATATCGACATATCTTTCGATCCAGAGCTCGGATTTGCACGTTCTTTATATCAACGGAAAGATTATGAAATTATCTACATGATTCTAGGGTTAATCTTGAATTTTGGTGTAGTCTAGAGAGAGAAAATTGAGAAACGGCTCTGACACGTGTTTATGGCCAGAAGTGACATTTCAGCGACCAAATTAATGCAGAATGGGTCGCATTATCCTGCAATCCGGTCAAAAATGATAGGGTATGGGTTTGTAAGGTCCCCCATGCCATTTTAATGCATCTTTAGTCAAGGAGGAATGGGCTCTCATGTTTTTGTACGTTTTGTCTTCTGGGCTCGACCCATGCAATGTAAAAGCCAGATTTGGCTCATTTCTAAAGGGGAACATTTTTTTGGACGTAGCGACTTCTTCTTTTCACCTCCAGCAAGTGATTGTTTGAACAATCAGACCTCTCTAAAGGCTCAGTAATAGTTTTTACCTCTCGAGGTTGTAATGCGTTGATTTTGATACTCGGAAATGATAATGCAAGCTTTGTGAATGAGTTTCACCTCTTCGTTGGTATTGTTTGCTTCATTTCAGATCCTAAATTACATCTTATCACTTTGTACGTTTTATGCTGCAATCTCTGGTTTGTGTCTATTTGCATGACATAAATGTTTCACCACTCCTTTTGGTGCATCACCATCTTTAGTTAGTTTCAATTTTTGCACTTCTATCCTTGTCTCCTTGCAGCTTTAGAATAGGATTAGGATCTCGAACCTCTGTAGTAGTTGTGCAAGCATTAGATCTAATCGAGGAGTTTGAGGAACTAGCCTCTAATCTAGAGATTCCTCTCTCGGTTTCCACAAGTCCCACACTTGGAGAGAGGTTTCCATGTTGTGCAATCACACTGGATGCTAGAGTGATCACCCTAGAAGCCCGATCTACATCCGGGGTTTTGTGAGTCTCGCAACAACAGTTTTGGCATGCCCGGTGGGACCTTAGAGGTCTTCCACTTTATCTTTGATAGGTTGGTGTGTTCCTCATAAGGATTCACCTTTTGAGGCACCTTCAAAAGCACATCCGGAGACTCCATCCGTAAACAACTCATTCTCTAAGTTGCAGACCTGATTTCCATTCATTTCCATCCATTCTTCTTTCCATCATTTTCATTCTTTTCCATTCCATGAAGTTGTGCAATCATGACTTCATTTCCATCATGGAATTCACATTTACAACAACAGTATATCACACCTCCAACATGTTTTACAAATCCTTCAAATCAGCATTTTGATCAAATTCAAAATCAGCATGTCTACCCATATGAGCAGCAGTGCCAAAGTCAGTTTGGTTGTGAAGCACATCAAGAACAAGGGTACGCATGCAATGAAGACAATCAAATGGAAGATGCAGATTTTGTGGAAAAAATCCAAAAGATGGAGGCAAAGATGGTGCAATCAAGAGCAGCAGCTCAAATGAAGGCTTTCAAAATTAGTTGCAGGACTCCTTGTCCATGGGGAGGCCCTTTTCCAAGACACTTCAGCCCTCAGGAGAAGTTGGACTTTATGATGAAGATGCTGCCCCAACTTACACAATGGACAGCAGAAATAGAGGCCTATACACTTGGTGTTGAACAACCTTGTCAATGGGTAAGTTCTACACCATCATCTAGTTTTTTGCTTCCCATTACTCTAGCATCATCATCTCATTTGGAATTTCAAATTCTAAATCCAAATAATGCTGCCCAGAGTTAATTCCATTTTGCCATCCCCTAGTCTTCCACCACATCTCGATTCTTTTTTTCCCTTTCCTTCCCAACAGTCATCCCCTCCACAAGAGCTAACAGAAATACCCTCTCATCTAAAGAAACAAGAGTTTCTACCTCCTCCACCACCACAAAAAATTGCCAAATCAATTGAGTTACAATCCACTTCTCCTCTTGCATTCCCAAATCCATGTTGGGAGGATAAAAATCAAAATGTTAGTCAAGGAAAACAACAACAAAAAGAGAAGCCAAACAAAGATGAAGAAATTCAAAGTTTGAAGAGTTGGGCTCTTAAATTTGGGATGAAAAAGATCCCCTTGATGGTTAAGCCTTCAGAAGAGGTTGGAGTTGGAGAACAAGTAGTGGTTAGGACTGATTTTGTGACAGCAGAAGAAGAGAAAAAGAAGAAGCAGACCAGCAGTTAGTTTTCTCAGAAATTAGTGTCCATGTTGGCACTCTATTTGAAGGGAATTCTGATTCAATTCAAGTTACACAATCAGCCATGGAGGAAGAAAGCTCAGAAGAAGATCTTGCAGTCCCAACTTGTCCTCTAGAGCAGTAGATTGAAGAGTTTGACTTGACAAACTTCATGCTAGGAGAAGAGTTCTATCAAGAGCAAGATTTCCTTCAAGTAGTAGAGGAGGGAGAAGCCGCTCCAAATGTGAAAGAAGAGGAGCACATTCTAGTTATGAAGAAGAAAAGTGTAGATCCAAGGGCTTTGAACACAAGGCAGGCTACAGGAGAACCTTCAGTTCTTCTTTCTACTTCATCCCTCTCGTGTTCTAGTGCTGAAGAAGAGTTTGATCTCTCAAACTCAATGTTGGAGGATGAAAGAAACCATGATGATCAAGTTACAGATCAAGAGGACACTATGGAGGAAGTTGAGCATTTGCATCAGGACAACAATGAGGTAGTGTATCTGTCAGATTTGGAGGACTGTTTTGATGAAGAAGAACCGGTTGAGTTTCCACCATTCTCTCTTTCATCTTCCACGTCCCAAATACTTGAGCCTGCTGTCATGAAGGAGAGCATTCATTTGCAGCAGCCTGCATCTTATAGCAGCTCTTTGGAACTAAGATTGGAAGATTTTAATCTTTCATGTTCTTCATTGGAAGAAGAGAAAGGGTAGAAAGGTTCTACCATTGCTTCCACATCACCCACCCAAGAAGGTCTACAAGAAGACTCCATTTTTGGAGTTGAAAATCAGAGCTATGGGCATATCAAACGGATCATACCTTGCCCAATCAGGTATTTGGATTTATTGGAGCCAAAGGAGAAGTCACAACCAGTCATGCTTGCTTCTAAGCATGAGGATGAGCTACAAAGAACCAAGGATCAGTTGTCATACCTCTCCAATCCAAATGCAGAACAACTAAAAGAGGTATTGAATTTTCCTTCAGCTGATACCTTGATGATTTGGGTGGAAGACCAGCTTCTTGTTGATTTTCCATTCATCCAATCAGCCATGTTCAATGCCAAATTAGTTGCATGGTTGCCAATTTTGAAGAAAGGAAGCTATTTTGCACAACCAGTTGCAGGGTTTGTTTAGCTCACCTTTGTTTCCATTAGGGTAGAGTAGGTAGGTTTGCTTTCAGTAAAAGAAGTGCTTGTGCACATTGTTTTGCTTGTAGGTTAGTTTTATTTTCCTAAGTGCTTTGGCACAACTTACTGTCCATGGAGATGTTTTGCATCCTTGCTCCCATTAGGTGATATTCCATCTTCCTCCTTGTACATTCTAAGTTAGTTGGGGTTCTAAACTGAATATTTGATAACTCCATGCCCAATGGACTGCTTCAGGCAACTGGTATCTTCTACCTAGTAGGCAGGTAACCCCGCTGAGTCGCCAAATTGTTATCCAAAATTCACCCCCAGGGTAAATTGATAACATGCATCAGAATTCTCAAGTCCTAGACAAATAGATTGATTCAGGGCAAAAAATCATGTTTCTAGGGTCCCCTTAGTTTTTTTTCTAACTCTCCTATCCAGGTTGAAAAGAGCAAGTTCTGAGAAAGGGTGAAAAAGTTGCAAAAACAAGCTTGGGCCAGGAAAAATCACGAAAAATGGCTAAGTCCTAGTCCTCGCAACAGTCGGGACATGAGGGACATCTGGGTGCGAATCGGCCAAAAGGCCGCTAGGCAGTCTGCAGAGCAAAGGAACATCCGGGCTGTCGGGACGCGTGGGACGCGGAAAGCCGGTTCGGCCGAAGGAGAGAAGAAAATCGACTAACTATTGAGCGGTGCAGTTGGGACATTTGGGCCGTGAGGACGCGAAGGACGTGAACCGCCGGATCGGCCGAAAAGGAGAACTTTCGCACTAAGCAGTTCGGGACATCTGGGACAGAGGGACGCGGAAGACGCGAAAAGCCGGCAGACCCAGAGACCAATCAAATCATGACATGTGTCACAAGGGGAAACATCCAAAAGTTCAAAGGGCGAGGTTTCAAGCATTGGCCCGAGCCAATAGGAAGTGGACACGTGTCCAATGGAATAGGGAAGCACAGAGCTCGGGGAGGAGTTAGAGAATTTAGCAAGAGTTTCGGCCAAAAAGCTAAAAACAAAGGATGACCCCGCGCCCTGTCCTCCAATCAGATCATGCCACGTGTCCCAAGTGGCGGGGGCGGGGAAAAGTGAAAAATGTTCCAAAATCATCAAAAAGTCAAAATTTTAAAGGAAAACCCACGAGACAGTGAAGGAGAGAGAATTATGCCTCCAATCAGTGCTTGACGCGTGTCGTCCCTGTGGTGGCGAACGCGGGAAAGATTTTCAAAACATATTTTCGCCTGTTTTGTGCCCTAAATCTTCAGATCGACATATCTTTCGATCCAGAGCTCAGATTTGCACGTTCTTTATATCAACGGAAAGCTTATGAAATTATCTACATGATTATAGGGTTAATCTTGAATTTTGGTGTAGTCTAGAGAGAGAAAATTGAGAAACGGCTCTGACACGTGTTCATGGCCAGAAGTGACATTTCAGCGACCAAATTAATGCAGAATGGGTCGCATTCTCCTGCAATCCGGTCAAAAATGATAGGGTATGGGTTTGTAAGGTCCCCATGCTATTTTAATGCATCTGTAGTCAAGGAGGAATGGGCTCTCACGTTTTTTGTACGTTTCTGTCTCCTGGGCTTGACCCATGCAATGTAAAAGCCAAATTTGGCTCATTTCTAAAGGGGGAACATTTTTTTGGACGTAGCAACTTCTTCTTTTCATCTCCAAAGAAGTGATTGTTTGAAGAATCAGACATCTCCAAAGACTGTAACAGTTTTTTACCTCTCTAAGGTTGTAATGCAGTGATTTTGATACTGGAAATGATAATGCAAGCTTTGTGAATGAGTTTCATCCTTTGTTGGTATTGTTTGCTTCATTTCAGATCCTAAATTATATCTTATCACTGTAATGCTTTTATGTTGTAATCTCTGGTTTGTGTCTATTTGCATGACGAAATGTTTCACCACTCCTTTTGGTGCATCACCATCTTTAGTTAGTTTCAATTTTTGCACTTCTATCCCCTGTCTCTATTGCAGTTTAGAATAGGATTAGGATCTCGAACCTCGTAGTTGTGCAAAGCATTAGATCTAATCGAGAGGAGTTTGAGGAACCAGCCTCTAATCTGGAGATTCCTCTCTCGCCACAAGTCCCACACTTGGAGAGAGGGTTTCCATGTTGTGCAATCACACTTTGGATGCTAGAGTGATCACCCTAAGCCCGATCTCGCATCCGGGGTGCCGTGAGTCTATAACAACAGAATATTTCATAAAAGAGATGGACTCGGTGAGGTTTCGGGGATTTCAGAGCATGCAAGTCATTAGAGAATTGGAAAAATAGAGATTTGAATAAATGGTTGGGCATTGCATACAACAACAAGAAAAAGTACGATGCAAGACTCTTCCTGAAATCCAAAAAGGGGCGAGCCGCTTAACGTGCTTTCGGTGTCAATGGAGTGATTGCAATTTGATGTTTCGAGATATTGGCTCATTGAAGTTTTGGATGTGCCACTACTTTGGAAAATTCTGATGCGTTGAAAATCCCAAACCACGAAACCCGATGTCGGTGAGTTGTGTGAATTAGAAGTAGAATTCGAGGTGGGTCTCGGGATCGGAGGCGGAGTCGGTGAATGCAATGCAAAAAGTGGAGAAAAATCTAAAACTCTAAAGTGTAAAAGTATGATCCACTTATCCTTCCGGGTAGGAGATCCATTTCGAGTTTGATTTGGTAGATCGGTGTGGTTGGTAAATTGCATTGAAGGAGGCATGGAGCTGGTTGGTGGGGGAGGTCAAGGAGTGAACCAAATTAAATTTGCATAACTTTCACTAGACCTATCAGATTTCTAGAAAATTATAGGTGTTAGAAAGGTAATTCAGAGACCTATCTAATGGAGTGGTTAAAATTTGGAAATGGGTGGATTAGGTGAGAGAAAATGAGGATGAAGTCCCAGGACATTGAGGTCATACCTAGGTACCAAAAAGAAGCATACACAAGTGTGGAGGCCATTCCTTCTTCCATGGGTTTAAGTAGAATGGAGTATGGGCATCGCAGACCCTCTCATCCTTGTTGCAAGGAAAATCATTTTTTTATGGGTGATTAAAGAAAATTTTGGATTTTTGTCCCTCTTCACCTCTTCTTTTTCATTTTTCTATATATTGTAAGGAGGGGCATTTTTACAAAAGTTAGACATTTTTACACTACTCCCTCTTCTTCTTTTCTAGGTGGATTTGGGGCTACAAGCCTTCATTTTGAGCTATGTAATGGGGAAATTATGCCTCTTCCTTTTATAATGATGTATTGTGCAAATATTCGAGCAATGAAACTGATTTTTGTGATTAATTATCTATCCTTTCATTATTTGTATCGCTTCCTCTTGTCTTTCTTCATGCTTACAGTATCTTGTGCAATCTTGTGTTCCCATTACATGTTTAAATATTGTTGTGCTTGATTGGAATGGTGTATTGTATGCAATTTGGTTCGTGATTCTTTTCCATCCTTTCCATGTTCATCTTTCTCCATTTGCAGGAATTGGGAATTGTCTAAAACCCCTTCTCTTGGTGCTATCACCACTCCTTAGTGTAGGATTTCCATTTTTCATGCAATATCTCTCCCCTTGTCTCCTTGGAATTGTTAGGATATAATTAGATTGGTGTTTTATAATATTAGGAGTTTTAGCAGTAGGATTAGGAAGAGGAATCCGACCTTCTCTAGAGGTCTATATCAAGTTCGCAAGTCCCACATCTTGAGAGATGGTCCCATGTTAGCAAAAAGTAAGGATCTAAAAAGCAATATCCCAGAGTGCTAATGTTTTATGATAACAACTTGTTCTGAGAATTGTGTCAAAATCCTTCTTGAAGTAAACAAAACAACAATAAGCTTCCTCTTTATCATTTCAAACTTTTTCAATAATGTGCCTCAAAGTGATACCATGATCTATTGTTGAATACTTAGGCTTGAACCTTACTTTCCCTTTTGTTGTCTTACCTTTTTCTTCTACCCACTTGTTGAATCTGTATTCTACCATACTACCAAACAACTTTGCAAACAATGGGTTGATCATGTTGGTTATATAATTAGAAGGATTGTTAATATATCTACTCTTAAAAAGAGGTGTGTATGGCTTGTAGTCCTATATCTAATAAAACACTACTTGAATGATGTTGTTGAATATGTCAAAAATGTGAGGAATGAGAAATTATTTCCTCCATTTTAAATTTTCAGCTTGAAACTCATCCAAGTATTTGGATTTTCCAACCCCAAATTTCATATTACCCTCCTCAACTTCTTGTAGAGTAAAAAGCTTTGTTGTCGTGTCTATAAAAGGGGAGTCTTCAACTATTGAATCCTACTCATAAAGTTGTTTTGAAAACTCAAAACATTGATCGACTGTGATATTGTTGTTTTCTATATGTTTTTCTTTGATTGAAGTTCCTTCCAAAATACTTTTGGGTTATGTTTCCTAAGTATATAAGCTCTTCCCTCCTTATGGTCATGATCTCGACACATCCCACAATTTCATTTTGTTTATCACAAGGAAAAGTTGTAATATGTTAAGTGGGTTACGAATGTAGGGGAAAAGTGTTGTCATGTAGATAAGTTTACAAATATACGTATGTATGTATACCCTGAAAAGGATATACATACTTACATGTAGTTGTAGTCCCAACCGCATAACATGTCACATCCCGCAATTTCAATATGTTTTGTCGAAAGGAATAAGTCATAAAATGAATAGTGGGCTACAAGAGCCAAAAAATAAGCTCTTTTGCATAGATGTATATGCATCCACACATGCATATGCATATGATAAAAATGATATACACACTTATGTGTGGTTACACATACAACCGCGTAATAATGCTTATCGTTTATCACTCGTAATGTGCTTAGCATTTATGATGTATTCTTGTTTTTCTTTGATGTTTGTATGTACTTATTTTCATGGGTATGATGATGCGATGCATTGTGGGACTATTTGGTTGTTGTATATAGACACTAAATCACACACTTTGGTACATTTCTAGGTCCTAATCACATGCATTGCATTCATATGATTCCTAAGGGAGAAAATTACTAATTTATTAGTACCTTTGGCATTTAGGTTCCTTTTTGGTCTCATTCTTATCCTCGCACACCCTTCATGCAGCAGTGTATGACCTTCGACACTTCACCTTTTATGGATTTTGACACCCTCACATAGATGCCCTCATCCCCTCTGGGTGCCCTAGACCTCTTTGTATCTACTCGCTCCTTTTGGGTCCTTTCTAGTTGTTGGGCATCCTTATCTCTTAGGGTCGGCCTTTTAGTGATCAATTACGAAATTCAAGAAAGGGAATCATATAAATACAATGTTATGGGATCAAATTAAAGGACCAAGCTCTAAGCATCTACTATCACCACCTAAGGTTGCATCCAAAGGCATCTAAAGAGCATCAAAGCATCCATCTATCTTCACTCAAGGGACAAGGGACTAGTTATTCTACATACACGCATAGGAGGGGAAGTTCATTTTTCCATGCACACATATATTTACATTTTCTACATCTAGCTACTTGCTCTCTATCAAGTGTGACACGCACAAGAGCCACCTAGGAAAAATTTCAACACACACACATATAAAACTACAAAGGGTCCGAGTTGTGGTGCAACACTCGGTCATAAGATAACTTTGTTGATAGTTGAGGACATTCGACCCCCATTTTGCATTATTTTATTTTTGGGGCTTTATGTGTTTTGGGGTTTTGCAGGTCATATATTTATTGCGAGTTATGAGAGACATCAACGATGATATACATCAAAGGATTGTGATAACTTAACGACCATGCGAAATTATTTTTTTGATCATTTGTGCACACTCTAGTGCCCGATAGGGATCCTAAGCACCCAAGTGCCCCAAGATCTTGACCAAGCGCCACCGGGGTCATCTAATTTCGTACACATTGTAGGTGCTATTGTTTCATTTTATACTACTTCCTATTTACTAACACACTACTATATTGGATCATACATACTTTTGACATAATTTATATCTTTCTATCATGCTAATGGGTGCTTCATGTGCAACATTTTCTTTGCAGGACTATTTGCCACCATAGTTTTCTCGATGATTTTATTACTATTCCTTTTCATTTTTTCCTTTGTATGCCATTGTTTGCGGAAATTTCCCTATGTCCCTTTCACTTGCTTGTATGCTTTTGGCCACTTTGGCCTTGATTTTATTGCGACATTGTTAATGATGTCCCATGTTTGCAACCTATTTTTTGTGGTCTACATTTTCTTCTTACTTGTTAGCTTACACTATTTTCTATATACATGTTTTTTTGCACTAACACTTATTTACTAGCCATTATTTTGTGTGTGCCTTGGTTTCTACCAAGCACATTCCCTCCTACATACTAGTATAACTTCAGCGTTGTGTCATATTTTGGGCTACATCCTCCTAACAATGTCGCATGCACCCAAAAATGAAGGGGGCATCTATTAGGTGAATCACTCACCCCATTCAGTAGTATACGGTCTCGATTCAACATAGACTCAACATAGTCTATAGTCTCAGATAGGGCTCAAAATCAAACTTGGGTCCTCTAAGTGCAAAATCACAACACCCTTGAATGGCCAAGTTGTGGATGGGGCATTCGATGTAATATGTATAACATGGAGCTATCCTAAGTGTGGGACCCTGTGAAATGGGATAGCTCTCCGGAGAAGGAATGTTCCTCTTCCTAATCCTACCTGCCAGAAATTACTCCTAATGCAAGAAAAATGCCTAACTAAACCTACTCCAAACTTCCAAAGAGACAGAGAGAGGGAAAATTACATGAAATGAAACCTAAACTAAGAGTGGTGATACACCAAGAAAAGGAGGGTGTTAGGCACTTTCTTAGCCAACAAAACAATGAAGGAATTAACAAAGAGAGGGTGGTCATGCACCATAGACTAGTTGGCATCCAATGCACTAAGGAGAGGATATGCAATCGTATCACGAGACCATAGCATAACACTCACCATTCCATGAATAAACACAACACACCAAATCTGTAATGAACAAGAAATATACACAACCACATGTTTAACAATGAGAGGTAAGAAGAAACAACAAACCATGAAAGGCTAGAAAATTAACACAAGCATGATTTTATTGCTCCATTAAAATTTACACAATACATTATCTAGTAGGGGAAGGCATGAAGCCATTATAGTGTTTTGGAGGAAGGCTTGAAGCCCCAGAAGAGGAGGGGTGCTTAGGGAGAAAAAGTGACCAAATATTTAAAATGTACAACTCCCTTTACATTTAAAGAAGAATATGAGAGAGGAGAGAGAAAAACATTAATTGTAACCCAACTACCCATTTCAAGCAACTAGTGCATCCGGGCTACTCAAAGGTCCCAAATCTTGCTCATTAAAATTTCCTTACAAATCTCCCCAAAATCCATTTTTATATGCTTCATAATGACGAGCTTGGAATCACCATTCCGACGACCGTAATTTTTCTCCGAACTGAAATCTTGGGTGAAAGATATGATCAATTTTATAGGGGCCTCTTTGTGTTTTGGGGGATGGGTTTACTTCACCACCGAGCTATTTTGTTTAGCTCACCACCTATTGAGTTACTTCTTTATCCACCCGAATTAAATTTACACCCATCATACCTACCACTATTTACCTTGGGCACCGAGTTGTTTTGTGTCGGGTCACTCGGGGTTTGTGTTTTTATTACATGCGAAAGGGGCTCGTGCATTGTGCTCCCTCGCTTCCGGCTCTATCTTCCATATTCACCCATCCACCGAGATCCTTTGATTTTGGGGTTGGGCTTTTCGTCGCATCAACATCAGGTTGGGGGGATGCCTTAACATCATGCTTCCCCAACATTTCTTCCTAATCGCTTACCCCCGATGTAACGAGTCAAGTTAATCAACCCCCATGTCAACCAGGCCCGGGACCCGAGTTGCATCATGCATTGCATGGCCATGCTCTCACCTTATGACTCCCCAAAACCATTCTCTGACACACCACATAACCTCCTCACCATCCAAGTTGGGTTCGAACCCGAATCACCACTTACATCCCACCTTGCTATGCATTTCATCCTTGTAGCCCCAATAATGTAGCCCAACTTGAAACTTCTCGATGCATCATGCCTCACCGACCTTGACACAATGTGAATCACTTGACCTCCCACACCGAGTTATGTATGGACCTCCCATGCAGGGAACCCCGACTCGCCCGAGCCATGGGCATTTAACTTGCCAACGACAATGTTTGAAGAGTTCTCCGAGATCTATTTCAACTCAACACGACCAATGCAAGGCCCATCTCACCGAGCAACTCACCAAGTTGCTTAGTGAGTCCGCTTTCCATCTCGAGTGTCTTCTAGGCCCCTCTCCATGCCATTTTTGCATTTTTTTAACCTTTTGTTGATTTTATTGGATTTATTTGCATCAAGGAGAGCCATGTAGACATAGTAGAATGTCATAAATAGATTTTTCTCATTTAGGTCATTTTTGTGTGAAATTTAACTAATGCCCTCTGGCGTATTTTACACCGATTGAGCTCATGGGTTTCCTCAAAACATAGAAAGGAAAAATTACCCCGAATGGTTCCGATCATTCCCGAATTCATTGTGAATGATCTAGGTCATGAATTGCACATATAATTCTTTGGTTCACCATAGGTCCCTGTTCTCCTTGTTTTCCATTTTCTCGGGGGAATGGATAACAATTTTGGTGACTTATGGGGACATCTCGCATGCTAGATGTGACTGACCAGTATCCCGAATGCATCCATTGGGCATGGAGTCTCATTTGATATCCTATCATGATATGAACCCTTGAAATTTTACCCCTGTAGCCTACTTATAACATCATTGATCCTGGATTTGTTCTATAAATCCTAAATTTTCTAATTCCATAAGAAAATTTATGAGTTAATATTATGATACTGGAAAATTGTTTTGAACTAGAGTCTCTTCTTTCATTTCCTATAACTTTGACCTAGTTGGTAACACATGACAGACACCTATAAAATTGATTTTCCTCTTGTCGGAGATGCCTTTTAACTTTTTTGGAGGGGATAGAAGCTCAAAACCTAACTGATCTAGAGGGACATGAAGAATGTAAATTATGAAATTTGTCCCTGAATCTAATTTTAGTTGCTCTATATTTGGAACTTCGAGGATTTGCAACCATTTCCTACAACTTTGAGCTTCTAAAAATTCTTTGCGAGGGCATCCTAAATTGTAATGAGACTACTAGAGCAATAAAAAACTTGTGCCAAGCACTTAGGGAAACATAAAACTATTCTACCAATAAAGCAACAATGTGCACAATCACTTAGAGGAATTAGAATTTCCTAAACTAATATGTACAAGGGTGAGAATTTTTCCTTTTAGTAACAATGCTTGAGGTAGATTCTGTTGACCAGAATCTACAATTATGTTCCATCTAACTTGGATAGCTGGAAATCATTGTTACTCTTACATCCTATGACCATGTAGGGGCCACTCCATATAACATCAAACTTGGAATGTTTTCCTAGCTTAGCCCGATTTTCATCCCATTTCGTAACAAAGTATCCCTCATGGTTTCCTTGGCTTTCTTGTTAAATGACCTCTTGATCAAGGCCTGATATTTCTCCATGGATTGCATTGCATACTCTCTCGATTTTTTCCAACTCCATGAGTTCCACATACCTATCTTCCATAGGCTCAAACTTGGACAACTCTAGCTACTTCAAGAGCTTCAATGCGACAACTCAAGTGATATAGGCATCCTAGATTCTTTCATGTAGACCAAATTATAAGGAGAGTTTTCGGTGAGACCTCTTTGGTGTAATTCTATCACCTACAAGGCCAATTTGAGCTTTGTTTGCTAGGTCCTCTTATTCTCATCCGATTCCTTCGATGATTCTCAACAAGTTCTTGTTCATCGAATATTCCTTTCCATTACCCCGGGGTAATAATTTGATGAGGTTCTCAAGTATATTCCATTATTGACCGCCCATTCAAAGTGATCTTTGTGTCAAGGAATGCTAGAGCATTGTCTAATATGATGGTGGTGAAACTCTAAATCTGGTTATTATCCCCTCATAGAAGTCTAGTATGCTACACTCGTTCACCTCCTTGAGTGCCATTTCTTTGCTCCAATTGGTGAAGTAGTCAGTTGCTGTTATAATCCACTTGTGGCCCTGGCTCAAATTCAGATTAATGACCCCAATGAAGTCCAATCCCCACAACATGGATGGTTTATCAACTTGAGATTGGATGCAATGGAAATGCTGCTAGCTTCTCCTTACCTGTGAAGAATGCACATTTATTACATTTCCTAATCCATGCGTAGCAGTCACTGAACAAAGTGGGCTGATAATAATTGACTTTCATGATCTTGAGAGTTTTCACTCATGGGAAAAAATGACCCCCAACCTCTCCATCATGGAACTCATGTAGAACCCTTTCAACTTGATTTGTTACGATGCATCTCAATAGAACTCCATTCACATCTGTATTGAATAAAACAACATCATTAAGGACGTACATAATGGATTGGATCATGAAGTATCTTCTCTTTGCTTTACTCATATTTGGAGGGCATAAAACTATATGTAGGAAATGTATCATGTCTTGAGTCCAACAAGGAATATGCACACTATCATTTTCTTTTTCCCGATCATCTTGCAACACCAAAAAAATATTCTTCTACATGACTTGTTTCAACATGTTGGTTTGAGGAAAATTGTTCACATAGTCCCTTGCCACGGATTTTTTTTTCACTTTAATCTTTATGTCATACTCCATCACTCGGGTAATCAAACCCACTCTTTTCTCATTCAAGTCCTTGTTTAAGAGGAAGTCCTTGACTCCAAGCATGAGACACTAATAGCTGAATCTTATTTTTTGAGAACAAAGGGCTAAATTTATTCAAGATCCTAATAACAACAAGGACATGATTTTTAATGAAGGAGTACCTTACTTCATAGTCTTCTAAACTTTGATTGAAGAATGTGATGGGATGTTCAGACCCTTCCTTTTTCAGTTGCACCAAGATTATGGAAATCGTGTCTAAACTTCCAAAGGCATAAAACATGAAGTCTTTAGAGAAGTCCAAATTTATGAAAGTTGGGGCTTGAGATATCACATGCTTGATGGCCTCAAAAATATATTTTCCCTCCACTGTCAATTTGAATCCCATATTCTTCATTAACATCATAGTCAATGGCTTCACGAGAGTGGAAAAATATGGTATGAATATCCAGGACAAAATTAATTATCCCCAGAAACTTTGGAAAGCCTTCTTATGGCTTGGTAGTGGCAATGCTCAAATAGATTCTACCATATCTGTATCAATAGTCAACCCCTCCTTCAAAACAATGTGGCCCAAGAGATTTCCATCATGACCCACAAATATACACTTATTTGGATTTAGAGACACTATGAATCTCCTGCATCTTTGGAACACTTTCCTGAGGTGAAAGAGGTGAGTCGCCGCTTCCTTGAAGAATACAATAATTTCATCTAAATACACAAGAACTATCTTATTGATCAATCCCTTGAGCACCATGTCCATAGTCCTTTGGAATATAGCTCCTGCATTTGAAATTTTGAATGGAATTTTCCTATAAGATTAAGTGCCCCATTTTGTGGTGAAGGCCATTTTGAATTGATCATATTCTTTCACCATAATATGGTTATAGTACAAGTAGTCATCTACGAGGGAGAATCTCTCTGATCGAACTACTACCTACAAGATTTGTTCCATAGAAGGTAGTGGATAATGGTCTTTGAGGAGGCCCTATTTAGGTCTCGAAGGTCCACACACAACCTGATTTCTCCATTTCTTTTCCTGATCGGCACTAGATTAGAAACCCCCGAAGAGTGCTTGATTGGAAAAATGATGCTGGATTCAATGAGTTTTTTCATCTCCTTCTTCACAAGGGGCTCAATATGAGGGTTAACTAGTCTTTTCTTCTATCTAATAGGTTTGGCTTCTGGATCTAGTTCAATAGTGTGTTGTGCCAACATTGGATTAAATCCTTTCAAGTCCTCATAACTACAAGTAAAGACATCTAGGAATTCTTAGCAAAGTTGTATGAAATCAGATTTTTCTTTATCAATGCTTAATTTTCTTATTTGGAGCATTCTACCCTCTCCAACCGAAATCGGCTCTAAATCTTCCCCCTTGACTGGATATTAGCCTTCTCCTTTCATAATTGATCGCTGGGATTGAAGATTGACTCTAATGTCACTAGGCCTTTTGGGAGCTTTTTCATCCTTAATTGAACCACTTGATCACCATATTGCTACTCCAATTTATCCTAGTTCTTGGAATCAACTTCTTATTTTAGGAAATTGATGATTTGTTGATCATTTTAGAACACTTTCCAATTAGTGTTATTTTCGGGAATAACTGGCCACAAAATCACCAGGATATGGGGTTTTGTTTTATCCCTCTTAATATTTTTAACTACATCAAAAGTTTCTCCTATTGCTGCAATCCTATCCGCAACTTCATTCTTCTTCCTTGGTATAGAACTTATGTTGAATGCTTCAAAATATTCAATAAGGTCCCATACCATGTTCTTATAACTCCTGAGAATATCATTCTTTGCAACATTTTGTCCTCTAACTTGATTGACAATCAGTTCACTGTCTCGAAAAACCTGCTAATTCATGATTTCTCTCCTTCTTTCCCAATGTAGTCCATGGACCAATGCTTCATACTCAGCTATGTTGTTTGAAAAACTAAATTAGAAGTAGAAAATTGAGTTTTATTTGAGACCACGTGGTGATATAAGCATTGCACCTCCTCTGCACCTTGTCTTCTCCTCGAACCATAAAAAAATTGCCAAACCTCATTTTCATCCTTGTTATCTAGCTTGGTGATGCTAGGGAGAATTGGATTCTCTTCATGCAAGCAATAAATGCCTAACTCAGCCTCCTCCATTTCCCTATATGGATCAAAAGCATGTCTCTTGTGAGCCCATTCATTCAATGTTTGATATGGAATATTCCAAACTTTAGTATCTGCTTCCTGAATGATTGGATAATCTTCCTGGTCAAAGGTTGAGCAGCTTAATGTTGATCAAAATAGGAATGTGAGGCTCAATATGGAAGTTGGAAATCAAATCCAATATGATTATAACTTTAGCTCCATATCTTGTCCTTAAAAGCATGTGGGGCCAATTTGCCGACAAGTAACCTCCAATCTTAGCTATGAAATCCCATGACAAACACAAGGCAAAAATGGTGGCAAGTCGATAAATGACACATCTTATAAGCTGTAACATTAGGACATGCATGCAAATGTTAGATTCAAATCCTTATAATTCCCACTATTTTGAATCTTGTTCCATCCAACTGTACCACTCCTTTGGAGACCGGTTCACACTTTAGGCCCAACTGATATGTGATTTGCTTCGAATTATAGAGCTACTTTCTCTTGAATCAATCATGCATTTGTGTATCGATTTGTCCCCAACAATTAAGGACACATAGAATGGCGGAGGCTTCAAATTGTTTCTTGGTTAACCGCCTTCTTGTTGCACTTTGAATTGGTGAGGACCCTCTCCCGATTTTTGGATGTCTCATTCAAGGTGGACCAATTTTCCATGGATGCCTATAATAGATCATGTTGCCCTAGAGTTTCTAGTGATTCCCACATGGAAATACTAACATTTTTATTTTCATTTGATCAATAATGTTAAAAGGAGACGAGCTTTTTTTTGCTTCCCCTTTTTTGGCACAATTTTCTCGCACTTGAATTGGTACATTGGCTACTACAATAGGTGCCTTAGGATGAATTTACACATTTGGGGCTATTCTTGCATTGATGACTCTCTACGGTGTGAGGGTAAATTGAGGAATGAATGGATTAGATGACTGAACCTCCTCAATATTCCTCTTCTTTGACCATGTATTAGCTACTACACCTTGGAAAGGAGGCTGATTAACCCCACAAAAGTCTTCCATTTTCATTTTGACCAATGTTGTGTCACTTGGATTAGCCTCTTGTGGACCCACCTGCTATTTATTTTCTTCTACGCTTTCTTCTTGGGACACACCCACTATTTGTACCATCAAGGCCTAATTCGAGCACCGTTGAAACATTCTTCTTGGTTGTGAGGTTGATCACAAGGAAGCACCAATCATAATCTTGTACAAGATTTTTCTAAACCGAAACCAAGGCTCTAGATGTTGATGCTACATTGGGGTTACAAGGTTGAAAAGGATTAGTGTGAAGGTTGTGTTTGATTTTGGCTAGAAGCTTGGAAAAGAGGCTTATTCAGATGATATGGGGGCTTGTTGGGTTGGTAATGAGGCTTAGTAGGGTTTAAAACTTTGGGCTTCTTGCCTCTTGATAGTGACCAATTCATTCCCTAAGTTTTGTAGTTGCTTTATGACCTCTTGGAGTTCCTTAGAAGTGATAGAATAAGTGGAGGCCTCATTGGAACTTTGATTTCTTGGGGTTGGAATGGGGTTCAACTTAGGTTCCCGACTAGTATCGGGATTCCCCATATTCGGATAGAGGGGCATAAGTGGCCTAGTTTCAAGCTTTCCAACTTGAATCAAGCAATTCTTGGCCTTGATAACAATGATATAAGCTCTTGGTAGCATTATTCCCCTCATAGATGGGATCATTACAGATATGTCAAAATTTAAAGATTTTAAGTAGTAGAGGAATGCACCTTCCATTGCTGGCCTCATGGGGATTAGGATCCAATCCCATATCCACTGAAATATGAAGTTGAAGGTAGCCATCTGCTCATTGGGGCCCCTCTTGATTGTATTCAACTATTCCAAAAGTGACAAGTTGTACACCCTCTCCCTAAATTTATTGCATAGAGATGAACACAATGCATCCTAGTTGTTGATTGACCTAGTTATAAGGCCCCTAAACCACTGTAAGGATTTTCCTTTAAGGAAAGAAGCAAGGAGTCTTACCGCAACATCCTTCTCATTGATCTCGTGAATGGCACATACATTGTCAATGTCTTGAATACGGTCAATGGGAGTTATATGATTCTCTCTAGTGAAATAGGGGATGATCTTCAATGTTGCAATGAGGATAGGGTTTTTGCATTAAGGCAAGTGGGCTATTGCCGGTGAAATTGACGAAAGGGTTTAGTGGTTGTTGTTGAGCCATTCTGATTGGCCTAAGGACCCTAATGGATTGGAGAAAGGGTCTATTAGGTAGAGGTGTGGATAATGTTCTATTTGGTGGAGATGGGGGTATTTGTACTCTTGTCCTTATCCTTCCTCTTCCAGGGGTTAACTAAAAATACTCAAATATGCCTTCTTCTCTCATTCTTGACCAACTATGGATCCTTCTCATATGCTTGAGGGACTTGGGCTACTACACCACCGAGCTATTTTTCTTGGGAGTCACCATGTTTACTTCATAAAACCTCTAAAGGATGTAAATCAAAATAAGAGCACACCAAATTTTCTACAATGAAAAGATGAAGATCGAGATGCTATGTTAAAGAACTTGTAAAATGACCTCTCTCTCCCACCGAGCGTGTCGAATCGTTATCACGAAATCACAACACCCCCCGAATGGCCAAGTTTTGGATGGGGCATTCAATGTAATCTACATAACATGGAGTTATATTAAGTGTGGGACCCTGCAAAATGGGATAGATCTTCGAGAGAATTCCAGTTCCTCTTCCTAATCCTACCCGCCAAAACTACTCGGTAATGTAAGCAAAAGACCTAACTAAGCCTACTCTAAATTTCCAAGGAGATAGAGAGAAAACTTGCATGGAATGAAACCTACAATAAGAGAAGTGATACATAAAGAAAAGGAGGGTGTTAGGCACTTTCCTAGCCGAGAAGAAAAAATGAAGAAATGAACCTAGATGGGGTGGTCATGCATCACGACTAGTTGGCATTGAATGCACTAAGGAGAGGATATGTCGTTGTATCACGAGACCATAACACAACACTCACCATTATATGAATAAACAAAACACACCAAATTTATAATGAATAAGAGATATACACAACCACCTATTTAACAATGAGAGGTAAGAAGAAACAACAAACCATGAAAGGATAGAAAATTAACACAAGCATGATTTTATTGCTCCATTAAAATTTACGCAAAGATACATTGTCTAGTAGGGAAGACATGAAGCCATTACAATGTGTTGGAGGAAGGATTGAATCCCTAGAAGAAGAGTGGTGAATAGGGATAAAAAGTGACAAAATATTTAAAATGTGCAAGCCCCTTTACATTTATAAAAGAATATGAGAGAGGAGAGAGAGAAGAACCATTAATTACTGCAACCTAACTACCCATTTCAAGTAAATAGTTCACCCGGGCTGCTCAAAGGACCTGAATCTACCTCTTTAATTTTTCCCCGGAAATCTCTCCAAAATCTATTTTTCTTGGCTCCATAACAATGGGATTGGAATCACCTTTTCGATGACTATATTTTTTCCCGATCCGACATCCCAAGAAAAATATATGATCAATTTTGTAGGAGTCTCTTTGTGTTTTGAGGGATGTGTTTACTTCACCACCGAGATATTTTGTTTAGCTTGCCACCTACCAAGCTAATTCTCCAACCACCCACATTTAATTTTCACCCACCACACCTACCACCATTTAACTCGGACACTAGATTGTTTTGTGTTGGGTCGGGGTTTGTGTTTGCGGTGCATGTGAAAGGGGTTCATGCATTGTGCTCCCTACTTTCCTATTGTGCCTTCCGCATTCACCCATCCATCGATCTCCTTTCATTTTGGGGTCGGGATTTTTGTCGCATATACATTGGGTTGAGGGGATGCCTTAGCATCATGATTCCACAAAATTTCTTCCCACTTAGTGACCCTTGATGTAATGAGTTGAGTTAACCGACCCCCATATCAACCAGGCCCGAGACCCAAGTTACATCATGCATCCTGCGCCATGCTCTCAACCTATGACTCCTGACACCATTCTCGACATACACCATGTAACCTCCTCACCATGCAAGGTGGGCTCAAAATTTGAATCACCACTTATACCCCGCCTTGCTATGCATTTCATCCTTATGGCCTCGATAATGTAGCATGACTCACAAATTTTGATGCATCGTGCCTCACTAACCCCGACACATCATGAGTCACTTGATCTCCTACATCGAGTTATGTTTGAACCTCTTGCCCATGACCATTGACTGACTTAGATCCATGGGAATTTAACTCGCTTGGTAATAATGTTTGAATATCTCACCAAGATCTATTTCAACTCGGCTAAGCGACCAAAAAGCAAGGTCCAACTCACTGAGTTGCTCGGTGAGCTGATTTTCAGCTCGGTGTCTTCTAGGCCCCTCTCGATGCCATTTTTGCATTTTTTAACCTTTTATTGATTTTATTGGATTTCTTTGGATCAAGGAGAGGTATGTAGACATAGTAGAATGCCGTAAATTGAATTTTATCATTTTAGGCCATTTTTTGGGTGAAATTTCACAAATATGGGACCTCGAGGCATGTTTTCCATTGATTGAGCTCATGGGTTTCCTCAAAACACAGAAGAGGAAAAATTACCTTGAGTGGTTCCGATCCTTCCCAAATTCATTGTGAATTCTCCTAGGTCATGAATTACACCTGTAACTCTTCAATTCACTATAGGGCCCTATTCTAATTGTTTTCCATTTTCCCGAGGGGGAAAAATGGATAACATGTCCTTACTTTAACACATACACTAGCACCTAGATACAAATTTGGGTGCCTACGCACTTCTTTCCCTTCCCGGAAACCTATGACCGAGGGAAGATACACGCTTTTCTTAGATCAACACGATTGTCGGTAGTTCACATAGTAGCTAGCACAAGACAAACATAGTCCTACAAAACTTAGAATGCATGCATTACACATTCTATTCTACCTTCACATTGTATCGAAATGGATTGGACTTAGACACACCATCTACAGTGGTGTTTATACTTCGAGAAGTAGTCAAAGGTTAGAGAATGACACTAGACATTTCTCCCTACACTTCTTCCACACTTGGCACATTGGTGTGAGATCGCCCAAAAAAACTCACATTCAACACAATTGGCGTGAGATCACCTAAAAAAATTGTTCTTCTACAACATCTTCAAGATCCTTTCTATCTCTTTTTACTCATCACAGATCATGTGCACATGTTCCTTTTTCTACTTTTCAACATTTTTTTACATGCATTTCATACATTTGAATCGAAATATTTCTATATGCACATATTTGACTACTTGTTCATTCTTCTCTTTTGCAGGTCTATCCTTATGGGAAGTGGTAGTCACATCAATCACACATCAAATGACATCGAAGCAGTACAATGCAACATCTACACATATGCTTTCACCCCTAGGGTCATAATCACCTTTTCACTTCCTCTTCTCTAACATTTGCTCTTCATATTTTTATCACTCCACTATTTTTCTTGTCTCTCGACACGCTTTCATCATCGATCTACATGGCTATCAGGTACACATCTCATATCTACTTTATGTTACCAAGATTTCTATCAACACCATAAAGTGGGGGAAAATGTAGACCCTAAATCAAATACTTGGGTACATTTCTAGGTCCTAATCACATGCATTGCATTCAAATGATTCCTAAGGGATAAAAGTACTAATTGTTCACTACCTTTGGAATTTTAGGTTCCTTTTTGGTCTCCTTCTTGGATTTGCACACCCTTCTACCCAGGTTTGACCTTCAACACTTCACCTTTTCTAGGTTTAGACACTAGCGCCTAGCCACCAGACACCAACGCCTAGGCACTCGCATCCCCTTTGGGAACCCTATACCTATTGTATCTTACTTGCTCCTTTCGGGTCCTTTCTAGCTATTGGGGTTAACCTTTTAGTGATTAATTACAAAATTCAAGCAAGGGAATCATATAAATACAATGTTATGGGATCAAATTAAAGGACAAAGCTCTAAGTATCTACCATCACCAAGTAAGGTTGAATCCAAAGGAATATAAGGAGCATCAATGCATCCATTTAGCTTCACTCAAGGGATAAGGGACAAGTTATTATGCTTACACGCATAGGAGGGAAATTTCATTTTTCCATACAAACATCTATTTACATTTTCTACATATAACTACTTGCTTGCTCTCAAGTGCGACACACATAAGATCCACGTAGGGCATGATTTTGACACACACACACATAGAAATACATTGGGTTTGAGATGTAGTGCAACACTCGGTCATAAGATCACTTTGTTGAAAACCAAGGATAGTCTGACCCCCATTTTACATTATTTTATTTTTAGGATTTGATGTGTTTTGGGGTTTTGTAGGTCATATATTTATTGCAGGTTATCAGTGACATCGGCGATCAGTGTGTGACATTCTAGCGATAGACAATGAAGGATTGTGATAACTTAACAACCATGCAAATTTAATTTTTAGAGCATTTGCATAGAATTTGGCACCTGAAAGGGATCCTAGTGCCCGGTGCCCCAAAGATTGTCCTAGGTGCCACTGGTCTAACCTTCCTCTACACTTCATTTTTGGGCTCAATTATAACCTCCCTGTGTTCCATTTTTACCAGTTCTCCATCTTTGCATCCCAAGATTAATTGTGAAATCAGATAAGTATTCTAACTCTTCATTGCACTTAGGGTTTCATTTATTTTTCTTATTTCTTATGTCACTTTATGTACTTTACTACTTTATCTATTGTTGTGACTCTAAAATAACCTATCTAGGGTTTAACATATCTAAATAATTTTGTTAAATCACTTTACCTAACATTTATATTATTAGTTTACCTATCTTTCTGAAAGTAATGACTTACAATGAAAGATTGAATTTATACATAGTTCAATATATTATTCATTAATGATTGTATAATATGAGGAATATTTACATAATTTCCAAAGTATTATTTCAGTATGGAAACATGGTTTAACTACATAATGACTAACTCTCTCATGGTATGCATGGTCATAGACCGAAAATTTTAAGGAAGTCTTCCTCACCGCTTCATGGATATGAAGTTGTCAAGGTAACAATACTTATTTAATTATTTTATTAAGTAAGTTGTAGATGATGATAGTTGTTAATCAACCATAACCACCTCCTTGATACTTTCTTGCGGAAAAGTACTACTGCTATGAATATTTTTTCTAGTCTTAGACCCCGAGAAAACATAAAAAGGTATTAGATGATTTGTCTTGTCCTATAATGATAAATGGGAAGGAAAGGGTAATTTGTCAGCTTTCATGATGAATTGGTATACTTTATTATTATGGGCACAACAACATTTTATCATATCATTTGTAAGTCAAATTCAATATAATATATTGTCTTTGGTTTGAGACCACCATGTAATCTTGAATGAGGTTTTAATGTGTTGTTGTTTAAAAAATCCTAAGAACATGGGATATGGCATTTGTGTTGTTAGTAAAATTGTAATGGCTATGATAAATTATTTGGCCAAAGAATCATGTAAAGGTTAATATTGATGGCTCTATTAAATGATTAAAAAGGCCATTAACATGGTATGGTGTAAAAAAAATTAGCATTTTATTGTAAAGAAATGATTTTGGGCCCTTGAAAAACTTGAGGGTTATTCGATTATTTACTTGTACGA
The DNA here is from genome assembly GCA_018340775.1 of Taxus wallichiana var. yunnanensis. NCBI lineage: Eukaryota > Viridiplantae > Streptophyta > Pinopsida > Cupressales > Taxaceae > Taxus > Taxus wallichiana. The sequence continues at coordinate 408,412,145 of CM031238.1, read as the reverse complement.
TGGTCTTAAGACTTAGATATGGAATTCTTTTATTTATTGGTCAATGACCCATGCACGTAATTAGGGGATTGCATCTAATCAAAGCTTGATTAAACTAAAGTTACATAAGCAATTTTATTATCTCATTTTTGATTAACCATGTAAGGAAAAGGCTTAACTATTATTATTTTTGATTATTTTAAACTCCACTAGCTTTGGGTTGGTGGGAAAACAAAGAAGAGGCGGTGGTGAGCTTCCCAACTCCACTACGTGGTGCTTGAAAGTTTTAATGGGCATTGAATACATCAAAGATACGAAGCTTCTTGGAGAAGCTAATGGAATGTAACTCATTCCAATTTTTTTTTGGTTGTCGAGCGGGATCATGAGCTATGCATGCAAAATGGGTAATTTCGTATTAGGCATGCAGCATGGAAAATCCACCTTGAACAAACTGTGCATGGTGATGGAAGAAGTAGGGTACTATGTTAGAAGTATTTAATATATTATTTCTTTCAATAGCAGTTCTATTTTTGGGGGAATATAACGGAAATAAATTTGCTTAAAAGAGAGGGTATTTGAAGGTTCCCATGTTCAAATTTGTGAACCTAAGTCTTGTGATCATTGAGTTTTAAGCTCCGGGTCTTGCTGGAATGACGAATGAGATATTTTGTGGAATGACTCTGTTTATTCTAAGGCATGGATTTATCTTCCCTACTCTAGTTATTTCATCTCAAAATGATTGAATGGCTTCTATAAAAATTTAATTTAAATCACGAGTATCCTTTCGGGTGTATGAATAATTTTACTTTTGAGTTTTCTTTTATGGTATTTGAATTATAATCCAGTGCAGGTTTCTTTAAGCACCCAACCCATCGCGAGAGGAAATTATTGGGTATCGTTTTCTTCCTTTGATCGATTAGGTTTGTTAAACAATGGGTTATATATATATATATATATATATATATATTATATATATATATATATATATATATATATATATATATATATATATATATATATATTTTTCAAAATATGAACTCATTTAAGGTTTTAAATATGGGAGATTAAATGGTTTTAGGTCATCGTCTGGTATTTTTCATGAGTTGAAGCTTGGAGTTAGTTCCTATAATATTGTGACAATGTAGTCATTGTGCTTTAGATGGGAAAAGGTTTTGGTTCAAACCACGAAAATTAGAGAATCTTGTCATCTTAATGGAAAACCCAATCAGTGTGTAGGATATTAGTTTTTGTTTGTTTGAAAATGCTATTGTAATATATGAACGTGTGCAAATAATTCAAGGGAAACCAAATTTTGTTTGAATTGTATGATATGAAAAGCTTCCTAAGGGAGTATTCTTCCTGGTTGTTACCTTAACTAGATAGTAGAATTTTAAATACTAATTCAAAACCAATACTTTGTCTCCCAAAACGTTTGTGAGATCTCTACATCAATGTACCTTTACATAAGTGTTCTTCCTTAAAACAATTATGGTTTCAATTTGCTTTGTTCAATATGCAATCATAAATGTGTGTCTTATCCTAAAACTCTGTCTAAAAATGAACTTGCTACGGTTATGAAGAGAAATGTGGGGTGTGCAAGTATAAATGCAACTAAGAATCTGTTGTTTTGGTAAACCCATGGTTGGAATGTGAAATTATGGAAACATACTTGGGGTATTCATTTGGTTAAGCATGACATACATTAGTATTTTTGATATTTTATTATAAGTGTTTAATCCATGTTGATGTTGGATGTCTGCATAAAAGAAAGAAAAAGGGATAATTCTTATTGTCTTGTGAATCATTTTGATAGGAAAAATATAAAAAAAAGGAGATTAAATTATCTATTTTCCTTATCATGATTCATTACTTGTTGATCAATAAAGTCAAAAATGAAACCTTTCCTTTTTTCTTTAGTATTCTATAATGAAAGGAGAACTCATTAGTATTGAACATAAATGGTAGCAAGGGGAATTTGATTGCCTATCGATGGATATTATTTTTAGTTTTACACTCTTATGAAGACAATAAGGTGTGAATTTATAGCACTTACTTTTGTAACAAATATATTGGTAAGAAACTTGATTAATGTATTAGATTTCTATTAGTGGGATATTTTGAATACTTATAAGTTGATGTTAGATGAGGATCACTTTAATGGATCATTGAATTAGTGCTTACTTATTTAAGTACATGTTTTTATTTAAATAAAATAAAAGAAAGTGATAAGTGTTTAATATTTTTTTGAAGAAAAAAATAGAATAAGGGATGTAAATCCATGCCGAGTTCCTTTGAGCTGACCATGAATAAATTAGTATTTCAGATTGTAGGTTTTACAAGTAATTACGAAAAGAATAAAAAATTGGATACGACATACTTGTTTGATATTGTTATGATTTGTGAAATGTAATAAATGTATTGTATTTGATTTAAGGTAAAATTATTACTTCACATGTTGTAAATAAGGCATTTCAAGGCCTGTTGTACTTGTTATTGATTTCATTATCATTATGTACTTTAATGACGAGGTTTAACCTCTAATATATGAATATATATGTTGCTATTTTATACAAGCGTACTTGTGTTTTTACAAAGTGTTATAATGCCGAAATTTTGTGGATTATGAATGCAATATTATGAGTACAATTTGATGATTTGATTTCATTATGATTTAATTATGGATGCATGATAAGATGAGACAAATTATTACGCCAAATACACTAAAATTGTTAAGTTACATTTGTAATTTATTTAATATGAAGACACATTTAACTATGCATTAAAGGACATATGTATACTGATTAATCATATATTCAATGATTAATCATATAGACGACGTCATAAACCTAATGTAATGATAAAATGATAAGAGAATCATAATACATGATATCTCGCTGCTATGTTATTTTTTTAATTGTCAACAAATGATAATTAATAAGTTAAGCGTACCCTTCATAACATGAATACTTAACTGAGAACTAATTAAGAGTGGAGTTATGAGTTGTAAGGAAATGCAATAGTATCCTATCTCGAGCCAACTTGTAATGGTTACGGGAAGGATGGCGGTACATAATGACGTAAGTAATTATGCATCCGCAACCTTTCCCATAGGGATTCCAAGATGGTTCGGTTAGTGTACTTGTCATAGGGTTTAGCGAGTCATAAATTTTGTAAGCTAATAAAATGATAATTAAAATATTTTAAACAACGAAATGAATCTTGATGACTATGACTGAATGATTATGAGGTGAAGGGAAGACACGTTTTGTAGGATTGTGTGTAGTCTCGGAACGGGCTTGCTAATGCAATGCCAAATAACTATGGCCATAATAGTGCATATAACTAAATGCATTGTATGTTCACCAGTCTTCTTGTTGTGGTGTAGAGATTTGGATGTGTGTTATAGTAATGACTTACGAAGGATGCTAAGAAAAATCACAAGTTCTCCCAGCTTGTAATAAGGATTAACCAAATGATATATTGGGTATATTGGCTCGTAATGAGTGTTTGAGGGGATTGAGAAGGATATGTAAACCCTTGTAGTTGTACATGGTTATCATAGATTTTCTAGATGGATTCTGAACATTAATTAATGCTAGATTAATTCAGTGGTGGCTGTAAATGATGATACTCATTTCAACATAAGAAAACTTAAGGGATTTTATAAACTCTTATATGCTGGATTTTAATTACTGCATGTTAAAATCATTGAAGGAACTAAGCTGTGATTAATGAGTTGGTAAAAAAATTCCCTTATTTTGATGAAGTGTAATATAGATGTTACATAACAATGCTTTTCACCAAGCATTCATGGAGTACATGACATTTATAACTTCTTCTTGTTATGCTATGTGGTATGAGATTACTTTATTTTAATGTGTACAATGATTTCGTAACAACGGTGTGACATGTGGTTTTTGTAATTGTTTATAATATTTTCTTATCTTATTGGTGAAGTTAATGATTTTATGATGAATAGTAAATCCGTATTTGGATGTAATGGTATTATTTGTCATTAACAAATGATTATGATGGTTTAATGGTACTAATATCCCTTTGATATCACGATGGTCATAGACTATAAAACATTAAGGTGGTATTTAATAGGGGACAAGTAAATGTTTAAGCGATTGAATTAACAATTCTTATATAGTAATGTGAAAACAATTCTTAAGAAACTTAGAATTTGGCTAAGTATTGCAAGGTAAGATTATATAAATTTTATTGATCTTTGATTACATACTTGGCATATTTTTAAAATTGTTCCAATGGTTTCTAACCCTAGCTCTTTTGATGTATACTTAGATGATTAGATTGATCACACCATACATTGGATTCAAACTTGTTTGGTATAATGTTGTCTTCGATCAATGTGGATCCATGCTAAATGATTATTGTTGTGATTGATTATACTGGTTATAGACCTTAAAGAAAATTAAAAAGATTGTTGATGTTTTAAAGGCATTTGGCTTTGACAATAAGGAGGAAATCATTAAAACATGATTAATGGTTTAATATCATTGTAAATGACATTAGGATATTATAATGTTGAAGAAAAAGTGTTTGTATTTTTAGTGATGGTTAGTATTATAGTATTCGACCAACATCGAATTCTATTTTTTTGGAAATATGGTCTTTGACCATACTCTTTAGCATTGATTGTTGTCAATGATTTGGTCTTCGACCAAAATCATATTGCAATTGATTGTTTAACTATTTAGGTAGTCGATTAGTGACCACCATGCAAATTGTGAAATATGTTTTAAGTTTTATAAGCAAGCCTTCGACTGTTCGAACACCACCACCATTTTGGAGGGAAAGAAATGGAAAAATTAATATGGCCACTACTTATCACCTATGTATTAGTAACTTTGAGCATTAAATTTTCTCAAAAAATGTGAAGCTTCTGAAGAAGATATTGCATGCATTGAAGGATTATTTTTGCATTGTTTTTGGATTGATCCCGTTTTGGGTGAATTGTGCATGAGGATTTTAGAGGAAAGTTACAATACATATTTTAAATAGATAATAATAGTGAAGTTATTTGGGTTTTTCATGGACTTCTTTTCTAAAAATAAAATGCGTAAATACGGGCATAAAAGGCAATAAAAATGGGTTTATAAGCTAAGATGCTTTAGTGGTTTTACGGTTGTAAATATGAGATTAGCTGGTTGAATAGCTCAAATATTTGGCAAGAGAGATTGGTGAAAGGTGGCATAAGTATCTGCGAGGCATGAATCATTATAACTTTGTTATGTTGTTTTATTGTGTGATAAAGCATATAATATGGTTTTTCTTTTTTATGCAATTTGGTAAACTATGCATGTTGCAATAGTTGAATAGATAAAAAGAATCTTGATAAATCCCAAATGCAAATGAGTATAGAAATGTGTATTGTTTAAATTGGGATTCTACGATAAAATCATATTCTTGCTTATTGTGCTTAAATCTTGCGTAAAAACAATCCGAGAAGGTCAAAAACTATTTTACTCGAATGGCATGCGTAATGGACATGGGGTGTAATGGTTTTGGGTATGAATGTTAGGATAATAAGGCCTAGGATGACCTATGCAGACACGAGTTCATTGCAAATGGATATACACCGGTATAATATAAAGATAACACATATTTATAATCATGGTATGTGGAAATTAAAGTACTCTTATTGTCTTCTTATTGAGAATTCCTTTCTGTAATACCGACCTTTCGGTGGGTCGTCACGGTTTACTATGGCACCCTCTAGGGATATAATTGTGAAAAATTATGTCAACTCTCCAACCTATCTTGGGTTCATATTACTTGAAGGAATTTTTTTGGTGAGGATGCTTTATAAAATATGTGTGCTTACATTATTTCTTCCCTTAGTTTGAAACTCGCATGTATGAAACAATTTTGATATAATATTTCCTTTTAATTTGAGATTGTGTATAAAATCACCTCATTATTATATTAGTGTTGGGTTTCTTCATGGGGAGAATTGTGTCCAACCTCATTCGAGTTTTGGTGGGGTTAAAATCTTTCGAGTTTGATGAGAGCCCTTAATGTACATCCACTATAATTGGGTTAGTATTCTAAATATTCAAATTCATACTTGAGATCTGGGGGTTTATGTGGAGATTTAGGTTCAAATGTATAATCGGGGAGTGAAACATAGTTTCCATAATAGGTAAGATCGATTGTTACGAGTGTATTTTTTCGAACTACGTGTTGAATAGATAATTTTTTTGGATAAACTATGAGGTATAATGATGATATTGAGATACTATATCATCTGTTAGTATTTTTAAATAATGTCGATGGTAAACACATGGTTGGTTATTTGAAAATATTTACATTGATTCATTCTTACATGTTTCATTAAGGATTATAAGTTTGAGACTTAGTTATATGTTGGTCAATAAATGTTAATTAAAGAGACTTTGATTAATGACGTCCTTAAGAAACATTTCCTTAATAGTGTATTTATTATGATAAGTCCATTTATTTATGAAAATTAGAATATTGGGAAAGACAAATATTATCTTATTACCTTGTTGGTCTTGATTATGTTATTGATTGAATGTAGATAACCATTTTATACTCTTTATTACATAATAAGTACAACATGACTTTGAGTAAGTGATTCATGTCAGTTCTATGAACTAACCATATATATACTATTATATTTTAGCTAGTAGGATTGAAAAACTATTTCAAATTGGTTAAAGAACTAGATAACGCGCGACTCATCATGCATTGATTATTATTGTATTATTTCAAATGAATGTAATAAATATACTTGCACTTGATTTTATATGAAAGAAATACTTTGCAATTGTTTAAGGAAAATGTGTCTAATGTATTAAATGATTATCTTCAATAATCGATTGTGAATATGTATCGATGTCATTAATCATGAATTTAACGATTGTGGTTTAGATCATATGATTGGTTATAAGATATAATTGTATCACTATTTAACAGTAAAGCATTTATTGTGATTGATATTTAATGTGATAACATAAATTTTTAATATGACCTTATGATGTAATGAATACGTAACAAGAATAGTAAGACCAAACAATGAAATTGGCATATAACTTATAATAGATAAATATGTTATTAAAATATATCTATTAATCTTTGATAAACATTGAGATAAAAATCAGTTTATAAGTACAAAACAATGCAAACAAACTGATGTCTTTTACTAGCAACAACTTACATGTTTACGATTAATTACATTCATTGTAAAATATCATATTATTTCTACTTTATCCCGAAGGATACAATTATAACAATGATATGGAACAAAGTATGAAGGTACACATGAAATAGTACAATTGTACACATCTGACTTAAGTAAACTAAAAAGACTAAGTGATTATTAATGATCATAAGTGATGTTTATCTTATCATTATGAATTAATAGTGAAGGGTAGGAGTCATGGAATGATAATTGTGTCGCAGGAACCTTGTCCATGCCATCTAAGGATGGCTACGGGGAGGGTATCAAACACGTAATGATGCAAGTCATTACATGAGTGAAACCTTTCCTGTAGGGATCCTAAGGTGGTACTGACAAGATTCATGGGACCCAATTATTGATCCATGATACCTACAACTTCTGAATTTAATCTAATTACTTATTGTGAAAAATTAACTAAAATTATTAACTATAAATATGATACTTAATAATAAAATAGAATTCTGATAACTATGTTGAGATGGTTGTGTGGTGAAGGGAAGACAAGTTTCGTAGGCTTGTGTGCAGTCTCGAAATTGGCTTGCTAACACAATGCCAAATAACTATGGCCATAGTAGTGAAAATGATTGATTGCATTATTTTTCACTAGGTCTTCTTGTTAGCGGTGTCTGGAGTCGGATGGAGGTTACTTCAGTGACTTTCCGATTGACACTAAGAAGATTCACATGTTCTCTTAACCTATAATAAGGTTTAACCAAATGGTATATAATGTATATTGGCTCGTAAAGAGTGTTGAAGGGTGATAGTTAAGATCTGGAACCCTTTGTAGTTGCACATGGTTATCGTAGGTTGTCTAGATGGATTCTAATATTAAGTAAGGCTGGAATAATTTAGTAGTGGTTGAAAATTATATTATTTATTACAAAATTATAAAAAATTAAGGGATTTTATAAACTAGACAAAGATGCTCGGTATATTTTTCTACATGATGATAATAATTGAAGGCATCAAGTTAATTGAGATTTTATAAAAATAAATTTCCCTTAGTTTGATGAAGCATAACATGGGTGTTACATTTTGGTATCAGAGCTGAAGGTTGCAACTCTTGGACATAATGGGTCCTTATGCTAACAAAATGTTTAATTCTTGTCTAATAGAAAAAAATGGTTAGAACAAGAGGGAATGTTGTGAACAATAAGGCCATGGGAGATGAAGTAAAAAAATCAAAAAATTGATGAGATACTTGTTGTCCTACATGACACTCATAACCACATAGTTGTTTTAGAATAGTAAGTAAATGTCGAGGATAGTTCAAGAGAAGTTGAAGTACAAAAATTGAGTAGCCTAACCAAACCGCTACTAATCATAATGTAAATGTTGAATATGTTAACACATCTAATCCTAACATTGTAAATCCAAAGCAACCAATGAGCATAAGATCTGATTGGTAGCTGAGCTATCAAAGGATCTTAAATGTATTAGTTTTCCTAAGTTTGATGAGACAAATCTAGGTGAAGGAGTTAAGAATTGGCTCAATGAGATGGAAAATTACTTTGAGATAAGATATTTTTCTGAAGAATGAAAATCTATTTGAGGTGCTTATCGGATCTCTAATGAGGCTTCCTCTTAGTGGGATAGTCGGAAAGTGGAACTAGGAGTATTGCGGTTGACATAACTTGGGATCGGTTTGATTTTTTTCTAGATAACGCGGTTACCATAGTTGTATTACAACCAGAGAATGTATAAGTTTCAAACTTTGGTATAAGGAAAGATGATGGTAATGGAATAATGGGAAAAAATTACTAAAATAGTTTAATACATACCTCGAGATCGAGACGGATGAAATTTTTTGGATACATAAATTTATCATAAGACTTAACCCAATCATTTGGGGTGAAGTTGATGTCCATGGTCCTCCTACCATGGAATATGTTTTTGAAAATGCCATCGGCGGGAGCAGAAAATCCAAGCTATAGTTGCTTATAGGGATGAGAAGTAGAAGAAGAGCTACAAATCACCTTCACCATTATCACATGGAAAGACATGGTGGAAGAATATTAGAATAACTCTCAAAATCTTGTAAAGGACACAACCGATAATGTAAAAAGGAATGAACATGATAACACTATTGGTAATGACAACAAGTTTGAAAGGAAAATACCTTTTGGTGGGTGTTTCAAGTGTGGTGGTGACCACTATGCAAAGGATTATACCTTGAAAACAAGGAAAATAATCCACAACAGAGAATTCAAGATCTTTGTGGAAAACCGTGAGGTTGAAAAATAAACAACACATAATGAAGAAAAAAGTTATGGATCTATAAATTGTCGTAGTGAAACCAGTTAGATTGCTAGAAAAAGCAAGAAGAAATAAAAAATCAGTAGTTTCCTTTTAATTTTAAACGTTAAAGACATCTATTTTTAAATATCTAATATTGATATATTATTTATTATGGATGATTTAGTTTCTTTATGCAATGGAATTTTTTTCGTATTCTTGATGTTTTACCACTATTTTGTCATAAGGATGTTACATCCAAAATTTATGAGAAATAATTGATATAAAAATCTAGAAAAATTACCAGTTTTGGATGAAAATGTTGATTGTTTTCCTTAATTAAATGATATAAGTTTGTGCTTGATTATTCCGATTGTTAATAATGAGTTAAAGCATTGAGATGATGATTTATTAAGGAGGGGAAGTATGTCATATCCTACAATTTCATTTTATTTGTCACAAGGAAAAGTTGTAATATGTTAAGTGGTTTATCAATGCTAGGGAAAAGTGTTGTCACGTAGATGAGTTTACAACTATACATATGTATGTATACCCTAAAAGGATATACGCACTTACGTGTAGTTGTAAGCCTAACCATGTAATAACTCTTGTTGCCAAAATTTCATGGATTAATTTACATTTATAACTTATTTTTGTTATGCTATGTGGTATGAGATTGATTTATTTTTCTATGTGCGATGATTTCATAACAACAATGTGCTATTTGGTTTTAATATCTGTTTATAAGATTTGCTTATCTTATTAGTGAAGTTAATGGTTTGCTGATGGATAGTAAATAAGTACTTGGATGCAATGGTATTATTTTTCATTAAGAGATGATTATGATGGTTTAATGGTACTAATCGACTTTTGATATCACGAAGGTCATAGACCATAAAAAATTAAGTTGGTCTTTAACGGGGGACATGTAAATGTTTAAGTGGTTGAATTAACGACCCTTTTATAGTAATGTGAAAATACTACTTAAGAAAATTGAAATTTGGAAAAGTATTTCAAGGTAAGATTATATAAATTTTATAGATCTTTGATTACATACTTGGCATATTTTTAAAATTGTTCCTATGGTTATCAACTCTAGTTCATAGGATATTTAATTAGATGATTAGATTGATCACACCATGTTTTGTATTGAAACTTGTTTGGTCTATTGTTGTCTTCGAATGATTTTGGATCCATGCTAAATGATTATTATTGTGATTGATTCTATTGGTTATATAACTTAAAGAAAATTTAAAATATTGTTAATGTTTTAAGCAAATTTGGCCATGGCAATAAGGAGGTAATCATTAAACCATGATTAATGGTCTAAAATCATTGTAAATTGCATTGAGATATTATAATGTTGAAGGTAAAGTGTTTGAATTTTTATTCATGGTTAGTATTATAGTCTTCGACTACCATCAAATTCTCTTTTTTGGTTGTGATATGGTCTTCGACCATACTCTTTATCTTTGATTGTTGTTAATTATTTATTCTTCGACCAAACTCATATTGTAATTGATTGTTTGAATATTTAGTTGGTCGATTAACTAACCATCATGCAAATTGTGAAATAAGGTTTAAGTTTTATAATCAAGCCTTAGACCATTCGAACACCACCAACCTTTTGGAGGAAAGAAATGGAAAAATTAATATGGCCACTACATGGCACTTGTGCATTAGTAAAGAGCACTAAGTTTGATAAAAAAAACATGAAGCTTCTTGAAGAAGCTATTGCATGCATTGAAGGATTATTTTTGCATTTTTTTGAGCCCATTTTGGGTGAGATGTGCGTGAGGGTTTTAGAGGCAAGTTACATTCAAAATTTCATAGAGATAATAATAACAAAGTCACTTGGGTTTTACATGGAATTATTTCCTAGAAAAAAATGAAAATGCAGGCTTGAAGGAAATAAAAATGTGTTTATAAGTTAAGTCATTTTGGGGTTTTATAGTTGTAAATATGAGTTTAGAAGGTTGAATAACTCAAATATTTGGCAAAAGAGATTGGTGAAAGGTGGTAGAAGTATCTATAGACATGAATTATTATAAATCTATTCTTTTGTTCTATTTTTTTCCATTGCATGTGTTTTCATTTATGTCAAGTCCATTGATAAAAAATGGTGTCATGTCAATCCCCACGAGGTTTCATTCAATGCCAAACATGAAGGTTGATTGCTAGTGACTAGATTTGGTGTGTTGTCACATTGTCTTGACATGGTTCTAGCTTGCATAGTCATGGTATGAGATCTCTATAGTTATTTAAAGGTTGTAATGAGTTCAAACATAGTCCATATGATGTGTCAAATGTGTCTATGAGTTTGCATAAGGTCATCATGGCCATTTCATGAGGTTTCATTGTTGAGTCAGTCATTCCGTGGCCTATTCCTAGCCCCGGAACTTATAGAATGGTATAGAGGCATGAGTTAGAGCTAATTAGTCTTTTCCAAGCATGGTAGAAGCATGGTGATAGTTTATCTGAGGTGTGTGATGAGTTTCAAGTCATTTCTCAGAGGTTTAGTGGTGTTTCAGGGTCCTTGAGAAGCAAACAAGTGAATAACGGAAAGTTGGCATATGTAAGTCTTAATGGATGGAGAGTTTGAGACCTATTTGAGATATGTGGTGAGTATGAATAGTTATATAATGTTTTAATAATGTTTCATGACAAGTTTTAGGTCAAAATCCTGAAGGATTTGCAAGATATGAAGTTTTTACTAAAACTAGGCTTTCTAGAGTGTGTTTTTGAAGCGAAAAGTTGACCTTTTGATGGTCATTTTGGGATGTGTGATTTGAATGGGGACATGAGATATTTGTAATATATTTTTATGTCAGTTATGAAGGTTCCAAAAAAATAATGAGGTGGTTTGATTTTCACTTGTTTATGAACGATTGTTAAGATTATAAGTTGCTTTGAAACCCTAGCTCAAAGTGACTTGGAGAAAAAGAGGTATATTGAGCCTGTTTGATTCCTTACCAAAGTGATGATTGGAAGTTATATAGGAATCCTCCATATTTCCAAAAATGTATAATAGAGTATGTGAGCCCTAACTAAAAATAATTATTTCGAAGAAGTCTAGTTTAAGGAAAAGTTGTCCAAAAAAGGTGATAAATAAATTGACATTTTTTTAGCCTTGGAGTTGTAATAGATGTCCATGATAGTTTCAGATCATTTTTGAGCTTCTAAATGGAATTTTTCCCCCTATTTATGAAGCCTAGTTTATGGGGCAATAAGGAGTAACTTGTGGTAAAAGTTGAATTATAGGAGCAAAATGTAGAGTTTATCGATTACTCTACGAGATCAACTCGGAACTCCACGCACATTGTTTTGAGAATAAATCCTACCTCTTCAACTTAATTCACTAAGAAATAATGTGAAATTTAACCAACCTCAGAATGATGGGGTTTAGTGATACTAGTGGATGTAGATGAATGATTTTTGACATTGCACTTTGTAGAAGAATGGTAAAAGCTCTGTCTTGCCAAGAAACCTGCAATAATAGACACAAAAAAAGATGGGATTAAACAAATATATGGCATATTTCCTAGAAAATGCCAACCCCGAAATTCAGTGGACTTCCTTGTAAGAATGTCAATCCACTTTCAAGTAGTTGATCGATAATGATGAAATAAATTGAAAACTCGATAATAAGATGATAACAAATGATATAACCAGCAATGCAAAGGAAAATGGACTGATAAGGTCCAAGGCTATATGTTGGTCTGATGGTGGTTCTAGATCTAAAGGGATTTTGGGAATCACAATATGGCTTAAAGGAGCAAGGATGTGTATATGAGCTCACAAAGGCAAGTGGGATAATGTATCTGATTTGGATAAGTGATAGATAGCTCAAAGGAGCAAAGATGATGTAGGTTGTATGCTTACAAAATAAAGCTAAGTGATGCTTTTGATTTAAGGCAATTGATAAAATGCTAAGGATGACTCAAAGGAGATGGATATGGCTCAAAGGAATGTAATAGGAGTGAAAGATACTCACAGAGGCAGAGTGTTGGTCAAGATTGAAGTCTGAATGTTAGAAAGGTAGGCTGTAGTAATAAAGGGGCCTAACAGTAGAAATCACCGTCGATTGCATAAATCGTTGGTGATTGAGGGCCAATTATCGGTGATTAAGAGAATCACGGCGATTCTTGTTAAATAAAATAGGCTTACGAATGTGGGATGACTTGATAAATGATTGTAATTAGTGAATTAACGAGCTAATGACATAAAATAAAGATACATACATCATTATAGTTGATGAATGTGAGATAATAATGTCACATGGAAGATTTTTTGATTGCAGATGCAGACAAAACGTTGATACAATTTGAATGGCCTCCAATGGTAGAAGTAGAGATGATTTGACACCATAGGGCTATAAAACTGACATTGTTGGACATTAAGACAACCTCCAAAGGCTGGAGCTAGAGCTCTTGATGTTGAGATGTTTGATATATTGAAGATTTGATAAGTAACAAACGGAGGCAAGCTGCACATCTTTGAGGATTTCCCGATTTAAGGCTTCCCTAGACTAATGAAGAAAGTGATTGAATATAATTATGATGAAGAGAGAAATAATACAACAAAAATGTAATGTAAATTCCTTAAGGAAGGTCCTAGGATGATTACGGAAGAATGTGAGATAGTCTGGAATTTGAGAATTGAAGTTGGGGATCCACGAGAAACCACGGAAAACAATGTTAAATAATCACCATCGATTGACCAAATCACCGACGATTTCGGTTTGTTTGAAATTTTGAGGGATATGGAAAGAAAAAATTGCTAAATCAAGAGCATTTGTTTTGGATTTTGAGGATGGATTTGTTGGATTTTTGTAGACGTATGATATTCCTTGGGGAAAGGATAGAATAAGTTTGATTTGCTTCGGATTTTTCCTAGTTTAGCATTTAGGGTGGATTCTAGGAAATTTACATGGTGGTTGAGGAGATTTAACATTTGTAAGAGGATTTTACTTGGGGTGAGTGTAGATGTGACTTAGGATTATGTGGGGAAGGGTTATGCAATCATGTATTAATTTATTAAAGAAATATGTGGAGTATAGGACTTAGGTTTATGGGGTGGGTATTAGTATTTAATTAATTGATGGAGAGTATATGTTTATAAATGTATAACCTAGGTTATGTTGATATATTTAATTATAAAGGAATTATGTGAGGTAAGTATGGTGATGATGTTTATGTATTTAATTAAGATGAGGGGTGATAAAGGATGTAGATTTTACATGTCTTAGTATAAGGATTAGACATGATAATGAAGAGATGCTAGCGGAAACGGACACAAGAATTAACGGTGCTAATTTTAGGTGTCTACATTTTCCCCCTTTTGTTGAGTGGTTTTAGACAAGCCATGAGACAAAAATGAGATGTGATGTAAGTGAGGGATGCAGAATCATGTGATGTGAATTTTCCCCTCAAACTAGGGATTGATGACCTAAAAGGAATTGATCACTAGTTTGGAAGAGAAAGATGAAAAGATACAAAGATGAGGAGTGATGAGGGATGATGGAATAATGCCCCAAGACGAGGTAGATAAATGTCGTCATAAAATCAAGTGATAGGGGAACCAAAGGGTTTGTTTCCTATAGACATATGATCTAATGATGAAAATGGATGTTTTGACAAGGTCAAAGGACTTGTTGTCGTGAAAATGTGCAACAGGGAAATTGGAAGTTTCCAAGCACGACAACTATACCCGTATGGAAAAATTTTCATTCCTAGGCAACCATAGCTCTGTCTAGTCAGTCTAAATTACATCCCAACCAATTTTATATCATCCCCATAGGTGATTTAGGAAATTCCATTCATTCCCCTAGGTGATTTTAGGACTTCATTGAAAATGCAAATTTTGGGGAGTCACAGGAAGGGTTGTCATTGGCCTTCCCAGGACTGGATTGACCCCCTAGAGTAGAACGGAAGGGAAAAATTCAACATGGAGGTGAATGGAATACCTTATGACATCAAAGAAATGATTTTGGAAGGTTTAGAGAAGTTTTTCAAGACTTGGAGCAGTCTGAGTGAAAAACAGGGTTCACAAGCCTAGACAGTACACAGGCCTAAAACAACCATTGGGATTCAGAAGAAGATTTTGAGAGCTCTGAATGGAGTTGGAAGTAAAAAAAAATATATTTGGAAATATTATTCCAAGACCTACATTATGGTGAAATAATACTTTTCACAACACCTTGGCGCATATAATTGGAAGACAATTTTTCTTAGGCACAAGTGGAGTCCTAGATCAAAAATCTGATTTTTTAGGGATCATATGGTCGAATTAATACATGATACCCACATCATTGGATTAAAAATTCCATTTCCAGTTAGGATCATATAAAATTTCACCAATAAATTCCACTGGGAGCTCAAGTTATCTGCATTCCAAGCTACCCTCTCAAAGGCAGTTTAGCACTTAGTCATTTTTTTGAGAGGACATGTGTCGGCACACAGAGCAGCACTGGCGGGATTTCATGTCCCCGATGTCCCTGAGGTCAGGTACATAAACCATTGGAAAATTTTCCCATCCCCCATGTGACCTCTTGGACCCTCATATAACCTCTAGACTTGACAGTTTAGGCCCCAGGTGCTTATTTGGAGCATGCATTCCCTGCTTGTTGGATCGGGCGCCACGTGTCACCTCCAAGACCACCGTGGAAACTGATGTCCCTTATGTACCTGATGTAGGGGACATAATACATGTAAAAATTCACCCAGCCCCTATGGGGAGTCATTTAGACACCCACGTGACCGAGTTTCAGCCCCTAGGTGCATTTTTGGAGCAAATCCCTATCGTCGGATCGAGGACACATGGCATCGCCTTGACCACCGTGGAAATTGATGTCCCTCACATCCCTAAGGTCAGGGACATTAGGGACATAAAATTTCACCCAACCCCTCCATGTGCATGTTTTTAAATTTTAAATCCAACACTTAGCCATTTTCTTCCTCTCATTTCTCCTTCACAACTTCATACCTTGCCATGGCTCCGTGCATGATTGTCCAGACACCCAGTCCACCATTGTTGCTCTAAACCAGCTCCACCATGGAAAAATAAACTCTTCAAACCATGAATGCATAGAAATATTCAGGCCTCATAGAAAAATGGAGTGAAATGATGAAGAACAAAGAGAAAAATGGAGATTTTTTGCCAGATAACCGTGAAGTCACCCGATCGAAAAATCCTCATATCTTGCAAGATACAAGTCGGATTGAGATGCCATATTTTGTATAATTCCTCATTTTTCAAGGTGATCAAGATCCAACAAACAAGAGGTCAAATGGTGCCTAGAATCATTTGCTCCAACAAAACCCTCACTTCATGCACCGGCTCACATTCGTCGAATTTCCCATCATTTCGGCAATGGAAATGAGATAAAAACTTGCACATGAGTTCCAAATGAAAAACCTATCACAATGGAGTTTTTTTCATTGCAAATGGAGACAAAAACCAGACCTGCAAATTTTGAGCTCCATTAATGGCTGCTATGACAACTCTGTGCCCGAAGCCACTGCTAGGTCAAAATTTATTTCCAGGCATTCTAGTGGGAAAAACTATGTGAAATTCGGAGGGTGTGATCGTAATGAAAAGAAGAGTCCAAAAATTATGTTCCATCGCAAATCGAGCACTGGAAACACACTTTCTAAAAATAGTAAGTTTTCCTATACATGCTTGCTATTTTTGGCAAGTCTTCATCAAAAGCGGCTATGGAAAGAGCAGTGTGCACTGAAGATCTCCAAAAGGCTAGAATGATTATCCGAAGCATAAAATAGTAGAAATGAACCTTTACTAAAAATAGTAAGTCACACTCAAAGGGCAGTTTTGACACAATGGGACATTTAGAACTTCGCTGCATTTGGAGCTTTCCATCAACAAGGATCAACAGACTTCATTAGGAGACATATCCTCTTCTTCTTCTCTCTCTCTTTCTCTCTCCTCTTCCCCCCAAATTTCTCTCACTTTCAAATTTTCTAATTCTTCGTTGGGGTTTGCACTTTTTGATATACCTTTAAGTCACTTAAAAGTGATTTTAGAAACATAATGTAAATTAAGTCGCCTTGTTATTATAAAAGGGACTTAAATATTTAAAGTGGAATATGAACAATCTTAAGTCATATTAAGGTATTTGAAAGGTCATGAGGAAGATGAAGAGTCATATTCTATTCTATAAATTGTAAAGCCATTCCCATTTCAAGAGGTTGGCAATTGATCTTGTAGACTCAAGAGTGCATTGTACCTGGAGAAAGCAAAGGAGATAGCCATTTTCTTTTACTCTCTTCCCCTCTCAAATTTCTTCCATTCCCACATTATGTACAACTTTGATTTGAGCAATCAATACAAGAAGAAGGATTTTCTAGCTTTATTTGACTAAGGGGTTTCATGATACTTTGTGTTCATCAAATTCTATTTGGTCTTGTTGCTATTTGTAGGGTTGTTTCTTCTCATGAATGCATGTGTTGAAGTTTCTAACTAGTGCGTGAAGGAATCTAATTTTCTACCTACAACATTAGTTCTCTTACCTATTTTCTCACTCCCCTTTTGCGCTCTGAGACAAAGACTTCCCTAGAAAGAGATTACTAGCTTTGCCGTAGGGTCGGTGGAGTGCCCCCGTTGGATCCTTGGTGAAAAGGCCACCACAGAAATCCGCCTTTTCACGTGCATGCACATACAAAAGCTGCACCGGTTAAGTAGAGGGACTTAGATTCCTAGAGCGTTGGCAAGAAATCCACAAGTTCTTCCACCTAATTTTTTTTCTCACCAACAGGACCGATGATGGAAATTTCCACAAAGGTGGGATTACAAATCTAGGAATTCAAATGATAAGGGAACCAAAGGGTTTGTGTCCTATATATGTATGACTTAACAATGTAAAAGATGATGGTTTGACGAGGTCAAGGGAAAGAAAATTGATGTTTCCACAGAGGTAAATTTTGATACCAGGGAGTCAAGTGATAGGGGAACCAAAGGGTTCATGTCCTATAGACATATGAATTTCTGACAATGATGAATAAAATGAAGATTTGATGAGGTCAAAGGACCATAATTTGATGTTGCCACAAAATGGGATTACAAGGACTAGAATAGGGGTCCTAACAAGAATCAAGGAAGTAAAGTTCTCAAGGAAGCCAATTGGAAAATGTTGATTTGATTGAATAGACGTGATGTTTTGGACACGGTGATTGAATGAAAAGATGTGCTAAGGATTGTATTGATGTAGACATGATGCTTTGATGTGATGATAGATAGATTTATAGATGTGTATGTTGACTGTTTAGCGGTCGGTAAAGTTATGTCTTAGCTATGATGTATATTTGATATTGATTTTAAATTAATATTAATGTTTTTCAAAACCATGGTCAAGAATGAAACACAAATTGATTGTTTTGTACGGATTTGATACATATGTGTTGGGAAATAACAAAGTTAAGATGCTTGCACTTTTGGCCTTTACAACAGATGTTAACAGATGACTAACAATGGGTAGTTACATGTAAGATCTTGGATGTAGAGGCTAAATGTTTAGATGGTACTCCTAGGACATGAAAAGGAAAACATATGTTGGTTGTATGGGAGAATAGGTTCTCCTTTCAATGATTTCATAGGGAAATGCCCCGACATTTGCATTATTTTTCGACACAAAATGATTGATGTGAGAAGTTTTCTTTGATGGAAAATATGATCAATATGGGAAGCTTTCATAGGATGTTTTGATATTTTACTTTGTGAAGGTTGATCAATGCGGGAAGCCTTATTTACATAGGTAGCCATCCTTTGAGGGTATGGTATAAAATTTTGATTTTTGACTTTTGATTCTTACGAGAGATAGCCGTCCTTCAAGGAAGTGGTCTTTAAATTTGATGGGTAGCTGTCCTTCAAGGGATTAGTATTTTATTTTTGATTTTTGAATTTTGATGAAGCATCCATATAAATTTACATACATTTTGAGTGAGGGAAAGAACCTAATAGACCATTTCAAGGAGGAAGAGATGTAGGACCTACACATGTGTTCCCAAGACATGTTTTTGGTTGGTATACAAGGTGGATGGATGTAATGATTATGGGGTTCATGCTAAGGAGGAACTTGTCCATGTGAAAGATGTGATGAACATAGTTGTGGTGCTCATCTTTAAGGCATTGAGGATAGTGATGGAAAACCACATACTTTCAAATCATTATGATGATAAAATGATTGGTTGATAGTGAAATAAGATCTTTGATGTGGTTACTTGTCATGATGGTTGATGTGTTAACACTACAAACACAAAAAGTGCAAGGATTTTAAAATATTGACCCATGCTATATGGATGATCGACTTATTGGAAAAATTTCCACATTTACTCCTTCCCAGAGTAATGACATTTTGATTGGATTGATAGGATAGGTTTTAGTGAAGATGTGCTAGGGGAATGCACAAGGTAATACTTTCAAAGTCTTAGTAGAGAGGAGGCTCCCTAAAATAATGTAGTGGATAGAGATAACATGTGTTGAAAGGAACGATATGTTTCAGGTTGGGATGATGGAAGTTTTAATTTTGATTGATTCAATATATAGTAAACAAAGGGGGATGTGGAAATTTTAACAAATGATTCGTTAAAAATGTGGATTGATAAAGAGGAGTAAATGAAGAATCTTTGGTTTTACCTTTTATTCATGTATGTTGATTTTGGATTCATATAGGTGGGTGAACCACACTAATTTGGGACGAAGGACCTTAAATGGAAGGTGATAATAAAATACATGAGAAAGGTTTTTTTGAGATCTGATTGAGTATCACCCCTTGGTCCTGTTAATTTTAATATGGACACTGTCAGTGAGCTAGGTGTGGATGACGACGAAACTATCATACCTTCAAGGGAAGGTGAGGGCATTGATAAAATTGAGAGAACTTTGATGGAAGGTACTGATGAGATTGAGGACCTTCAATGGAAGGTGGTAACAAGATTGATGGACCTTCAAAGGAAGGTGCTAATGAGATTGATGAATCTTCAAAGGAAGATGTTGACGAGATTATAGGACCTTTAATGTAAGGTGTTGAAGAGATTTCTGACAAAGGCTTGCTAATTGTAGAATGAGAATGTCCCCTTTGAATTAAATATGTCCTTGAGGAAACGGTGAGAGTGGAGAAATTGGTAATGTTGACGATGGGTTAGGATGGTCCTCTTCTAGGAGAATATCATTGATGAGGAAGAGTCATTGGATTATGGATTTAAGTGCTTTACAACTCTCGTGTTATGACTGGGCTTCTAATGTAAGAACATATTTGATCTTGGTTATACTAGGAAGGTTTTGGAATATGTCGATTGGGTGTTTTGATGGGTGGTAATGTGATAAGATAAGATTTCATGAGCCTCTCGAGGATATTGATGTAAGACCCTCTTGGGAGATTTGGATTAATTGATTTTGATTTACAAGAACATTTGGTAGGACGTGTCTTATGTTTGGCTGTGGGTGGATTTTTGGATGTTG
This sequence comes from Taxus wallichiana var. yunnanensis, assembly GCA_018340775.1. Lineage (NCBI taxonomy): Eukaryota > Viridiplantae > Streptophyta > Pinopsida > Cupressales > Taxaceae > Taxus > Taxus wallichiana. The sequence goes on along the minus strand of CM031238.1, from coordinate 408,391,228 downwards.
TATGGTATTAAAACATCGTAGGGACATTGTGAGGTCGACAAGGGGGAGGGTATAATATAGGATTGATATAATTATATGATGGATGGGGTCCCAAAATGGATGAGGAGGGATGGATAGGGTACACTTGTGCGTTGTATTAGATAAAGGATGAGGACCCAAAATAGATGGTAAGGGTGGAACCATAGATTAAATAGATTTGGATTGTGAGAGAGGATGGGGTACCAAAAAGGATGGCAAGTTTTAGACCTTAGATGATGTATAATTTGGCTTTGTAATTTTTATTTTAGGTAAAAGAGGGGGTTTTATTATATATGATGAGGATGAGGCGGAAAATGTGATAGATTTCGATTTTGTAATGTTTATTTTAGATAAAGGGAAAGGTCCCACATGAGATGATGAGGATGTGGTTTTGGATGTGATGATATTTGACTGTATAGTGTTTGAACCAAGACAATATTCTGGCTACATGGCAAGTGAGGAGTCGGGACTAAGATTGGGTCTAATTTGGATGAGGGTGACATTATTTCTAGATATGATTGAGGTGGATTATGTGAGCCTTATAGTTTTTCAATTAGTTCAATAAGTGGTTGGTTATCCAAATTTTCAATTATGGAGGCTTCCTTAGTGATGAATTCTAGGGTGTATTCTACAGGTTGTAAAGAGGTGATAGATGTTTGGACAATGGACACAGGTGATGCCAATGTGTGAGAATCATCAAAAAGAGGATTTAGGGGTTTTGATTCTTCAAGGGGAAGCACTTTGGTGATGAAGGGGTCTCCTCATGGGGAAGAACCTATGTAATAGAGTTGATGGTATGAATTGAAATATGTACAATATCTATATGAACTAATTCTATTGAGGGGATTGGATCAGGAAGACAAGTAAATACATTGTGCATGGTAGTTTCATCTAAATCGTAGGAAGACCTAGGGAACCAGATGAAACATATGTGGATTCATCTGAATTGTAGGAAGACCTAGGGGAATCAGATGAAACATGTGTAGGTTGAGGATCAAGATGGGATTCTTCGAGGGATTGAATTTCTAATTTCTTGGCCATGGAAAAGGATTCCTCAAAGGTCCAAAATGTGTGGATTTGAAGAGTGGATGAGATATACTGGGAACATGATCGAGTAAACAAATCAATCAACTCTGATTATGGAAGCGGAAAGGACAATTGATTGATGGTGTTTTTCCATCTAGTGAAAAAATCTCCAAGGAATTCATTTTCATATTGTTTGATTTTAGTAAGGTCAGAAACGGTGATTTTGCGAGTAACATTTATAACAAAGTTATTGAAGAAGAACATGGCTAGTTGTGTGAAGGAGACCAAAGAATGTCGAGGAAGGGAATTGTACCAATCCAAGGTAAGTGTTTCCAGTGACATAGGAAAGGTTATAAGAAGAAGATCTTGATCGTGGATAGTGAGATAACAAATGTGTCTAAATGATAGTATGTGTTGTTGAGGATCTTCCTAACCATGGAACATTGTAAACTCAAGAAATTCCCAATGCGAAGGATATGATTTATACGATATTGATGGATGGATAGGTTCATTACAAACTTGATCATAAGTGAGGACATGTTTGGATCCTTTGTTAATGGTTTATAAATTATCTAACCTATTGGATAGGGCCTGCAAAGGATCATTTTTGGGAGTAGATGTGAAGGAGTTAACAAGAGGATGTGATTGATTTGACTGATGAGGATTGAAATTAGGATGATTTTGTTGTGAATGTGCTTGATGTGGAGGTTGATTAGGGGTAGTTTGAGAAGATATTATTTGTAAAGTGGGTTGTGATAAAGGGATATAGGGAGATGTGGATTTTTTTAGTATGTTATTGTTGTTGGATGAGAGGAATTTATTGAGATTGAGTAGGATATTTGTATGGGTTTGGGATGTTTGAAACACTGAAAACATGATTAAAGTAGAGATGGATTGATTGGATGAGGGATAGGGGATATTAATATTCGATGTAATTGCGATGAAGAGGGGGCATGGAAAATAATGTTTGATGAGATATATTGGACATGGGATGAGAAGCAATAGTTTAGAAATAGCTTGGTTATAAAGAATAGTCATAGGTTTGTTGGAAGAGGTTATTATATGATTGTTGGATGGGATGAAGGGTAGAAGTTCCATAAGCGACATAAGATAGTCTAGATGGTTCTAGAAATATGTTATAGTGAGATATGATAGGTTGATAAAATGGGTCATGATGTTGTAATGGTGTAGATAATGGTGTACAAATATTTTTAGAAAGTTAATCATGAGATTACTATCTAGTAAGTATAATAATAAAAAATACACACTCTTCTAATAATGAGAAACAACTTAAGGGGTTAATTTACAAACAATAGTCAAGACATGCAAAATAGATTTTTTATTTTTATTTTCTTGATTTAATTATAAAGGTGAAATGTAAAACAAATGGGTAAAAAGGGTCCTAGGAAATGGAAAGCTATGGCTGGTTTTAGGCATGTTTAAGGGTGAAGTCCTCAATATAACAAAGGTACGTGAGGCCCAACTCTGCACTGCTGCCAATACGAGCTTGGTTTTGGGGCCTACCCCTTCACTTCATGATCCCACAACGATAAGGGTGTCAGGTGCTTAGTTTATATACCAACAGATAGGTGTTTATACTCATCTAGAAAACTCGAGTTAGTTTCCTATTGGGTGATGAAATACCAATTGTTATCACCTGGGTGGGAATTTTTTGAATGTGTTTTGATGTTGAAGTGGTTTGGTTGTGAGTGGGGAAAAGAAAGTGAATACAAATGATTAGTCTTCCTTAATTAATACTATGTGAGAAGATAGAATGTAGTTGTTCGTTTTAAAACTAAACATGAAATGTTGTTTTGATGAGGAAGAATAATCAAATAATGTGATACTTGAACTAAAAATAAGGTTTTAGGACTCACTGTGATAAACGCTTCCTTTTTTTAGCAATTTTTAAAGCAAGAAATACAACAATCTAGTAAGCAACCTACAAAACCAAAGGTTAGTAGAAACAACGGAAAACAACAAAAATAAAGATTATCGGAATCATCAATTATTAGGGAATCATAGGTGATTATACAAATTGATGGCGATTATTAAGCAATAAACAAGATATGGAAAAATTTGATATTCTAGATGGACGAAAAGAATTTTCTTTTTAAGATTTCCATAATGAGTGTACTAAACAAGAAATTTGTAAACTAGACTTACGAAACAAAGGAATGACCTACCAATAAGAACTAGAAGATAATGGAGAATAAGAAAAAGAATTTATAAAATCATTGACATTTGATTGAATCGTTGGAGATTCACCCGATTGTTGATGATTATCTAAATTACAGGATATTACCATGCAGAGAACCAAAAATGAAAAATAGATGCCATTTTTAAATAAAATTAAAAAATTAAATGAGGGACAGTGGTCCCACCGAGCATGCCAAGATGTTCATAGTAAATCCCACCTCTTCAACTTAATTCACTAAGCAAGAAAGAAAAAATTAACCAACCTCTGAATGATGGGGTTTAGTGATACCCATGGATGTGGATAAATGATGTTTGACATTGCACTCTGTAGAAGAATGGTATAAGTTTCTGTCCTGCCAAGAAACCTACAATCAAAGACACTACATAAGATGAGATTAAAAAAATATATGGTAGTTTACCTGGAAAATGCCAACCCTCGAAAGTCAATGGAATTCCTTGTAAGGATGTCAATCTGCTTTCAAGAAGTTGATCCGATAATGATGAAATAAATTGATAACCAATAATAAAATTATAACAAACGATATAACCAACAATGCAAAGGCAAAGGGAATGACAAGGTCCAAGGCTATATGCTGGTCTGATGGTGGTTCCTGATCCAAAGGGAGTTTGGGAATCATAATATGGCTCAAAGGATGAAGGATGTAGATATGTGCTCACAAAGGAAAACATGATAATGCATCTGATTTGGATAAGTGATAGATGGATCAAAGGAGCAAAGATGATGTAGGCTACATGATTACAAAAGAAATCGAGCGATGTTTATGATTTAAGGAAATTGATAAAATGCTAAGGATGGCTCAAAGGAGTTGGATATGGCTCAAATAAATCTAATAGGAGTGAAAGATACTCACAGAGGTAGAGTATTGGTCAAGATTTAATTTTGAATGTCAAAAAGACAGGCTGCAGTAATAAAGGGACTTGATAGACAAAAATCACTGACGATTACATAAATCAATCGCAATTGAGGGTAGATCATCAACGATAGAGAGAATCACCAATGATTACTATGTAAATAAAATATACTTATAAAAAGTGGAAAAATCTTGATAAATCATTGTAATTAGTGAATTAATGAACTAATGATATAAAATAAAGGTACATACCTCGTTGTAGTTGATGAAGGTGAGATAATAATGTCACTTGGAAGATTAATTGATTGTAGATGTAGAAAAAATGTTGATATGATTTGAATGGCCTCCAATGGTAGAAGTAGAGATGATTTGACACCAAAGGACTTGCATAAAACTGATTGCTAGACATTTGGAAAACCTCTAAAGGCTGGAGTGGAGCTCTTAATGTTTATATGTTTGAGATATTGAAGAGTTGACAAGTACCTAGAAGAGGAGAGATGCAGACACTGGAGGATTTCTTGATTTAAGGCTTCCCCAGACTAATGAAGAAAGTGATTGAATATAATTATGATGAAGAGAGAAATAATACAAAATAAATGTAATGTAGATGCCTTGAGGAAGGTCCTAAGACAAGTTTGGAAGACTGTGAGCTAGTCAGAACTTGAGAATTGAAGTTGGGGATCCATGAGAAAGGATGGAAAATAATCATAAATAACCACCGGTGATTGATCGAATCGCAGATCAGTTTCGGTCTATTCAAACTTTGTGAGGGATATAGATAGAACAATTTGCTAAATTTAGAACATTTGTTTTGGATTTTAAGGATGGATTCATTGGTTTGTTTTTAGACATGTGATATTCATTGGGGAAAGGATATAATATGCTTGATTTTTTTAGGATTTTTCCTATTTTAGCATTTAGGGTGGATTCTAGGAAATTTCCATGGTGGTTGAGGAGATTTTATATTTGTAAGAGGAGTTTACTTGGGGTGAGTGTAGATGTGACTTAGGATTATAAAGGGAAGGCTTATGTAATAATGTCTTAATTAATTAAAGAAAGATGTGGAGTATAGGAATTAGGTTTGTGGGGTGGGTATTAGTATTTAATTAATTTATGGAGAGTATAGGTTTATAAATGTATAACATAGGTTATGTTGATATATTTAATTATAAAGGACTTATGTGGGGTAAGTATGGTGATGATGTTGAAGTTGATGTATTTAATAAAGATGAGGGGTGATAAGGGATGTAGATTTTACATGGCTTATTATAAGGATTAGATGTAATAACAAAGAGGTGCTAGAAGACTTGCAGACACAAGAATTAGTGGTGCTAATTTTAGGTGTCTACACATTAAACAAGGTTGCACTTCAATGGAGTCTTGAATGCTTCACGTAGTAAGAAAGAGATCAAATCAAAATGAGAATTAAGTACAAAAAAACAATGATGTGTCTGGACATGCTCATATATAAGAAATAAGAGGTACATATAGGAGTGTTGTGTAACTCCTATGCATGACATGTGTACAAAACCATATTGACCTATTCAACTATTCCCTATTCTCACTAAGTGAGATTACTAAAATTATATGCTTTGACAAGTAATCGAATGACGAAGAAATAAGTCCTATACACTAACACCCCCTTCATTGAAGATGAGGTAGAGGTCATGGAAAGTTATAACTGAAAGAGAAATCTCCAAGACAACTAAGAAAGATGTGTCAATGGGGCCCAACTACTAAGCTTGATAAGGTACCCATGTATAAACAACAACTTTTGGGAAAAGAGAAAGAGGAGAAGAATGGATAAACTAGGCACGATGAAGTACCCATGTACAATACTAATATAAAGTAATGGAGGAAAAACACCTAAGGGAAAACATCCACTTACAAGAGATAAAACACCCCTAAACAACCTAAAAATGATGTGTCAAATGAGTCCCGACAACTAAAGGCCTAATAAGGTACTCATGTATAAACTGTAATCTTTCTAGAAAAGAGAAGAGATGAAGAACACTATCTAACCTCCCAAGATGAAGAATGTGTCGAATACCACCCTGTATCAAGTGAAGAATAATATCCCCAAAGTGACAAGGTGTGGTTCCTATCCAAGGAATGATGCTCCATATGTGAGGTGGAAGTGTCAACTACTCCATGAAGGGATGGTGAATATGAAGAAATGACAAAGAAATAAGGTGGAATAGAATCCACGAAGACAAGAGGAAGACAAGAAGGCCCAAGGAAGATGCGTGGAAGTAGTAGTGAACATCATCCCAAGATGAGAGAACTAGTAAGAATATTTCGCTTCGGTGAAGGTTTTGGTAAAGAATTCTCAGAATCGGATTTGAAGTCTAAAACTCTATGAAGTCTCCAAAAAGAGTTTTAATGATGTGATATTTTGCATGTAGAGTGATGAAGGTCCATCTACATCGAACAATGTTTATCCTTTTAGGAATAACATAAATAGCGTGGTGAAATTCCACCCACTTCATAAAGGAAATTGAAGGTAGTAGTACGAAGAACTTTGAATCTGGTCCACAAAAATGTGACAAAGTGTAGACACATAAATTTAGTATCTCTACCCCTTCCCGCCCACGTGCACATATTTCACCATGGTCATAGCTTGACCAAATTAATTTAATTATCCCATTAAAATTAATTTAATTAAATTCCCACTTATTATCCCATCACTTTTAATCCTTATCACTTTTTATGAATAAACATTAATTAATTAATTAGCTAATATCCATTATTCCCTAATAAACTTTCCATTTTGGATGATTTTATCCTAAATCTACATCCCTATGATTTGTCCTAGCTTTTATCCTACTTATATTTATCCCCTAACTACCCATGAAACATCCTAAAACATCATCTTCCTGCCTATAAGATTTAAAGTGCTTTATCCCATCATTAAAAATCTGAAATCCTGACTAAAACAAAAAGTCATCCCCATTGGAGAAATTTTCCCGTATTCAAGTGACGAACCAACCTAGTTGCTGTCAACCCTATAAGATTGAGTTCTTCCATTTCAAAAACAAGACACAAACACTTAGGTGCGACAAAAAAACTAGGTTTTATTGCATTCTACAAATCTATCTTTGAACTAGAGCATCTCAACAACTATGCCAACATTCTTACAATCCTTATAAGCTAATTCTAATCAACCGCTTAACTTCAGGAGGTTTACATTACTTTCTTATGTTATCATATGTTATTTCTATCATTATCTTGTTGGATCTAATGTTTTTTAGGTTCAACAACACTTAGAGATCCATTACCAACCTGTTATTCTAGCCTTTTTACTTACAAGTTACTTTTTTAATCCATCTACTCTCAGCCTTGTTCTATCCTACTACAGTCATCCACCGCACACCACCTTGGTTGCTATTTACTAGGGTTCTATTTTCCAATTAATCCTTCTTTACCTCTATTTTTTTCCATTTTCTCCACCTCTTCATCCCGAAATTCTTCTCTAGGTCATCCTCTGATGGGTTATTTTATTCTCCAATCATTTAACTAACAAATTCTTCTGCTAGTGTCATTATAAAACAAGGGCCATGTGTCCTAGGCTATAGGAAATGAAGCCTTATGCAACTCAGTTATTCAGTGGTTCCTTTTGGGGGTTTTGGTTTTATGTTTCTCTTTGTCTCTACTAATCTATAGAAATGTAATGCTAAACTACTAAAACAATGTTACTGTAATAAAATATGTTTAAAGGAAATACTTTACTAGAATTGAAATGCACACACTGAATCAATATAACAGAATTCAAATAACACACAAAAACTGAATTGAAATTGTAGAATTGAAATAACACACTCTGAATTGAAATTGCATTAAAGGAAATAACACACATTGAATGGAAATTGCAGTAAAGGAAATAAGTAATTGCATTCAAACTGTGACTTATCAGAAACCACAAGCATGCATAAACATAAAATCCTCTAGTAACCTTGTTTGAGTGGGACCTTTTCCTTATTTGGGACAAAGGTAATATCAACACCACAGGATGTTCAAAACAACATATAATATATTGATTCAAAAAAGTTCCAAAACATACTCAATACATAACTGGAAAATAGATACTAATCTGTTATAAACTATACTGTAGATTACTAACATCAACTAACTACTAAATTTTTCTTCAAGAAGATGTCTATATAGACATATTCAGTTACACATCATGCCAAAATTGTAGGCACTTGAGTTCTTCCACTAACAACCCTATTAAAGTTCATTAAGTCCTACGAAACTACTAAAAACAAGATCCATGTTTATAGGTTGCCTATGGAAAAATTCCTCCATGACTGCACGATGGCTACAGATTCGAATCCTTGATTACAATTCCCAACATTGGTAGTAAATATCCACTATTATCCTACACATGTCACCACATTTCACTCACAGAGGTGATTAGTGGGAAGTTCTATGGTCAACAAGTTGCATGAAACAAGAACAAGAGAAATGCATTGAACTTACTAGGATATAACTATATAAAGCATCCCCATGCACTAATTAATCATGTTTAATGACAAATAAATAATCACATAGATGATATAAACAAGTCAAATAATGGACTCATCATCCTCTAACATCCACAGGCTTCAATTACTTTCGGTTTTCACTCGGACCTCTGCAGTCTACATATTCACATTGCTATTCAAATTCACTCACTTAGGTCGCTATCGATTTACCTCTCTGTAATATGGATCGCCGCCGACCTAGTCGTAATAATTTTATTTCAAATTTTATTTAGATTAGATCAATACTTTTCCATCTATTTCTACCAATTTCAGATTTTGTTCTGTATCCATTTTTGAATGCTATCAAATTATCTATCATATACTTTTATTTCTTTTATTAAACATGGGTTGACATCCACGAAAGGAAGGTAACACTTCTTGGAGATGAAATTATCAGTTAGCCCCTATATAAATCATCTAATCAAATTTTATTTCTAGTGATTCTTATTTACAATTTATCAAGTTGTAGCAAAGATCAGTCATTTTTCACTCGTGCATCCATCACACATTTGAGGTACCATAAAACCTCCATTTTCCAAGTTGTTTAGCTTTATTTAGTAGCTAACATCATTAATTTTAATCGAATGAGAAAATTACAACAACATTATTGGCACACTCGGTGGGACCACCCTTTAGGTGATCCTTTTGTTTTTCTTTCTATTTTATGCTTCTTTTATCTTTTACTAACACTACAACATAAGGCTTCGCTTTTTGCTTGCTCATGTTGGGTTCAACTTATTTGATCAACCTTCACTTAAATTTCAAATAAAAAGGAAAAGCGTTATCTATGTATTTTTGATTTTTCGCTATTTTCTCCTTTCTGCATTATATTTCCCTTTCTTGTGTATGTCATCATTGAAAGATCACATCTAGATTTGGTTTTAAAAAGAACCTTTATTTTATGCATCCTTCTTGATCTTATAGTTTAAGCAAGGGTTAACCTTCTACATCTCATGTTATATCATACACAACCAAACCTCACACATCTAAATCACACATCAAAACATCATCATACCCGATGGACTGATTGGGATTTCATCACCTAATAAGAATCTTCTTGAGAATTCCCTAGCCATAAAAAACCTAAAACCAGACATATATTTCTTTTGGCTAGGTATCTTGTTATCCATCCCCTTTTATTTTTCACACTAGTTCAAAAACAAAAAATATTTGTGCTTGACTTGCTTGATTTAGTTAGTATATATATTTTTTGTTTCATGCCCGTAGTTACTTGTTTTGTAGCCAAGAAAATGGAACAAAACTTTACCTCAAATATTTCTATCATCTCATTTAAAAAAAAATCCATCATGACCAATGTATCATATTTTCCCTTGGTCATTTCCTCCATGAGCAACCAACCTCTCATCGATGTTTCTCACCAAGGATAATTTGTTCAAACTACTACCATATATGAGACTAATCCTTTATTTTATCATCCCATCATGTCTCAACCAACCAACCCTCTATATCATGTATCTCGAACCTTTTGAAAATTCCATTATCCCTCATGGTAGTTTATAATTCCAAGAGCTTCTTGATGCCAATCTAATAGCTCTTCAAGACTACCTTCTTAGGAAGTCAACCCAGACTTCCTGTTGATGGTCCACCACTTCAACAACTTTATCCTTATCAATCAAATCCCAAAATCACCCAACAAATTTCTACAACCCAATGTGATCTTGCTTCATCCTCTACTAATCCCCCACCTCATCAAACCAATTAGTTGGTCACACCCATTCCTCCCCATCTTCCTCCAATCAACACAACTATCACCACAACCATTCCCATTACCTCTTCGACCACTATCATTACTAGTGTCCCTACCCAATCTGCCCAAATGTCATATCCCATATCTGGACAACACAACTCTTCTTTGCCTCTCACATCACATGTACATATCATTTCTTCCAAACCTCCACCTATGAGTGCTTTGCATTATGCGGTGTCTAATCCACCTCATCAATAATTTCTACCTATTCATACCTACATTCCCACTCATCATTTACCACAACATCCAATCCAATCCCAACAATCACAACATCAAACATTGCAACAACCTCCTTATCAAATGATTCCTCAAACCCCCACACATCCAAAAACTTATCAACCTCCTTATCAAGCTACTTTCCATGCCACATAATCACAATCCCAACCTATCATCACATCGAATGATCCTATCCATGCCTTAATGAATAGGTTGGCTAGTTTAGAAGTGGTACCTTGGGACCCAAGGTTACATTATCTTACAAACAAATCTATAACAAACCTATTCATCTCGGTTCCAATCAAACCTTACCCCCTCATTGGGAGCTTCCTAAGTTTATCAAGTTTAATAGAAAGGAAGTATCCCCAACAACATCTACACGCATTTAAAAACACATGTTACCTTATCGCACATGATTAGGAACTTATGCTTCACACCTTCCCTATGTCCTTAGCTAGCCCAATGATGGATTGGTACAATAGGATCCCTCAACATTCCCTATTCTCCTTCAACCACCTTATGTAATTTTTCCTAGTGTAGACGCGCCAAATTTTAGTCACACTCCCTTGGCCCCCTTCAATCAATTAACGTAATGTGTTCACCTAACCATGACCCCTTTACCCCACATTCATATTAATTTAATTACTTACAATTGAATTAATGTTCATCCTCACATTATTAATTAATTTAATTAAGTTAATTTACACATCACATAGACACCTCACCCTGGACCCATTCTAGGGGCATTTAACTCACAGTGACCAAGTCATCACTCCCGAAGTCTTTGAGTCACCACTTGACCTAACTAGACTTCTTCTATGACCTTCCTACCTTCTCTCACGTGAAATCCACTTCCCTAAGTGGAATCAATCAAGAGCACACCAAAAATAGTAAAGATATACCTATTTTTGGTAAACCTAGGATTTCTCACCTTAATCGACACCGGTTATCCCTCAACCGACACCACTCACCTCAACTATCATCGGTTACTTTATATACCCTTTTATAAATCTTTATTGAGGTTGGTCATTTTTGAGTTTAGAGATTTCTATTGCATTCAAGCATGAATCAAAGACTTCTCAGCATCCAGATGATGAGATATACTCAACCACAAGCCTAAGAAAGCACCTGATTCTCATCCTAAGGCATTAGAATATTCACGGAACACTCTAGGAATATTTCCACAACAATAACCAAAAAGTTCTTCATGGATCAACCACTACCTTCCTTCACCTACCAGACCTGCAAATACAAGTAAGTGTATTTGATTTTCATCATTATGTACTTTCTTAAAGTGTAGGTTCATTATCTTTTGTTATTACATCTTATTCCTTCTTGCATTCCTCCATCCCCACCTTCTTACCAATCTACCCATCTAACCACCCATGGCCTTTTGGCTCTCCATACCTAACCTCTATGCATTCCTAAGTCTCCTTGGAATTATTACAAACCCAACCATCCTCCCTTCATCCTTTGTGCAATCACAGAGAAGTCCAAAAATACTTTTATTTAATTACCACCAAATTTCCCCTACCGACACCAGTCACCTTAACCATCATCGGTCTCCCCCTTAGCCGATATCAGTCATAGTGCTTGTTAAGCTTCCCTAGGCCCAATCAACCCTTAGTCTACCCAAACTTACCCCATATCTCACCAAAACCTCACCCAAACCTAATACCCCACCTACAACCTCACAACAGACCTTCCCAACTCTTTGTGTAGACACAGAGAGAGCCTGGACACCCACTTTTGACATTCTACCATTTCCCATAGTAACTGATATTGGTCATCCTAAACCGCCATCGGTCATACACATGCATCATACATCGGTCACCCTAATCGGCGTTGGTCTCTGTGCCTAGTAAAACTTCCTTAGACCAACAAGCTTCCTAATCACCCAAAATCAACCCAAAATTCACCAAATATTACCCAGACCCCGTCTGTGACCCTCAGACCACCTGCCCAACCTACAACCTGACCTAAGACCTTCACTAGTGTAGTTTTCAAGTGTTTAATTGGATTGACACGTATAGTAGTTTGAGACACCTAAATAAGAACACTAGCATTATATTCTTTTATTTGCATGTTTAGTTATTTTATATTGAGTTATATATCAATGGATTGAAAACCATTGAGGAATTATCACACTTCCTAGATCTAGTTCACGCTAGGAAGTCCACTAACTTTCTCTATTAACTGTATCTTGTGGTCTTGCTTTATATAATAGGTAGTTCCTCCTAGCTAAAAGGAAGCTCACACAATCATCATGGATCAGAAATCAAAAATGTGCACACTTAACCTTCAACCAATGTAATAACAGGTATTCCTCCATTATCCTTTTACCTTATATGGTTTATCATACAAAAATTCAGTGAAACATTTTGGCAGCACTGGTGGGACCCATCTGGGGTTCTTTTGCATTTTCATTCCTAGGTGAAAAATTGTGCATCTATTTCCTTTTGAAAGCATTCACATTAAATTTATTACTCTAGAACATTATTTATCTTCTATTTTTCTCATTGAAACTTGTGTTTTGGATTAAAAAGAATCATTCTTTTCATTTTTGTATTGCATTAGTGAAAGACATATTCTTTCCTATTCATCATTTCTTTCATCGAATGTCATTTTGGATTTGGGTCTAAAATACTTGCATATCATTTTTGAGTGTTGCATCTTTAGCTCATTTAAATATTGTGGGAAACCTATACACTGGAAGTCATGCCCAGTTGATGGTTGACTAATTGAATCATAGTGCACACTCTCTTCTCTACACCAAACCACACAAAATAATTTACACATTTTCTTAAACAACATCCTACCCGAAAAGTTTTCAATGATCACACGATCAGAGGATTGACAGTGGGCACCAAATTGGTTTCTCTATCTAGTCATTATCTCAGAGAAAGGACCCCCTCACCAAAAATTTACCTGAAACCATCCTTAGTTCTTGGATTTTCATAGGGCACCTTTTATCAAACCAAAAACTCTGCTCTATTCACAAGTCAGTCCTAAATGGCATAAGCTGGAACATAAAATCAACCACATAGGATTTCATGTTTGCTAGTTTTTGCTTGATTTGTGTTTTGAGGTGTGAGGTCATATTCTCCATTCTTTCTTCCTTTCACACTCCATAATCATAGTTGGTGTATTCCACTCTTTCTGAGTGTGTTGGGGTCAACCATTGCCATACTCAGGTTTCTGGGTTGGTCTTTTATTTGATCTAAGTCACTAAATTCATTTTTCTCCATATTTTCAAATTTCATAGTGACCGACGTCGGTCCAATGACCATAATCAGTTTAATCATTTGATCTTCATTGATTTACCTAATTGTTGTCGGTTTCCTGTTGTTTTGGTCATTTTAACCAAAGTAGCACTCATTACATTTATATTCTTTTTGGGGTTCCTCAAATACTTCACCATACCTCTGGGTATTTGAAATCACTGTTAAATCCATATTTGCTTCATTTTCATCAGTTATTGCCACCTTTGCAAAGATTTTTATTTTCCATAGTAACCGGTATCGGTAACCCTAACCATCATCAGTTACACTCTCTTTGAGCTTCATGTGTTTTAATTTTTTAGTTAAAACAATGACCAATTTTCACCTCTAGGAACTATTTTCTCCATTCCTTATGTTCTTCTGTGTCATCTACAAAGCTTAGATTACTAGGTCTATTATAATTCAATTTTTTTTTGAATCGTAGCCAAGCCAATGCCCTCGTATTCCACACTAACCTTCAACCACTCCTGCCTAGCCCATTGCTTCCTTCCATTCTATCACCCATAGATCCCGGTCATCCTATCACCATCAACATCGGCAACGAGGAGTTAAAAAAACTCCTTGATCAGAACCCCACCACTTTACAATATTATTTAGCCCATTCATCCACTCGTGACTCATCTAGGCAACTTATCTATGACATGCCCATATCCATCCCACCTACACTTACACCCACTTCTACCTCTGCCACTACCAACATTTCCTAGATGTCTCCACCTTACCACCTGTTGTTTCTCAACTTGACCCCACCTCATTGATATATTATGTACCTACAACATATATCACACCCATGACATCTGTCGCCCTATGGCATCCATCATGCCTACATCCACCACCCTCAGTACATGCATGCCCATGTCTTCCATTTCCCATATACCTATCACATCCCAACCACCTTTGGTGTTAGCAGCCCACACTCCCTTCCAAAACCTCATCCTCTCTATCCCCTAGTCTCTTCCACCAATCGCTACTAGGGTATTTACATCCACCCCACCTATGTATACATATTACCAATAACCACCTATTTCCTCTACTGCTTACTCTGGGTACTTCCCCTCCACCTCCATTCCCTCTCATATCCCTCCATCACAATTTTCATACGCAGCACCACCACACACTGGGATGTCATCTACATCATACCAATCTTATTTACCCCCTCATACCTCAAGGGGTGCCCCATCATCACAACCCACTAATGACCTAATCAAAATGATGATGGAAAAGATGTAGACATTAGAAGCATCTATCTCAGGTTCATGTAACTCTCTAACATATGATGAGATTTTCAATGAACCCATTCACCCATACCCTACATATTGAGAAATTCCAAAATTCAACTGGTTCAATAGTAAAGAAGATCCATGAAACACTTGCAATCTTTTAAACATGTCTACTACTCCGATCATTCACGATGATGCATTTCTCCTTTAGACATTTCCAATGTCATTGACATAACCTGCTTTGGATTGGTATAGTTCTTTACCTAGACATTCTATCCTCTCATTTAACTAGGTTGCTCAGGATTTTCTTGACCACTTTTCTATCAATATTGTTAAGAAATTCACCATGACTGACTTATATACCACATGCTAGTATGAAGATGAATCTATAACAAATTTTGGCGCTCGATGACACAACTTGATTAACCAACTTACATTCTAATTACCTCAGAGATAGTTAATATAATTTTTTCCTAGGGATTTTTCTAGACATATATCATGAACTCTCTAGGTCCAAATCTTCCTCACCTTTGACGAGGAATTTACCATCACTCGGATGTTGGAAATTTGTGCCATTTAAGAAAAGAAGCTATAATTGCATAACAAAAACACTGCGTTCAAATCAAATGATACTTTTTCTTCTTCCAAACCCCAAAATACCTATTCTAAAACCAAAGGGTCTACCAACGTGGTCATTTTGAAATCCGTCCCATCTCATCCATCTAACCAATCAAAACCTTCATCTAACCTCTCCCTCATCTAGACCTTTCAGTTTAGAAGAGAGCAATGCAAGTATGCCCCCATAGGAGAGCCTTACTCTGCCATTTTGGGAAAAAAATTTAAAATTTGGAGTCATTACCCTTCCACCCATCAAAACACATACTAGTTTTGACCCTTCTTGCCATGTGCCTACATGTGGTACAATGAAAATGATTACTACAATTACCATTGCGTTCGAGGTCATAGTGATGGTAATCAGTATCAATTTCAAAAACATTGTCCAAGAAATGTTAGATAAAGGGGATATCATCTTGGAAAATCCAAATGCACTGGCTAACTACAAGCTTCATATCTTCAAAATCCATTCCCGAATCACACCCCTTCATCTAACCAAACTGGTGATTCCTCGGCCAATGGCGGTAATATCTGTGAGGTTCATGTTATTTTTGACATATTGCCAGCTACTTCCTCATAGTTTCTTCCTACTTCATCTATTGAGGAAATTATTGCACAAAATCCTTCATCGATGGTGGAGTCCCCATCATTGTATCCTCTACCCAAGGAGGAGACTACTATACACACTAGTATAAGTTCCCCATATACTCCCCGACTTGATGAGAAACCCACAACACTTATTCTCATACCTACGGAAGAGTTTGTTTGCTTTCTCCTTCATCAAAAGAAGACCTTATCTCATCCACCTTGCCTTCTCCCCAACATGTGGATGACCCATTGGCAGTGTCCCTTTTGGTTGAAGATAATTCTCCACCGGATTTCAAGGATCCACTTGATTTTCTCTCGTCTCTTTTACCCATAGAGTTAGAAGCTAATCACTTCCCTATTTCACAAGCACCAGATTTATTTACGGGAGTTACCACAAAATCAACATTGGTTCCTTCTACTGCCACACCATTCTCACATTTGGAAGATAACTTAGACTATGTTGATCATTCTATGCTTTGGGGTGCCTTTGAATGCCTATTTCAACTCAAATGTAGATGTCATCCACTGATACTTCTATCGTTTAGCCCAAATTGTTTGGAGCGAAAAAATCCATCATACCTAAGGTAGTTGTAATGACATATTCTACATTAAATTTTCCCACATCTATGCCTCTACCATTACCTCCACAACCACTTGTGCCTAAACCACTTGCACCTCCACCGTATCCAAAGTTACTCATACCTTGGGAGTCATCCCAATATCAAGCCTAGTTTATCCTCCCCACAAACTGGATTTAGCTACATCCTCACATGCCGATGAAAAGAATATTATCCCACCTAAGAGGAAGACAAAACCTCCTAGGCCACATGCACCAGCTTCGCCTACTACCCCTTTGTCACTTTCACCACTTCCATCTATCCTAGGACCTCACCCATCAACCTTGGATAAGAAGCCTCCTACCCTAGGTAAACTAAAAATGCATCAGCCTCCTTCTCATCATGGTCCTCTGTTACACCCAAATTACCTAGAAAACATACACCTTCGCCATCAATTTCATCCTTTTTACCGATTATAACCACACCACTTCTAGTAGCCTCACCATTACGTATGATATTTCCTTCTCTTCAACTAATACCTTCCACCTTATCTTTTCCACCAACCCTCATCACACCTCCATTATCACCTTGGCTAACCCATCCTCTTCTGCCATCCATATTTCCTTCTACATCACACACTTCTCCTTCACCTTTACCCAATAAAGTGCAACCAAAGTCCAAAAGTCCACTTTGGCCTCCAAAGAGGTAGTTAAACCTACAAGACCTTCAACCACTAGTTCATCTGCCACATCCTTACCAAAGAAGGTAAAATCCAAACCTAAAACTTTACTACCTACAAAAAGGTGGTTAAAAGTGATCAACCTCCAATTCCACCTCTGTGGCACCTCTTCCACCAAAATCACCCACACTTCCATCTAGACCCACACTTACTTTGCATTGTGATCCATTGGTAGGGTCTTACACCAACATCTTAGAAAACCTTTTGGAAACCTCTGTCATCACATTACCACCACCTAGACCTTATAAAACCCTCAAACCTAAACCAGAAGGGTTTGACGATACAAAAATTTACTCTTACCATCATGTGCTAGGGCACGATGTGGAAAATTTTAAGGCTCTTAAGAATGTTCTTCTCCAACTATGTCCTCTCAAAGAAAACTTTGACAACGATGATATTTTAGATGAGGACCCTGTTCCACCTTCACCTATCACCACACATCCTTGTCCCTTACCCATTTAGAAACCTTCATCGCTACCTCTACCACCCTTTTATCCTCCTCCAACATTTGAGATCAATATGGTCCGCATAAGAGAGCTAGCCAAACCTCCACCAAAATGTCAATGCACTACATTCTTTTCACAAAACTAGTATATGCCCTCACCATAATTTTTCCTATCTTGTCACTACACCTATCATGACTCAGTTGCTCCTTTACCACATATTAATATGGTTAACATTGCCACTTGCGCCTAGAAAGACAAAGGAAAGGAGAAAACAACCAGCCCATCTCGCCACTCTTGTACCCAATATCCCATCTACACCTGCACCAAAAATCACCATCCATGGACCCACATACCCTATTTTTGATGGGGTCACCCATTGTATAATGATTAAACAATTACACCAATCTCCTCTCAAAATGTCATTGTACGACCTTGTCCAAACCTCTGAGTCTCATCGACAGGCCCTCATGGAGGTTCTGTAATCTATTGAGGTTTTACCTAATGACCCTACTCATGTGGCATCCATTATTACTCCTCACCATGTGGCCTCTATCACTAATTCATCCCCTTCCTCTACACCCGCTACCACTCCTCAAGTAGTCACTCTCAGTTTCTTTGACAATGAGATTGTACCTCTTGAATTAGATGATCCTAATCCCACCCTATTCATTTCCATCTACATTGATAATATATTCATTCAACGTGTTATGATCAATAGTGGTGCCAATATCAACATCATTTCCTCCCATGCGTATAACCAAATGTGCATCCCTACCAATTGCATACATAATAACCTAGTTATGTTGTGTTCATTCAATGATGTAATAACTTCCACCCTTGGCACCATCATTATCCAAATTCATGTGGGCCCCATACCATTATGGAATTATTCTATGTATTAGAGGGGGAATTCAAGTATAACATGTTGCTTGGCTGACCTTGGATCCGTGTTATGGTTTTGTTCCTTCAACCTTACACCGTTGTTTAAAATTTGAACATAAAGGAAATAAGTATACCATTCCAGTTGACCCTTCACCATTCAAGACCTATAACATGTTGTATCGACCTAATGATGTCCTTATACCAGTTAAGGAATCTACCACCACTACCACCTCTCCTTCACCCATGACCCCATCCACCAATGTTTTCACTACCTCTTCCACACCTAAATCCTCTATTCCCACTTTGCTACACAAACCTTTGCAGCTGACCCATCTCGCTAACTCATCTACTTCTCAACCAACTATTGCTTCATCTTCCTGTTTGTCTAGTAATTCATCCATTCTGGTTCCCCATATATCAACTACCGATCCCTTAGAATGTGTTTTTCAATGTTTCACTCTGGGGGAGTACCAAATTTATAATATTGACACATTCCTTACTCCTCAAGAGTATGGTAAAATTCACCAACACCCCCACTATGATCACCACATAGGTGAGGTATTCCCTTACGGTCCTCCCCACCTTTATACCAACTTAACATATGGGGACTCAATGTTTCTACCTACTCACCTGAGTCACCTTCCCAATCTCAAATATTTTCCTCCAACCTCCAATCTCACACCAACCACCACTTTGCCCACACCTTCCTCCACTATTGTGCTTAGAAGGGATTTGGATTTGGTTTCTATGAACAAGGCCATCACACTGTCATCCCATGCACCACTTGTAAACATAAAGACCACAGTGGTATTGGCTTTGCTGAACCATCACCCAAGAAGGACTGAGTCAAACTCATTGAGGATGATAAACCTTCTCCACCCAATTCACCAACTTACTACCCTCACCTATAGGGTCAATGGATCCATAATCCATTCCTCATAAATTTTTTTTTCATTAACACCATTTCCCTGGGACCTCTAACTTATCAATGAGATGGAGAGGCTCCCTCTTCTCTTCCCTTCCTATATCCTCCGACATGATCGGTGAAAATACACCTTCTATTATTGTCATTAAATGTTAAGACAATGAGTCTATCCTCACCTACCTCGGTGTGAAATATTCTTATATTCACCCATCATTACCTTCTCGAGACACAAACCATGTTAAATGAATAAACCATAAAAATCAATATTCACACTCAGGATGACCCACACATTCTAAAAATATGCCAATATTTAGATGTTTCTGAATAGAAAGATTTAATTTATTTCCTTTGGGATCATGGTAACAATTTTTCTTGGTCCTACGCTGATATGCTTGATATTGACCCAAAATTGTGGTCAACAATATCGTAACTATTCCTGAAGCCAAACCCTTGAAACAAAAGCTGCGGAAAATGCATTCTCATATTGCCCTACTTGTCAAAGAAGAAATCCAAAGGCCTCATTTTGGTTTCCTTAATTCTACCAATTGATTATCCCTAATGGATATCTAACATTGTTCTTGTCACAAAAGTGACAGGGCACTCTACATTTGCACACATTTCTATGACCTTAACTTAGCTTGCCCCAAAGATGACTTTCCTCTAGCTAGTATTGACTAATTAATCTAAAAATAATCAGATTATTACTACCTGATCTCGGACCCTTGTAGGCTTTAAATATTTTCCGATGATTTTCTCCTTTTAAGTAATCAATTTAAAAATTAATGCAAGACAATAAGACAATTGCACAAAGATTGATTACGAGTTCGGCAATTGCCTACGTCTCCGGGTTCATGGTCAAACCATTCCACTAGTCAAAACTTGTAAGTTACAATATTACTTTCACAAGAAATCCTAATGGAAACTATTTAAACTTGCTTAGAAGAATAACCAGACCTTCGGACGACAAGGGTGAAAAATAGCACCCAACTTCCACCTTCCTGGCGTATTCGACAAGCTTGATGGCTCTAGCTCCACTGTTCAGAAACCTCTGGTTCTCAATCAACCTTCCGACGCTAATACAACACCCTATGGCTCTCCGGTCAATATACCAAAGGCTTCTCAATAATTTCTTCAGTGGTGCTATGGGCTGACTAGGTAGTTTGAATAACTCCTAGCCACAAATATTTAATTTATTATTGCCTAACAAATAATAGGTCAAAAATAATCAAAATAATAGGTCAAAAATAATCAAAATAATAATGCCTAAATAATTTAGGTCTTCACACAACAACAATTTCTCATTCGCTTTCCGAGCTCTGAGCTTGTCTTTGTATTTTGTGTGTGTGTGTGTGTTTTTTTTTTTTACAATAGAATGGGTTCCCTATTTATACAAAATTAGGGCCCTTAAAAATGCAATTGCATATCATCCTTAGGCTAATATTAGCCTAATCCCATAGCAAAATAAATGGGATCAAAATTCCCAATAATGGGCGGCTTAACATTTGAAATGGGATTAATCCCCACATTAGGCGGTGTTTTTTTAATAAGGTTTTAACAAACCTTAGCCACCCCCATTATTCACATGGATCTTTCCACGCATGGCATAAGCCCCAACACCGCTTCACCACCTTCTTCCCACGTGGATTTCCACGCATGGCTTTGCCCCCTCCAACACTGCTTCACCTTCTCCCTTCCACGTGGAAGCTTGGCAATAGCATGGTTAAGTTGGGGGTTTATACTAATGTTTGAACATTAATATGTATATACGTGGCATTTGGAATGGTGTGTAAGTGGACTTACCAAGTAAATAAAAATTTGACCCATACCATGGGGTATCAAAATTAATTAACTTAGTCATCATGTAGTCCACTTTTCTTCTCTCGATAGAAAAATCGAGTGAATTCGACAAGTGGTGGCAAGCCACGTGTCATAGTGCAATTGGTCCAATATTGACCAGTTGACCAGAGTTGACTTTCTCGTTGTCTAAACTTTGACCAAACATATCTAGAGCTCCCAATGTCCGTTTTCCACGTTCTCATAGTCATTAGAAAGCTCTCGAGCTGATCTTCTACACTGACACCATTTAGGGATGTTTAGGGAACTTTCAAAAATGATCCCCGATCACTAATTAGTTTATCTCACTTCGCTGACCATGAGATGCTATCACTCATGGATGGTTTCTTGGGTTACAACCAAATATTACTCACCACGAAGATCAACACAAAACTGACTTCATCACTCCTTGGGGACCTTACGCTATCGTGTCATACCCTTTGGACTTAAAAATGTTGGCGTTACATATCATCAAGGCTATGCCTTATATCTTTCATGACATTATGAATTACATATCAAAAGATTACATTGATGATCTTCTTTCCAAATTCAAACATCAAATTTGAACAACTTACAATCCTTAAGGTCATCTTCAACTGTCTCATTAATTACCGTGTTTCACCTTCAACCTAAGAAGTGCGTCTTTGCTATTCTCTCTTGTAAGCTCCTTGGTTTTATCATTTATTTGCGTGGCATTGAAGCTGGTCCTACAAGAATCAAGGATATTCTCAAAATGCCTCCACCTACTAACCTTTGTCATCTTCATATTTTTCAAGGAAAGTTACAATCTATTCATCATTTTATTTAGCAGCTTTCCGACCACTTGCCACCCATTTAATCATCTCCTAAAAAGGATGTCTCCTTTAAATGGGATGATGAATGTCACAAAGCCTTTGACACCTTAAAACAATACCTCCTCCAACCACCTGTTCTCATTCCACCTAAGGATGACCAAACGTTTTACCTTTACATCTCTACCACTAACCATTCCCTGGGTACCATGCTCACTCATCGTGACAAGAAACACATGTAACAAATGGTTTATTATATAATTCATACGCTTTTGGACTATGAAACTAGATATAATAAAGCAAAAAAAACTCTTCTTAGCCTTAGTTTTTTTTGCCACTAAATGTTTCCATTACCTACAAAACCATTAAACCTTTTTTTTCACCAATACTAACCCCTTACATTACGTGTACGCTAAGCCTTACCAACATCAACATGTTGCACATTGGTTCATGCTTCTTGTAGACCTAGACCTCAAATTCACCCATCAAAAATATGTCAAAGGACAAACCATCATTGAACAACTCGCAAACATACCTCTCTCTGGAAATTAATCATCTAACTTTGATTTCCATGATGAATCCATTACTACCCTCTCTTTGGATGATACCATTTACCAGATGACATTATTCTTCGATGGTTCCAAATGTAAGTGTAAGGGTGATGCTGGAGTTATCCTAATTCCTCTTGATGGTGAGCCTATGCCATTATCTTTCAAACTAGATTTTTATTATACTAATAATATCATCGAATATGAAGCACTCGTATTAGGTCTTTAAACCACCATCACCTTAGACGTTAAATCAATTAATATATTTGGCGATTCCTAATTGGTTGTAAACCAAGTTAATGGTATATACCAGTTTTGTAACGAGATACTTCAAAAGTATAAGCATCATGTTGACATACTTTTGACTACCTTTGATTGTTATGAACTTCAAACCACCTCGCGTTCCACTAATAAATTTGTAGACACCATGGCCTATTTTGCTTCTCAAATCCCCACTCGCCCTCGACTCAATTTTTTGTCATAGTAAAAAGTTTGCAATCACCTTGTTATATATTTCAAGACGTCAACCTTTTTAGAACCATTGAAACTGACCCACGCGACCTTTGGTATAGGAAATTTTATGAATACCTTTCCCTTTCCATTCTTCCTCAAGATCTTAATCGCAATAGACAATGAGCCTTTCTCAAAAGTGTCTCTCATTATGTCATCATGGGTGGTATTATTTATAAACATGGCTTTGATGGTATCCTCTTATGATGCCTTACAAGTTTTGAAATTCCATACACCATCAAGGAAGTTCATGATGGGATTTGTGGGGGTCACTTCAGTGGTTTAGCTGTCACTAAATGCATTCTCCACTTGGGCTATTACTATCCAACCCTAAACCATGATTTTTGTGACTATGTCAAGTATTATGTGAAGTGTCAACAACTTGCTAATTTTCATCATATCCTGAGTCATGCCTTATAGGTCACATGAGATCTTTTTCCTTTCTCTCTATAGGGCTTGGATCTTGTTGAAGAGATAAATCTTCATTTTTCCCAATGTCATCAATGGATTATTACCACTACCAAATATTACACTAAATGGGTGGAAGCCATGCCTATCATTTCTACAAAAGTTGAAAAAAATGAATTTATCAACCATCACATCATTTTTTATTTGGTGTTCCTCATCACCTCATCACTGATAATAGAAAACAATTCAAAAACAAAACCCTACAGAAACTCTGTGATGCCTTCAACATTCAACTCAATTTTTCTTTACCTTATTACCCTCAACCAAATGGCCAAGATGAATCAACCAATAAAACCTTAAAAACATTCTTATGAAAGTAGTGGATGATACTGGAAAGGATTGACACACGCACATTCATTTTTCCTTATGGACTTATCGCACTAGTATTCATACCTCAACCGATCCCGCACATTTCTCTTTGGTCTATGGTACAGAGGCTGTCCCGCCTCTTGAAGTCCAAATTCCATCTCTTCGTATCTAACTCAAATACATGCTCAACAATGATGATTTTTTCTAGGACTATTTTCAACAAATTGAGTTATTAGATGAACATTGTCTCAATGCTCTAGATCACCTCTAAATCTACCAAAAGCATATCAAATGTTCCTACAATAAACATGTCTAAGAACGAACCTTCCCGTCGATGAACTTGTCTTGAAGGAAAATCAACATGTAAAAAAATGGGAGATAAGTAAATGTGGAAAATTTGCTCCTAATTGGCTTGGACCATATATCGTTACTTATACTTATGGATCAGGTGCTTATCATTTGTCTTCACTGACGGTAAACCCAAACTCCGATCCCCTCAATGCCTTGCATTTTCAACCATTCTATTGTTGAATCAAGTCCTATATCACCTTATGTCTATCAAACGCTTGTACCTTTGGAACACTTTTCCTTCCACTTACCTATTTTAAGGATTAATGATTAAATAAGAATTATGTGATTACCCATCGCCTTTTGGCCTTATCTTTAACATGAGTACCACGACTCTACTCATGGCATGATTCTCATGGATACTTTTCATATTTTTCAAGATGGAATCCCATGTTTTTTCATCACTTAAAACATTTCTTTCATATCTAACCTCGGTGCATTAAAGTTTTTTCTTTATAATAGAGCCTATCTTTCTCTATAGTCTTGTCCATGACCTAAAAGTCATACAACAATTCAAAAGAAATATATGGGACTTTCAAATTCACAACTCTTTGAGTCAAACTTCTTGCAAAAAGAAGACTCCCTAAAAAAGGACATCTCCTCTTTCTATCTTGCTACTATAAATAGACTACTCCTCAAAGGAAAACTATAAAAAGCTAGCCATCTGTACACATTCTATTACAAAAGAATACTATTCATACCCAAAATAAAATAAAAATATTATGAAGCTTCCCACACCTATCAACTTCATGAAGAACTCAAGGATATACTATTCTCATCCGATGAGAATTCTCGCATTGACCAACCTATTAAAACAAAAGCAAAAAGAAAAAGATAACTTTTTTTCATGGACGTAGCTATTTTGATCTCGAGTCTCTTACCAAAAAGGCATGCTGTCACACACTAGGTTACGCTAAACCAACCTTCTTTCACCTCACCACCTTACCTTTCTAATCTTTTACCTACTCAAGAAACATGCTTTGTAAATGTGACATTTCATGATCATGTGACCTTCTTCACCCATAGAACAGTCAATCATGCAATGCCTTTTAGGGTCTTCAATTCATAAGCCAATCTTTGATATGATAGACTAGTCGAGGTTCTTATCAATTAGGTGGAAATTTTGTCTTCTCTAACTGTTCACCTCTTTTCTAACTTCTTGATCCTCCTTTACAGACCGGACCATCAAAACCTATATTTAAAAATTCCTCTTTCATCAACTTTAACCATGCTTCAATGACCTAAAATCAACCATGCCTAAATGACCTAACTCAACTATGCCTAAATGACCTAAACTCAAACATGCCTAAACAAACTAAAATCAACCATGCCTAAATAACCTAAACTCAAAATTTCCTAATTGACCTAGACTCAATCATGCCTAAAACCTACCAACCCATTCCTCTACCTCATCATATTCTTCCCTAACATATGAGAGAACTACATCGACCTGAGGCCCCTTTTCACCTGGGCTATGTAGGAAGCACTTTGAGGGAATGGTGCTCTTGGAGGTTAGTTCGAGACACTCTTTCCCATAACCGATTTTCCCCGCTATATTCACATTATACCCTAGTTAGTTTCAATTTTACATAAAACTTGGAAATTAAACAATCATAAAAATATACATATTTCCCATTTCATAACACCACAACATACATATACATCATCATTTATTTTCCATAATAATAATAACTTGGAAATTAAATCAAACCCCAAAAATGACCAAATCATGCCTAACTCACCTAAACTCGATCATACCTAAATAACCTAGACTCCACCATGCCTATTCCCGACTCCATCATGCCTACTTGACCTCAACTACCTAAATCAATTTGGCTCCACCATGCATATACTTGACTCCATCATTCCTACTTGACCTTGGCTACCTAAATTCCTCAACTCCACCATGCCTATACCTAAATCCATCATGCCTACATAACCTCGACTACCTAAATCACCTTGAATCCATCATGCCTACATAACCTCGACTCAATCATGCCTAATTCACCTAGTTTCCATCAATACATAATAAAAATGGAAATTAAAATGAGTACATCATCCATCCAGTCAACATCATAAACTATATAAATGGGAGATTCTATGTATCAATACATATATACACAAATACAAATACATACCAATATCTCAAAAAATCTCATATATAATCTCACGTCTTTAGCACACAGGCCAATATATATATATCAAAAATCATAATGATCATACAATGTCACATATAGTGACTAATCATCACCCCACCTGATATCCTCCTATCCAGTCTCACCTATCTCCTCCTCCATACCTTTCCCACACCTCGCTAGCATCTCTCCACCCTCTATGGGTCCTGGGTCCTAGTCTCCTCTTGACCTAACATGGGCATGGTCTCTGTGAAATCATCACCTCTCCTTGGCCCTGTCCATGGGCTCAACGTCCCCTTGTACTCCCTGAACTATGAGTCATGGATCTCATCCATTCACTAGTGGCCTATTCGGCTCTGTACTATGAATAAGAGGGAAAATCTATACTTTGAAAATTATCAAGTGATCCTAATAGTAACGAGCCTCATTTAGGGCATCCTTAAACCTTGCCATCAATATAGTCTACGGTGGTGCCATGGACCTCACTATTAGCTATGAACTCTACCATGCTAATAATGGCCTTGGCAACTATCCTGAAGCTTGACCTCTTGCCTGTGCCACAGAATCTATCCTTGTGTAGGTTGCTATAATATGAGACCCTGTCCACTGGGCTTGTGGGGTACTCTATACCTATGCTTCAACTTGGGTGCAGTAAGGCCACAACTCGTGCTTGTGTAGTGGAAAATCGACTGTAAACTAGCCACCTATGCATATAGGGTGGCTACATGTCCTCCATCCCCATCTCCACCCTGTGTGGGTGCCTGTCCCTGTGCTACATGGGCTTGTAGGGCTATCACGCGAGCCTGTAAAGTGGCTACTTATGCCTCTGACCATATGAGCTGTACTTGTAACATTGTAATATGTGCCTCAAGGGTAGCTAACTGACCATGTAAAGTATCCCTCTATACTATGACAATTGCTAAATCTAGCTATCTCGGCCTCGGTGGTGCCGCCCCATAGTTGTGCCACCTACCACCGCCTCTATCCATTAGTGACACACTCGCATCATCAATATGTCTATCTACAACCTACTCCTCCTACCTTGTCGAACACTCGGATGTGGTGGAGACATGGGTATCTCCATGTCATCTCTTAGGTACTATGGGAATGATGGGGGCACGTCTTGTTGTATGCAAAATTACCATTTGATCCTATATATGGAAATCATCCCATTCTCCCCGGCACACTACCCTTGTATCCATCTCGCAGTGGCAAGATCCTCTAACACCTCGGTCATGCCTCTCCGTAGGATGGATAGTCCACATATAGTCTCCACACAATATCAACCACCAAAATATCCTCTAATTGCTACCTCTAGTATGAAAAATCATGTTTCCCTTGCCACCCTTGATCTGTCCAACAACTTGTAACCATTGTCTAAAAATAACTCTCAAGTAAGTCACCTCCGAACTAATCATGTCATGTAAAAAAACAAGGCACACACACACACAATGTGCTCATATGCCTAGAATTTTAATAAATAATTACAACACATACCAAATCTCCTAAATCTCCCATAGGCTCATAACTCCTTATATAGCTAAACTAGAAAATATGGTGCCCAAGAAAATCATATCTGCTCCTCGATCATATCCTATAAGCACCCCCCATCAAGACTCTTAAAACCCATCACCTCGTAATCTGCAATGCAAAACATCCAACTGCCACCATCATCAACGATAGATAGCCTAGTCTCTTGTGGATAGGCTACATACATATCTCCATAAGTGAGACTTACACTATGATACCTCAGCTTGCCCATCACCTCACCAAATACAACCACTATCGGCTCCACCGATGCCTCTAAAGAAATGGAATATACTAGCTCCCCAATAATAGGAAGCCATAAGATCCTATAAACATCCTCCAAAGTGACGGTCATCTCACTTGTCGGTAAGTGAAAGGTATTAGTCACAGAATCCCATCTATCGATGAGAGTGACCATCAAACTATGATCCCAGGCTATACGCCTATAGTGTCGGATCACACTAAGTCCAACCTTAGTCATGTGCTCCCACTCCTCCATGGTCATGCTAGGTTGCATCTGTACTAGTAGGGGTAGTACTGTCCCACATCCTTAGCTGATCTCTCACCTGCATCATCTAACACAACCTTGTAAAGACTTGACCACCTCAAATCACCTATTACCCACCACCCAATTTCCAACCACATCAATCACACCTACCCCCTTTACCTAATTCACCTACACACCTATGGTCCCTTATAATCATTTACCCACTACCTTAGTTCATTTCACCGACTTACCTATCCCACATTGCCAAAATAATATTTTACCCTCTTCTACCTACATTAATCTTCACACACCTATTCCTTACCTATTTTACTCTCCTACCTAGTCCTTATTTCACCTATTTAATCTTAACCTTAATCGTCGTCAGTTGCCTTGACCGTCACCGGTCTTCTTGACCATCATTGGTCCCTTCGACTGTGTTGGTCACCTAAACCTAGACCAATGCTGGCCAAAGCCGATATGTTGGCCAACCGGCTTGATCGTTGTTTGTCTCTCTGTCATAGCATCAAAACCACAAACCCATCCGCTATTCTCAAAAAATCCACAAAAATTGACCCATAAACCTACTTTACCCCACCCAAACCTATCATAGCTTCATTTCTAACCCTATTTAACCTACGATTGACCTTCCCACCCCTCATTTCCTTCATTTTTACCCACAATTTTATAAAATTCAAATCCCACCCAAATTTCTTACCAATTATTTTTTCAACAATACTATTTTTAACCAAATAAGAAATTCATATCGTCTCCTACCTCTAATTGGTGCCATCTCCATGGTGGTATGTCTGGTTGTTGTGTTGATGGTCCACCCGATCCATCTTCCACCTCTTCCATGCCAAAATAATATCCTCATCTTTGAACCAATCGAATAAATTGAATAGATCTTGTGGACTTGCCAATTGAATGCAAATCACCTACTACGTGGCTTGCCAACTTAGCTCGCCATCTCATACTATCACTTTCTACTCCTTAACTTCTCCTCCGTTGTTTTCTAAAAGTGGAAAAATCCAAATGAATCCGTAAAACAAGGATTTTTCTTTTTTAGTCTCAAATCAACATGATTGACGCCGGTTACATCGTGCCTTAGCTAATCGATGCCACTTACACCATAAATGACATCACCACTGACATGCCCATTTGACCCAATCCATGCCTATTTTTCCCGAAACCATTATTGACCCAAAAACTTTCGACCTTACCATTACCTATTACACCTTACTCAAAACCTACACTACCTTTACATTTCCTTAACTAATTTTAGGGACTTGTTATTTACCTATACCTTGGCCTTACCTGTTCCCTACCCAACATAACCTCGACTGCACCACCTTTTGTGATGTTTGAATTCATGTACTCACTATACCTTGTGATGTTGTTACCCGTGTTGTTTATCCTAATGACCTTACCTTTCCTAATGGCGTGATGTTTATCCCGACCATACCTTTGGTGCCATGGAACAAAACCTATTACCTATTCCTACACTAGACCTCATTGTGCTTCATGACCATATCTTATACCTAGGATACCTAAACTACTTCAACCTCATTTGGATAAACCAATAGCCCTTTTACAATGTAGAGTTTGCACGCTCTTAATTTAATTACTTACAATTGAGTTAATGTTCACCCTCACATTATTAATTAATTTAATTACTTTAATTAAGTTAATTTACACATCACCTAAACACCTTACCCTGGAACCATTCTAGGGGCATTTGAATCACAGTGACCAAGTCATCACTCCCAATGTTGAGTCACTACTTAACCTAACTAACTGAGACTTCTTCCAAAAACCTAATTAGACTTATTTTATGACCTTCCTATCTTCTCTCACATAAGCTCCACTTCCCTAGCGCACTAATCAAGATCATGCCAAAAATAGTAAAGATCTACCTATTTTTGGTAAACCTAGGATTTCCCACCTTAACCGACACCGGTTATCCCTCAACAGACATTGATCACCTTAACCATCATCAGTTACCTTATATACCATTTTACAACTCTTTACCGAGGTTGGTCATTTTTGAGTTCAGAGAGTTATATTGCATTCAAGCACGAATCAAAGACTTCTCAGCATCCATACAATGAGATATACTCAACCACAGCCCCAAACAAGCACCTGATGCTCATCTCAAGGCGTTAAAATATTCATGGGAACACTCGAGAAGATTTCTCGTGGAACTGCCACTAAGTTATTCATGGATAAACTACTTCCTTCCTTCATCTACTAGACCTGCAAATGCAAGTAAGTGTATTTGATTTTCATCATTCTGTACTTGCTTAAAGTATAGGTTCATTATCTTTTGTTATTAAATCTTATTCCTTCTTGCATTCCTCCATCCCCACCTTCTTACTAATCTACCCATCCAACCACCCATGGCCTTCTGGCTCTCCATACCTGACCTCTATGCATTCCTAAGTCTCCTTAGTATTATTACAAACCCAACCATCCTCCCTTCATCCTCTATGCAATCACAGAGAAGTCCAATTTTTATTTATTTAATTACCACCAAATTACCCCTACCGACACTCGGTCACCTTAACCATCATCGTTATCCCCCTTAGTCAATATAGGTCATAGTGCTTGTTAAGTTTCCTTAGGCCCAATCAAACCTTAGTCTACCCAAAATTACCCCATATCTCAATAAAATATCACCCAATCCTAATACCCGACCTAAAACCTCACAAAAGACCTTCCCAACTCTTTGTGAAGACAAAAAGAGAGTCTCGAATATCTAATTTTGACATTCTTCCATTTCCCACAGTAACCAATATCAGTCATCCTAAACTACCATCGGTCATACTTGTACTTGACGACATCGGTCACCCCTAACCAGCGTTGGTCTTTGTGCCTCAGTAAATTTTTTTAGACCAACAAGCTTCCTAATCACACTAAATCAACCCAAACTTCACCAAATCTTACCTAGACCCCATCTCAGTGACCCTTAAACCACTTTCTCAACCTACAACCTGACTTGGGACCTTCACCAGTGTAGTTATCAAGCATTTAATTGGATTGACAAGGATAGTAGTTTGAGACAACTAAATCAGAATACTAACGTTAGATTATTTTATTTGCATGTTTAGTTATTTCATATTGAGTTATATATCAGTGGATTAACAACCATCGAGGAAGTATCACACTTCCTGGATCTAGCTCATGCTAGGTATTCCACTAAATTTTTCTATTAATTATATCTTGTGGTCTTGATTTGTATGACAGGTAGTTCCTCCTAGACAAAAAGAAGCTCACATAATCAGCCTAGAACATAAATCAGAAACGTGCACACTCAACCTTTGACTAAGGTAATAATAGGTATTCCTCCATTACCATTTTACCTTATTTGCTTTATCATTCAAAAATTTGATGAAACACCTAGAACACTTTTTGATTAATATTACATACAAAATAACCATCAATGAATTATATGCCATTAAATTTTTTGAGGATAAATCTATTATATATTTTTGTGCACGATGACATGGAATTATAAACCAACTATCATTTACACTTCCATAAATTGAAATCTTCTCACGTTCTTATATGAAGAATATTTCTTCTACATTGCAAATCCAATCTTTATAAACATTTTAAGAAGCCTTCACAATGGCTTGCAAACTTGAAACTCATGCCATTTAGCAAGGCCAACTATATCAACACCAATCATCACCAATTTAATTTCACCAAACCAAAGAAGTAGAATAACCCCTATATCAAAAAAATTCACCTACCAATCAACAAAACCACCCAATGCTTCTTCTTCTTCTACAATATCAATCATCACCAAAAACAAAACCAAGGCACAAAACCCCTCAAATACTCAGAACTCCACATTCAACACCCAAATCATTTCAAGCCTCCCCTTCTTCTTCTAAGACCAAGAAATCTCACAAATACAAGGGGATTCCTAATATTTTTATCAAATCATATGCGGAAGTCCTCAAACACTTTCTCCAAGTTTCTCCCATCACGCTTCCACCTATTAAGGCCTTTAAACCAAATAGTAAGAATCCATCATGGTTCGATTAAAACCTCATTTGTGCCTACCATTGCAACCCCCACATACATGATACTTTGAAAAATGTAAGGCACTCTAAACCCTTGTCCACAATATCATCGAGGAAGACCTTCTTCTTGAGGAAAAAATATCCTCCTTCTACATCCTTACCCTTTACCTCATCCATCCAAATGCATAAGTCCCCCATTCTTCATGAAAATTTATGGCCATTCAACCTCTAAACGATGATTTTTCTTAGGATGTTCCCCTTTATTCATCAATGTTATCTAGATATCCCCTTAATCCATTCCACATGATCATAAGTCAACATCATAACGAAAATCCAAGAGCTTTGTCACCATTCCTCCTCCTAAGGATCTCACGTCATCATCTAAGCCTAGGGTTTCTATTTTAGTTGATCCTCGGCCTATTGAACAAAGTATCGTCAAAAAAATTCATCAGGCCCCAGTTAAGATGTTGCTTTATGAGCTCATCCAAAGTTCACCACCATTGACATGACCCAACTAAGGATTTGAAGCATATTCTAACATTCATTGACGAGGATCAAACCTTTGCATCTCTCATATGAGCATTCAGAACTTCTGCAGCCATTTCATTTGATGATACTAAGATTCCAGCCATCACACTGGAAGAACATGACCTTCCCCTTTTTATCACGGTCATGATTAATGATACTTCATTCAATGATCCATGATTGATAATGGTGAAAGCATTAACATCAACCCATCACATACCTTTGATCAACTCAAGACCCAAAAATCCACATTTTCCTAAACACCCGCGATGCTTCGTGCCTTCGATGATGCTATTGATCTTTCCTTGGGAATGGTTTTCATTCTCATCTGTGTTAGTGAGAAGCTCCTCTATGAGGTCTTATGAATTATACAAGGATAATTTCAGTATAATGTTCTCCTTGGATGACCTTGGCTCCGCGTTATGCACTTTGTCCCCTATGCACTTCATCGTTGTATTCAATATGAGCATGAGTGGAAGATCTTGAAACTTATTGAGGATTCTCCTCCCTTCCAAATGTGATATATGACCTATTGTCCAAATGATGTCCTCATTCCCAAGAATGATCCATTTGCACCATCCACCAGTTCATCCATCCCTTCATCTAAAATTCCCAATGATGACTCCCTAGATAAAGTAATGGATAGACTCACGCTGGGGGACAATCACCTTGTTACACTCAACACCTTGCCTACTCCTCAATGTCTTGGTAGACTCAACCAAGCTCCAATGTATCAACCTAATGCCGAGGATGTAATTCCTTTCGATCCACTATGTTTTTGAACCAGAGTTATCTATGGTGGTTTCGATACCCCTTCTTCTCACATTGTCAATATTCCACACACCAAACCTTATACAAGTGGTTTTGGATTCCTCAACAAACCATACTTTTTCTGACACTTACCTTCATCATTGCACATGGAAGGGATTCAACATGGGACATTATCATCATGGGCCACATGGCCTTATTATCAATCAATGTCACAAACCTCATGAAAAGTTTGGGCTGGGCTATCGGAGAAATACCTTCACCCCATCCCACCATTTGAGATATGCATGGATATGCCTTCTCCATATTCTCCAACCCACGAGTTAATGGATATGGAGGATACCATTTCTATTGCCTCCAGATTATTTTTAGTCTCCACCATCACTTTGGGACCGATCACTTATCAGTTTGAGAATCGACTAAGTCCCTTCCTCCGCCATCTAGAGATGATATAAGAAGACTCTTCTACCATCGACATTATTTAGTGCATTGAAGATGATTCCATTATTTACCACATGGGGATATAGGATTCTTATATTCATAATACCTTACCATCTAACACATCCACTCTTCTCAATAAATCCACCATCAACATCAATATCGGGACTCCTTAGGATCCTCACATCCTCAAGGTGGGTCAATCCCTTGATCCACATGAGCTTGATTCTTTCATCACATTCCTCTCTCTCTTCATAGACATGAATTTACATGGTCATATTCAGACATGCTAGGTCTTGACCCTCTATTGTTGTTTACAATATCATCACTTTCCCTAATGCTAAACCGGTTAAGCAAAAGCTTCGCTGCATGCACCCTCAAGTTTCCCTCTTTATAAAAGAGGAGTTGCAACGCCTTCTTTTAACCAATTTCATCATTCCAATTGACTATCCGCAATGGGTTTCTAATATTGTACCCATTGCTAAAGTGTTTGGTAAGCTTCATATATGCACTGAATTTCGAGATCTCAATCTCGCTTTCCCTAAAGATGACTTTCCTCTTCCCAACATTGATAAAATTATGGATCATATCAAAGGCCATGATATCCTTTCTCTTTTGGATGAATTTTATGGTTATAATCAGATTATTATTGCCATAGAAGACCAACATAATAATTCCTTCATTACCCCTTGGGGGAATTTTTTGTTACCGTGTCATGCCCTTCGGTTTGAAAAATGTTGGTACTACTTATCAAGAGGCCATGACTTACATTTTTCATGATCTCATCCATAAAAACCATAAGAAAATTATGTTGACGATATTTTAGGGAAATCTAAACATTTCGGACCATAGTGTTATCCAATTTCACCCCCCAGGGTTGAAATGATAACATACATTAGGATTCTCAAATCCCAGGCAAATTGATTGATCCAGGGTAAAAATCATGTTTCTAGGGTCCCTTCAGATCTTTTTTTAACTCCCCTATCTAGGTTGAAAAGAACAAGCTCGAGAAAATGTGAGAAAGTTGCTGAAAATAAGCTCCGGCGTAAAAATTGTGAAAATCGGCTAAGTCCTAGTCCCCGGGACAGTCGAGACATTTGGGACGTCAAGGCGCGGATCGGCCGAAAAGCCTACAGGAGGCCCAGATAGCAAAGGGACATCTGGGACAAATGGACGTGAAATGCCCGAATCAGCCGAAAGAAAGAAAAATTTGTCCAAGTCCTTTATCGGGAGCAAGCGGGACAAGAGTACGCAAAGGACCCGAACCGGCCGGTTCGGCCGGAACGGGAAACTTTCACACTGGGACATCTGGGCCGTGAATGCGTGGAGGACGTGAACCGCCGGTTCACCCCGAAAAGAGAATGCAAAGACTGGGACATTTGGGACAAATGGACGCGAAGGACGTGAACTAGCCGGCTTTGGCTAAAATAGGAAACTTTAGTACAAGGACAAGCGAGACAAAGGGGCGCGTGGGACGCGCTGATAGCCAAGGAGCCAAAAGCCAATCGATCACGCCACGTGTCACTGGCAGAAAAGGGACGAGGAAGCCCATTTTAGGCAAATCGAAGGATTCTATCCCGTGAAGCACTGGGACATCCAGACGAAAAGACGTGGTGGACGCGAAAATCTGACAGGCTCGTGGACAAATCACAGCATGACACATGTCGCCAATGAAAAAGGTCCAAAAGGTCAAAGGGGCGAGTTTTCGAGCACTGATCCGAACCAATGAAATAGTGCCACGTGTCCAAGTTTAAGGGGCCCAAGAAAATCCCGCGAAAAGGTGGAGAGAGAAAATTACTCGGCGAACCGTGAGCACTCGCCACGTGTCGTCCGGATGGCGGAGCGCAGGAAAAGAAATTTTAAAATCCGTTTTCACTGCTTTTGTGCCCTAAATCTTCGAGATCATCATATCTTTCGATCCAGAGCTCGATTTGCACGTTCTTTATATCAAGTAGAAAGTTTTTGAAGTTCTCTACATGATTCTCGGGGAAATATTGCATTTTGTTATAGTTTGGGGGAGAAAATTAAGAAAATGTCTCTCGACGCATGGTGATAGACGAAGTAATGCTTCAACTACCAACTTTAATGCAGCAGACAGCTCGCCGCTCCTGTTAGACAGCCCGCCATTTTTTCAGAATCCACCGCTTCTGCCATAATGAGATGATTTTAAATGCTACCAAGAAGTGGTTGGGGTAGATTCTGGATTTCCTCTCTCTCTCTCCCTCTTATTTCTTCATATATATTGTAAAGAGGAGCTTTTTTAACAGGTCGGACATTCTTGTTTTGCATCCTCCCTTCTTCCCTCGCTTGCAAGAGAATTTGTGGAGCTTTCAAACCTCCCATATGGGTTGTAATGCTAGTCTTTTTGCCTCTTGGCCACTGCAATGTACTGTATCGACTCTTGAGCAATAATATATATGTTGTGATTGACTCTCAACCCTCTCATGTATTCATTGCTATCATTTTGATCTCTTATTGCAGTTTGGTTACCTGTGCATGGTGTTTGTATTGCATCTATGTGGTCTGTGTTAAATTTGCAAAATGAGTGTCTAACATTCCTCGGTGCATCACCTT
Source organism: Taxus wallichiana var. yunnanensis (assembly GCA_018340775.1). Lineage (NCBI taxonomy): Eukaryota > Viridiplantae > Streptophyta > Pinopsida > Cupressales > Taxaceae > Taxus > Taxus wallichiana. The sequence continues at coordinate 408,354,064 of CM031238.1, read as the reverse complement.
TGTAGTTTAGGTTTTATTCTATGCATTTTCTTACCCCCTCTCCTTGGAAAGTTAGATTAGGTTTTAGCAAACCCTCCGCATTTTTGTGTGCATCTAAATAGAGGAATAGGAACCAGCCTTCTCTAGAGAATCCTTTCTCATCTTTACAAGCCCCACACTTGGAGAGAGGATTCCATGTTGTTTAATCATAGTGGATGCCTCGAACATCAACCTAGAAGCCTGATCTCGCATCCAGGGGTCTGAGTCTCGCAATAATTTTTGCACGCCCGATGGGACCTTAGAGATCTTCCATTTCATCTTTTGCAGGTTGGTGTGTTCTGTGAGGATTTCAGCCTTTGGAGGCACTTGCAAACACATCTGGCGACTCCATCTGATCAGCAACTCATTTCTGAAGTTGCAGACCCGTTTTCCATCCATTTCCTTCCATATTTCTTTCCATCTCTTTCATTCTTTTCCATTCCATGAGGTTGTGCAATCATGACTTCATTTCCATCATGGAATTCACATCAACAACAACAGTATATTCCACCTCCAACATGTTTTACAAATCCTCCAAATCAGCCTTTTGAGCAGATTCAAGATCAGTATGCATACCCATATGAGCAGCAATGCCAAAGTCAGTTTGGCTATGGAGCTTTCCAAGAGCAAGAGTATGCATATAATAAAGACCATCAGATCCAAGACGCTGGTTTGTTGGAGAAAATCCAAAAGATGGAGGTAGAGATGGTGCAGTCCAGAGCAACAGCTCAAATGAGAGCTTTCAGAATTGGTTGCAGGACTCCTTGTCCATGGGGAGGCCCTTTTCCAAGACACTTCAGCCCTCAAGAGAAGCTGGACTTCATGATAAAGATGCTGCCCCAACTTGCACAATGGACAGCAGAAATAGAGGCCTATACATTCGGTGTTGAACAACCTTGTCAATGGGTAAGTTCTACACCATCATCTGGTTTTTCTCTTCCCATTACTCAAGCAACATCATCTCATTTGGACTTGAAAATTTTAAACTCTCCATATGCTGTCCCAAATGTTGATCCCATGTCTCCACCTCTCGCCTTCCACCACACCTCAATTCTTCTTTCCTTTTTCCTTCCAAACAGTCATCCTCTCCACAAGAGATAAAATAAATCCCCCTCCTCTAAAGAAACAAGATATTTCATCTCCTTTACCACCACAAAAAATTTCCAAATCAATTGAGTTGCAACCCACCCCTCCTCTTGCATTCCCAATTCCATGTGGGGAAGAAGAAATTACAAAAATCAGTCATCAAGGACAGCAAGAGGAAGAGCCAAGAAAAGAAGAAATGATTAAGAGCTTAGTAAGTTTGGCTGCCAAGTTTGGTATGACAAAGATCCCCTTGATGGTCAAACCTACAGAAGAGGCTAAGGTTGAAAAAATAGTGGTCAGGGCTGATTTTGTTGCAGCAAAAGAAGAAGTTCTTGCAGTCCCAACTTGTCCTCTAGAGCAGCAGATTGAAGAGTTTGACTTGACAAACTTCATGCTGGAGGAGGAGCTCATTCAAGAGCAAGATTGTCTTCGAACATTGGAGGAAGGAGAAGCTGCTCCAGATCCAGCAGCAGAGGAGCACATTCTAGCTGTGGAGGAGAAAGTTACAGATCCAAGAGCTCTGAGCACAAAGCAGGCTACAGGAGAACCTTCAGTTCTTCTTTCTACTTCACCTCTCTCAAGTTCCAGTGCTGAAGAGGAGTTTGACCTCTCAAACTCAATGTTGGAGGGAGAAAGAAACCATGGTGGTCAAGTTACAGATCAAGAGGACACCATGGAGGAAGTTGAACATTTGTAGGCAGGACAGCCATGAGGTAGTTTATCTGTCAGATTTGGAGGACTGTTTTGATGGAGAAGAGCCGGTTGAGTTTCCACCATTCTCTCTTTCATCATCCACATTCCAAACACAAGAGTCTGTTGTCATGAAGGAGAACATTCATTTGCAGCAGCCTGCATCTTATAACAGCTCTTCGGAATCAAGATTGGAAGATTTTAATCTTTCATGTTCTTCATTGGAGGAAGAGAAAGGAGAAAGGAATTTCACCATTGCTTCCACACCATCCATTGAGGGTCTATAAGAAGACTCAACTTTTGGAGTTGAGAATCAGAGCTATGGGCATATCAAACGGATCGGACCTTGCCCAATCAGGTATTTGGCTTCATTAGAGCCAAAGGATAAGTCATAACTAGTCATGCTTGCTTCTGAGCATGAGGGTGAGCTACAAAGTACCAAGGATCAGCTGTCATACCCCTTCAATCCAAATGCAGAGAAACTAAAAGAGGTATTGAATTTGCCTTTAGCTGATACCTTGATGATTTGGGTGGAATACCAACTTCTTGTTGATTTTCCACTCATCCTAACAGCCATGATCAGCTCCAAATCAATTACATGGCTGCCACTTTTGAGAAAGGGAAGCTATTTCTCACAACCAATTGCAGGGTTTGTTTAGCTTGCCTTTGCTCCCAGTTATAGTAGAGTAGGTAGGTTTTCTTTCAGTAGAAGAAGTGCTTGTGCACACTCTGCATGTTCCATTTGGAGCATGTATGATTTTCAGTTCTGTACATAGTTTTGGTGTTGCTGGTTCTGCTCTTGCACAGTTCGTTTCAGTGGCATTTTGGTGAGAACAACTCCATGTCTAGTGGGTTTCAAGTGGCTCAGAGGGAGGTTTTCAAATTTTAGATTAGTTACAGGTTATAACTCATGACTCCATGCCCAATGGATGCTTCAGAAACTGGTCCTTTCATCTAGCGGGTAGATGACCCCACTGAGTCACCGAATTGTTATCCAATTTCACCCCGAGTTGAAATGATAACATACATCGAGATTCTCAAAGCCCGGCAAATTGATTGATCGGGTAAAAATCATGTTTCTAGGGTCCCTTCTGAATTTTTTTAACTCCTGTCTAGGTTGAAAAGAACAAGCTCGAGAAAATGCGAAAAGTTGCGAAAAAATAAGCTCGGCCGAAAAATTGTGAAAATCGGCTAAGTCATAGTCCCCGGGATAGTCGGGACATTTGGGACGTCAAGGCACGGATCGGCCGAAAAGCCTACAGGCGGCCAAAACAACAAAGGGACATCTAGGACAAACGGACGCGAAATGCCCAAATCGGCCGAAAGAAAGAAAAATTTGTCCAAGTCCTTTCACCGGGAGCAAGCGGGACAAGAGTACGCAAAAGACCCGAACCGGCCGGTTCGGCCAAAACGGGAAATTTTCGCACTGGGACATTTGGGCCATGAATGCGTGGAGGACGCAACCTGCCGGTTTGCCCGAAAAAGATAACGTAGCATTGGGACATTTGGGACAGATGGATGTGAAGGATGTAAACCAGACGGTTTGGCCGAAATAGGAAACTTCAAAGACAAGGACAAGCGAGACAAAGGGGCGCGCGGGACGCGGATAGCCGAAGGAGCCGAAAGCCAATTAGATCATGCCATGTGTCACCGGTAGAAAAGGGACGAGGAAGCCCATTTTGGGTGGATCGGAGGATTCTGTCCCGCGAAGCACTGGGACATCTGGGACAAAAAGACGTGGTGGATGTGAAAATCCGGCAGGCCCGTGGACAAATCACAGCATGACACGTGTCACCAAGGAAAAAGGTCCAAAAGGTCAAAGGGGTGAGTTTTCGAGCACTGATCCGAACCAATGAAATAGTGCCACGTGTCCAAGTTTAAGGGGCCCACAAGAAAATCTCACGAAAAGGTGGAGAGAGAAAATTTCTCAAAGGTGAACCGAGCACACCACGTGTCGCCTCAGATGGCGGAGCGCAGGGAAAAGAAATTTTAAAATCCGTTTTCTTTGTTTTGTGCCCTAAATCTTCGAGACCATCATATCTTTTGATCCAGAGCTCGAATTTGCACGTTCTTTATATCAACGAAAGCTGTTGAAGTTCTCTACATGATTCTGGGGCTAATATTGCATTTTGGTGTAGTTTGGAGGAGAAAATTAAGAAAACGTCTCTGACGCGTGGTGATAGACAGAAGTAATGCTTTAACTACCAACTTTAATGCAGCAGACAGCTCGCCACTCCTGTTAGACAGCCCACTGTTTTTTCAGAATCCGCTACTTCTACCATAATGAGATGATTTTAAATGCTACTAAGAAGTGGTTGGGGCAGATTCTGGATTTCCTCTCTCTCTCCCCTCTCATTTCTTCATATATATTGTAAAGAGGAGCTTTTTTAACAGGTCGGACATTCTTGTTTTGTATCCTCCCTTCTTCCCTCGCTTGCAAGAGAAATTGTGGAGATTTCAAACCTCCCATATGGGTTGTAATGCCAATATTTTTACCTCTTGGCCACTGTAATGTACTGTATCGACTCTTGAGCAATAATATATATGTGTTGTGATTGACTCTCAACCCTCTCATGTATTCATTGTTGTCATTTTGATCTCTTATTGCAGTTTGGTTACCTATGCATGGTGTTTGTATTGCATCTATGTGGTCTGTGTTAAATTTGCAAAATGAGTGTCTAACATTCCACGGTGCATCACCTTTGTAGTTTAGGTTTTTATTCTATGCATTTTCTTACCCTGTCTCCTTGGCAAGTTAGACTAGGTTTTAGCAAACCCTCTGCATTTTTTGTGTGCATCTGAATAGAGGAATAGGAACCAGCCTTCTCTGGAGAATCCTTTCTCATATTTACAAGCCCCACACTTGGAGAGAGGATTCCATGTTGTGAAATCACACTGGATGCCTGAACATCAACCTAGAAGCCTCGATTTGCATCCGGGGGTGCTTTGTGAGTCTGCAAACAACACATAGTTCTATCCTTAAATTCCTTTTTGAGCATCTTATTCACTTATGTCTTTGTATCAATCCAACCAAGTACATGTTTGGAGTATTGAATGGTAAACTCCTTGGATTTATCGTATCTATTAGGGGCATTGAAGTTGACCTCGTGAAAATAAAAGAAATTATCAAAATTCCTCCTCCTTCCAATCTTAAGAAACTTCATAGTCTTCAAGTTGAATTCAATTGGTCCGTCGCTTCATTTCTAAACTTTCAGATCGTTACCAACCCTTTCATCATATCCTTTGTAAAGACATAGAATTCAATTGGGATCAAAATTTCTAGAAGGCTTTTAATTACCTTAAACAATATATTTTGTCTCTACTAGTGCTTACACCTCCACATGATGGGGAGCCCTTTTATCTATAAATTTGTAATACTAGTCATGTTCTAGGGACTATGCTAGAAAATTGTGATGTCCAAGGTCATAAGAAGGCCATTTATTACATTAATCGTACCCTCTACGAGTACAAGTCTCACTACATTGAAACCAAAAAGTTGTGTTGCACTCTCTTCTTTACCACGTCTAAGCCTTGACACTATCTTCTCAATCACAATAATTATTTTGTTACTCATTTTTAATTCCTTAAAATGATGCATTATAAACCGTATCAAAATGATCGCATCACTTGATGGCTCATGATCATGATTGAGTTTGACCTTGAGTTCATTTCTCAAAATCCATTAAGGGCCAAGCTATCACGACAAGTTAGAAGAAGCCCCTCTTCCTAGTTCGCTTCTTCCTCATGATCAATTCCCAAATAAATCCACTAAGAACTTTCATCATGAGTATGAAACCCTTAAAATGAACCTCTTCTTTGATGGTTATAAATGTCGCAAGAAGGAGGTGCTTGGCATTGTTATCTTTCTTCCCCGGGATGATCCTATTCCCTTTACAAACAAGCTCAATTTTGAATACACGAATAATATGGCAGAGTACAAAGCCCTTATCTTAGGTCTTGAAACCACTCTCTTTCTAGGTGTTCAAATTATTGACATCTATGGATATTATGAACTTATCATCAAACAAATCATGGGTGAGTATCAGTGTAAAAATGACACTCTTCAAAAATATCAAGACATTGTTCATCTCTTCCTCAAGGCCTTCAATTAGCATATCATCCAAGCCATCCCTTGGTCATCCAATTGTTTCACATATATGATGGCATCCTCGCATCTCTCATCCATGGATCATAGAAGAATCTTAACTTTATATTGTTGTTCACCATAGTGATCAACCATTTCATGACTTACCTCGTGTTAATCTTGTTGAGTCCAGTTTTTCGATATTTAGTATTGCCAAATATTCAATTATCTATCCAAATCCATCATTTAACCCAAACTATCCTAGAATGCTAAGTGGTATTTCCTTCGAGTGTGCTAACCGCTATGTGATACTTGGCGAGAATTATTTATAAGTGTGGATTTTACAATATTCTCCTTCGATGCATTAAATATCACGAATCTTCTTGTGTTATAAAATAATTCCATGATGGTATTTGTGGTGGAAATTTTAGTGGCTTAGCCATTGTTAAGCATGTTCTTTACCTTGTCTATTACTTGCCTTCCCTCAATCATGACTACTTTATGAGTATGTTAAAAATGTCAACAAAATTCCAATCTTATTCTTATTCCTAGTCAAGCTTTGCATCCGACTCAGGACCATTGAACCTTTTAACAATGGGGTCTTGATCTCATTAGTCTCATAAATCCTCGGTATTCACAAAAACATCAATCTATCATCACTAAAACCAAATATTTCACTGAGTGGGTGGAAGAAATTCCCCTCACTTCAACTAAATATGGTTCAATCATTAACTTTATTTACCAACATATCATTTGTCACTTTGACATCCCTGAAAAACTCATCGTGGACAAGAAAAAGTCCTTTAAAAACAAATATCTCGAGAAAGTTTGTGACTCATTCAATATCCATCTTAGTTTTTATTCTCCATATTATCCTCAAGCTAACGTCCAAGCTGAAGAAACTAATAAAACCCTTTGAAACATTCTTGTTAAGACTATTGAAGAGTCTGGTTGTAATTGGAACCTTCATATCCCCTTTTCTCTATGGGATTATCAGAATAGAATTCAAACTTCCATAGGGGCTACTCCTATTTCTCTCATGTGTGGTTTTAAAGTTGTCCTTCGTCTTGAATTTCAAATTACCTCTTTGCACATGTCCCTTCATGACTTCATCTCTAATGAATATTATCACTGGGAGAATTTAGCACAACTTGAATTATTATATGAATGTCACCTCCTCTCTCTTGAGCACCATCATGTTTATCAAGAGTACATCAAACATTATTATAATAAATAGCTTAAGGAGCGTGACTTTAATGTTGGTAACCTTGTCCTCAAATAAAATCAGAACGTCACTACTCTAGAAAGGAGCCAAGGTGAAATTTTTTCCCCCAACTCGATTGGACCATACATTATTACACATAAGTATGGGTTGGGAGCCTATCATTGGGTGTCCCTTGATGGTAAACCGGAAGTGGAACCTCTTAACACATTTCTCTTGTGACCATTATATTATTAGCATATTACTAGTGATAACTTAGTCATATATTTAGATAAGCCCTCCATCATTAACCTCTTCCATCTATCATTGTAATGATTTGGAAGTATGTGGTATACCATCACTCTCTTAGACATGGCCTTAAATATGGGCACCACGGATCTGCCCATAGAATTTTCCTTATGGATAGGTTCTCCCTTCTTGGTGATAAATCATGATCATTACATCCATCACCCCCTTATTTACCTCTTGAAACCATGCAAAGGATTCACAGATGTCTCTTGTATATTCATTGTCCCCTCTTAAGTGGTCTACCTAACTATTCCCAACTCTTCCCCTTGTTAAAATAAAAATTCATGGATGCTATTACATAAAATTGAAGCTATTAAAAAAACTACTCCCTCAAAGGATAGTTGTTCATGTCAAAAAAAGAATAAAATCAAATAAAATCAAATAAATAGACCGATCCCTCGAAGGACGACTATCATGTATATCATTATTTCCATTTATATTATATATGTATAAATTAGACCATACCCTCGAAGGATGGATACTCTCTTGTATTATGGCATCAAAGGCTTCCCACATTGATCAACCTTCTATTTTATTAGCATCCTAAGAAAGCTTCCCGTATTGATCATATTTCTTCTAACAAACTTCTCGTATTGATCAGTTTTATCTTTCCCTTCCTAGAGCTTGGGGCATATATTTTGGGAACACCACTCATGGAGAACCCTCTTCTTGTGTACAAGTTGCATCACAAATCCCTTTGTCATGTTGACATTCGGTTTATAAGTTTATTCCATCTTTATTTTTCTCATGATTTTTGTTATAAATAACTATCGTTGGTTATATGCTAACATATGTTTCAATTGCATGTGCCTTGTGTTCCTTCGATCACCCTCTTTTTACCTCCAATACAAGTAGAGGCATATTTTCCTCATGTGTTCCTTGATATGACGTAGCATCATTCATCCCCTTTGGTCACATTTAATCTTATCTTATCTCATTTCATATATCATCTGATTGTGCCTTTTTTATCTCATCAAATATTATCCGATCTATCTCATCATAAGTCCACTTTTTTGGCCATCTTTGAGCATTATATCACGCATTTTCCTATATCTCCTTTTTGGCCATCTTTATGCTCTTTTAGGGCACCATTTCATCATTTGATCTATGCACGAAGTTCACCTTTCTGCCATACTTATTCCCCATGGGGGCATTTTATTTCACCATTTTTTCCTTATTTGACTTTGCATCCATACTTATTTCCCCTTGGGGCATATTATTTCACCATCTTTTTCACTTTTTCCTCCTGGCCATTTTTTGTGTCCTATATTGGGACACCATTATTTTCATCCCCGTCCCTTGCGAATGCATCCCCTTTTCACTTGATTCCTCGTGTACGAAGGATTTCACTTACTTTTCACATTTAGTTTTGCATGGTATGATGTTTTCCTATGAACCATTGGTCATACCATCTCACATGAATTTGATAGATTTCTTGTTTGATTCTCTCCATTTCACATTGATTTTCACCCACTCACTGGCTCGTAGAGCACTGCTGCCATCTCCATTGAGACTGCCTTGTGTTTCCTACCCATGTGATATATGAGTCACTACCATAATTTTTATTATTATTGTGATCCTTTTTCTTGGGGCATCTTGCCTTGCATTATCTTTTTACCTATTTTTCTTCACCCACTTTCCCTTCATCATCTACCTTTTTCAAACATGTCATTGATTCCCCTTGGCATTATCAATCCATCGTTTGAGGGGGAGCTCATCATCAAAATTTCATTAATCCTCATCCTACTCTTTGTATCTCATCATTTTTGTCTCATGGATTGCTAGTGCAAACCACTCAACAAAAAGGGGAAAATGTAGACACCTAAATTCAGTATCTCTACCCTTGTCTACCCGCATGTGCATATTTCACCATGGTCCTAGCTAGACCCCCTTAATTTAATTCATCCCCTTAACATTAATTTAATTAAATTCCCACTTATTATCCTATCATTTTTAATCCTTATTAATATTTATTAATAAACATTAATTGATTAATTAATTAATTAATTAACTAGTATCCATTATGCCCTAATCAAATTTCCATTTTGGATGCTTTTATCCTAAATATACATCCCTATGCTTTTTCCTAGATTTTATCCTACCTATATTTATCCCCTAACTACCCATGACACATCCCAAAATATCCTCTTCCCGCCTATAAAGCTTTAAAGCACTTTATCCCATCCTTAAAAACCCAAAATCCCGACTAAAACACAAAATCAGCCCCATTGGGGAAAGTTTCCCGTAGTCGATTGTGACCCAGCCTAGTCACCATTGATCCTATAGGACTAAGTTATTCCCTTTCCAAAACAAGACACAAATACTTAGGAGCATCAAAAACACTTGAAGTTTCTTGCATTCTACAAATCCATCTTTGAACCATTGCATCTTAGCAACTATGCCAACCTTCTTACATTCCTTGGAAGTTTGTTGTGATCAACCTATTTAATTCGGGAGGTTTACATTTATTTTTGTATTATCGTATGCTATTTCTATCATTATGTTGTTGGATCTAATCTTTTGCAGGTTCAACGGTTCAAAGATCCATTACCACCTGTTCTTCCACCTTTTTACTTGCAGTTGCTTTTTCAATCCATTTACTTTCAATCTTGTTCTACCCTCGTTATAGTCACCGTTGCCCCACCCTAGTCACCATTGACCAAGGTTCTGTTTTCCAATTAATCCTTCTTTACCTCTATTTTTTCCATTTTATCCACCTCTCTATCCCCTACATTCTTCTACTAATCATTCTACAACATCCACAAAGCCTTCATTACTTGTAGTTTGCACTCGGACTCTACAAGTTTGTATATTCACATTTTTATCCAAATCCACTCACTCAGGTCACCATCAACCTACCTCTATGTAGTTTGGGTCATTGTCGACCCAATTAGGTAAGTTTTATTTCAAATTTTATTTACATTAGATCACTTCTTTTCCATCTATTTCTACTAGTTTCCGATTCTATTCTCGCATATGTTTTTGCATGTTATCAAATTATCTATCATTTACTTCACTTTATTTTATCAAACGAGGGTTAACATCCACGAAAGGAAGGTAACACTTCTTGGAGATGACATTTTCAGAAACCCCATATAAATACTCTAATCAATTTTTATTTCTAGTGAATCTTATTTGTAGTTTATCAATTTGTAGTGAAGATCAGTCATTTTATGCCCGTGCATCCATCGCACACTTGAGGTACCATAAAATATCCATTTTCTGAGTTTTTTAGATTTATTTAGTAGCTAACATCATTAATTTGAGTTGAACAAGAAAATTTAAAAAAAAGGTTTAACAAGTAAGTGCACAAGATATGTAGGTAATTCCATGAACGTAGAATTGTTATAGTATGAAACAATAACATCCGCCAAATGGATTCACAAATGAAGTGAAGGCAAGGTAGAAACCCCATAATAGTAGAAAAGGGATCCATAAGAAAAGTTGGATCAGTGATGGTATCTGAAAAAGTGGAAGTGATAAGAGTCCTAGAAGTGACACTCCCAAAAAAGGAGACGAAGGAATCCTTTAATACACCTATAGAAGGATGAGAAAATCCATGTATGGTGACACAAGTAGGTACCGGAAGAAATGACTAAATTATGACAGACACTCATTCCAAAAGGGTGGCTCAACAAATAGAAGGGTAATGTTGGATAGGTATGAATCATCAACATTTAAAGAGGAGTGTAAAGAGTTTCACATGATAAAATTGGAATAGAGGTAGATGTAATGAGAGTATGAAGTTGAGAATAAGACTGCGTGATATTTGATGAGAGGGAGGAGTGTCAATATTATTTGAAAGGTGGCCGAGAGGAGGAGAGAAGTCCTAATCTGTACTCTTGTCATCAGAACTAAAAGAATAAACCTCATCGTTAGGGATAGTAATAGGTAAATCAATGCCAACAGAACTATCATCACATGAAGAAGGAGAGGAGATAATTGTATCAATGGAAGAAGCAACAATTGCATAGCTCTAAATAAGGAGTGAAGGATGATCCAAATAGTACAAGGAAACTCTATTTATGAGGCATAATGGTGGAGAGGCTTCGAAATGTGTGTTAAAAAATGACCAATGACCATGCAACAAGTGTCAAGTCAATGTTCAATTTGATTAGGATCACTGAAGTTAGGTACTTGTCCATAAAAATAGAGATAAATGTCATTTTGTCTCGAGAAAATATTCCATACTCAAATTCCACACAAGTCATGCATAGCTAGCCCTACCAAGAAGAATAGATAGAGGTTGAAATGTAGAAGTGGTCCTATGAAGTGTAGGTTTGGGAAGAGTAATATCCATGGTGTAAATGTAAAAATCAATAAATTCATAATGCAAGAAAGGAAGGGTGTAAGAATACACACAACCTTGCATAACATCGGAATCATCCAAGAATGCATCTCGCATGCAATAAAACACCTAAGAAAAATGATAAACCCATGTTTACAACACTTTTTAAGTAGTATGTTGATTGCAATAAGGCATGTTCATGTGACGTGGAACAATTGACCACTCACCTTGCAATAGGTGACAAATCGCACAAGAATGGAGGTCACAATAAGTCTCAGTTAGAAGTAGTGAACAACACATAAACAAACACAAATAAAGCAAGGAAAAAGGGAACAAGACAAAGTATAGTGTGAGAAAAATGTCTCATGTCGCAACAAAAACCCCTTGCTGGAAGAATATGGTGGTCGCGCTCACTAGTCTACAAGAAATAATAAGGGTGACTAGTACTACAATGCAAAAATTGGGCTCAAGATGAAACCCAAGGACCTCTAGGATGCCAAAAACGCTCCTAGAAGGTGATAAAAAGCTAAGAGGGGGAAAACCACACTCCAAAAAAATGTTAGTAGCAAAAATCGTCCCAATAACGCTATAAAATTACACATGAATTTTTCCAATTATTCTATTTTAATGATTAAAAGGAAAAAATGCAACAATTACAAAAATAACGTTAAACGATGATAAAAATAACTACTAATGAGATAAAAATGAGCTCTACATAAAAAATAGATACCTAATTTTAAACAAATAAATCTCTTTAAAAGGATTAATTAAAATAACCACCTTTTAAATTTATTAGATCTTAATTGTTTAAAATTAAAAGCTAATTAAGATTAAAATTACCCTTATTACTAAGCCCCACTTTATTAACGACCCTTTGAATACTAACCCCTTATAAACCAACCACCTATAAATTATTAAACACCCCTACTTTAATTAAAAATCACCACTTTAATAAACCAACAGATCCTTTTTTTTATAAAGGCACTTTAATTTATATAAAGCTTTTCCATTTAACAAAAACACCAAAGAATTTAAAGCAAGGGTTTAAAAAGGAAAAACGAGCTCAATAAATTTAAATGGCATGAAGATGACTCAATAAATGAGCCAGGTGACTGGGAAGAGTAGGTAGCAGACTTGGTGCTCGAGGTCGAGACATAGAGATAATTTTGAGGTGGGAGGTGGAAAACACCGAGATGGTCAGAGGGGCAGAGAAATAACTAAAATGACTTGGTCAAGAGTGGAACCATCGAGAGTGAGCCTGTAAGGAGAGAGGAATGGATGCAACAACTTGATCAAAAAAATGCACAATAGAGAGGAAGAGATGTGAGGAACGTTGCAATGTATGGTCGATGGATTTAGTAGATGGAATCAAAAAGAAGATAGAGGTAAGGGCATGACATGATTCAACCAGGGGAGCCAATATAGGGGTCTGTTGAATGAAAACACAACTTGATCAAAGGTAAAAATGCCAAACTCACCACACACATCAAAACACACATCCATAGAGGGAGAAAGATAAGGTTAAACACAACTTAATAAAAAATGAGTTTGAACATGCCAAATAGATACACATGTAACTCGATGCAAATGAAAAATGCACATAGCAAGAAACACCCAAACGACCAAGAAAATAACAAAACCTAAACTCACAAGGGTGTCTCGATTTGTAGATTAAAAAAACATGCGGGAAAATATTAAATCTAATAAAACTAGGTAGGAAGCATACAACAAGCCAAACATGTAATAAAAAACAATTCAATGCAATGCAACATGAAGCGATTCGGACCAACTCATTTGCACATAGAAGTCTAACTCGAGTCAATGATGTAAGGAGCCAATCTACTTGCCCAAGGAGCTAATCAAGATAAATCCTGGTGAGGTAGGAGCTTTCCAAGGAAAGGAAGGAGAATTAGGGTAAAACAAATATCTAAAATAAAAGAACAAGAGGTCGAGGTCGAAAAACCATAATTTAAAAAAAATCACTTTTATTGAAAAATTATTGATTAAAAAACCAAAGATACAAAAAGGACATACCTCTAGAGTTAGGAGTTTTGCCAAATTTAGCTTCATGACTAGTTAGATCTTGTTGGAACACACCTATAACTCCGCATATGAAAAAATATAAAACCTACACAAACTCTAAAAACCAAATGGTTAAACCTATTAACAAGATTCCAAAATAACAAAAACATGCATGACAAGCGTGAAAACAAAAATGAAGTAATAAAAACTAGATTAATCAAGTGCATGTTTACCAAACATCCAATCTGATACCATGTCAGATTGTTCTATGAGGATCAACTCAAAACCCCACACACATTGGGAAAATTTTCACTTTAATGGAGTCATGAACACTTCATGTAGTAAGTTAGATATTGAATCAAAATGAGAATCAAGTATAGAAAGACAATGATGTGTCCGCATACTCATAGAACACGAATAAGAGGTGCATTAGGAGTGTTGTGTAACTCCTGTGCATGTACAAAACCCTATTGAACTATTAAACTATGACCTATTCTCACTAAGTGAGATGACTAACCATCTATGGTGTACAAGTCAATGAATGACGATGAAAAAACTCCTATACACCAATAGAGTTAAGACTCCATTAAAGTTTTTTTGTGTTCCCGGTTTAGATATCTTTCCATTGGTATATCAAAATTGTGTTCTTGATAAATTATGAAGAATTTATGGTGGACAAGTAAATAAAATATCTAAAATAAAATAAGAAGAGGCCAGGAGGTTAAAAAACCATAATTTAAAAAAATTTCACTTGTATTGAAAAATTATTGATTAAAAACCAGAGATACAAAAAAAGCACCTACATCTAGAGTTAGGATTTCTACTAAATTTAGCTGCAACTAGCTAGATATTGCTGGAACACACCTATAACTCGCATATGAAAAACTAGAAAACCTACAAAACTCTAAAACCATATGGTTAAACATATTAATAAGATTCCAAAATAACAAAAACATGCACAAGAAGCATGAAAACCAAAAACGAAGTAATTACAAGCAGATTAATCAAGTGCATGTTTAACAAACATATAATATGATACCATGTCATCTTTTTCTATGAGGATCAACTCAAAACCCCACACACATCAAGAAAAGTTTCAATTTAATGGAGTCATGAACGCTTCATGTAGTATGTAAGAGATTGAATCAACATGCAAATCAAGTATAGAAAGACAATAGTGTGTCTGAAATAATCATATATTACAAATAAGAGGTGCTTTAGGATTGTTTGTAACTCCTGTGCATGACACATATATAGACAACCCTATTTACCTATTAAACTATGACCTATTCTCACTAAGTGAGATGACTAACCATCTATGGTGGACAAGTCAACAAATGACGATGAAAAAATCCTATACACCAATAGAGTTAAGAATCCATTAATTTTTTTTGTGATCCCAGTTTAGATATCTTTCCATTGGTATATCAAACTTGTGTTTTTGATAAGGTATGAAGAAGTTATGACCTATTATTTGAGGGTCAAATTTGGATGATGCTTGGTCTAAAAGTAGCTTTATGATTAGCACTGATAGTTATGAGTTGTTAAAGTTTGTTGAAGGTTTATAAGTGTTTATAAAATATTTCTAAGAGTTTTCCATGCTTTGGTTAAGTGTGGAAATGAGTTTTGAGGTGATCAAGCAAGTTGAGCTCAAACCTAGTTCTTGAGTCCTAGAAGGCTAAAAGAGCAATTTTAGAGATGGATCTGGTTGACAACCTTGTAATTAGATTTGTAAGGAAATGTAAGGTTTTATGTAAATTAGATTTATTTTTATTTCCAATGGTGTATGGCTTGTGTCTTTATGATGTGATTTGATAGGTCATCCATCTCAGTTTGTGAGGAAGAAGGTTGCTGATTTTCAGGATAGGATTTCTAAGGTTGAAAGATTGAGGTAGAAGAGACATGATATGAATTGAATGATGATTTATATTATTTGAAGAGTGAATAGGGATTTTTTTCCTATATAATTCCTTTTAGGACTTGAAAGTGACAGAAAGGGTGTAAACTAGTTGAGTTTGTAAAACTACTTTTTTGGCAACTCAATTTAGTGAAGTAGACAATGAGTGTGGTTTGCACATATGGATGTTTCATGAGATATAGAAAGCATGGATGTGATATAAAGGTTTATTTTATTCTAATGAGTTTTTACATGCCATATTTGAGTTGTTATTAGGTGGTATTGAGGCCCAACGTGAAGATAGGGTCCTGGAAATAGTTGTTTTCTCAAAGATATGAGCCTTCTTGAGTGAGTTATGTGAAATGTGATTGGTGAAATCTAATTAAAGACCATGGATGATGTTTTTATGTTATATTTGACATGTTTTATGAATTTTGGATATTTAATAATCATGGTTATGGTGTTTGTGGTTTTTTCTCATCCATGTGATGGGGTTTTGAGCTTGTTTTGTGCTAGTTTTGTGCATTTGGGCATGGCCGACCTACATGGGTCCATTATGAATGTTTTAATGAATTTATTAGGATTTTTTTAAGATTTATTTTTAACTGAATGTGTAAGACCTACCCTATTTTTTTTAATGATATGAGAATGGTATAAAAGTGAAGTTTTGAGTTCAAATTTGAACTAATGCTCTAAGAGGTAAAAGTGTGACCTATGTAAAAGTGTATAACAGGTATGAAGGAATGATTTGAGATATGAGGAAGTGTGTGATAGGTTTATTAATGATTAATAGCATGTGTGTAAGGGTTTGAAGAAAAGACAAGTCCAAGAAGAAGAAAATATAACGAGTTGAAGGAATGAGGGTTTGAATAAAGTGTGTGAGCTGAATTTGTGATCTCCATCAGTTGTGGAAGCAAAAATTTTAGAGATATTCATATTCATATGGTTTAGTTTGTGATTTATCATCTTATGGGGTTTTACCCTCCTTTTTGAGTGGGTTATTCATTAAATTAGGGGTTGGTGCTCCTTGTAGGGTTAGTGCTCTACTAAACTAGGGGTTGGTGCTCCTTGTGAAGTTGGTGCTTCACTAAATATCTTTGATTTGTGTAATATAAGTAGAGTTTAAATGGGTTTTATTACCCTTGAGTTTTTCCTACTTAAATTTAGTTTTCTTTTGTACTCTCTTTCCTTTGCTCTTGTGTATGGTTGTTTAATTGTTTAAGTAAACACACATACGGTACATGGTTGATTGTATGATTACATAAATGATAATTAATGATGAATTTGTAAATGGAATAATGTTTTAATAGAATTATTCACTCTCCCTCTTAGTATATTGTGCTTCTAACAATTGGTATTAGAGAAGGTAATTGAGAAGCAAGGTTTATAACTTGAAGGAGATACTTTTAAACCACAAGCAATGGGTAAGTCTTCAGATATTGAGGATATATTAAGAATGAAATATGAGGTTGTTGAGTCAGGTATTCATAGCCTAAAATATCATATCAAGTACATGGAGATAGAGCATGGTCAAGCCATCAAGGGTTTGGAATCTCAAGTGGAGAGTGTGTCTAAGGCCCTAAAAGTCAAAGAAGAAACTTGTTGTAGGTATGAAGAGAAGTTGAAAGCCATAGAATCTGATTTGGAAAGTGCATCTAGTAGGTTGAGGATGTATGAGAATTTAGAAAATATTATGAAGCTCTTGATGGGATTTTAGAGAGACAAAGAGAGGAAAATGATAAGACATGCCTAGGTTTAAAGGGAAGGAAAAAGGAGAATGACACATCTCTCCATAACCCATGTAATTCATTCACCTCTCCATTTCTTATAATGACATCATTTAACTCAAATAAACCCATGAGGATAACCCATATTTGTGAAACTATTCATGTCACTTACCATACCCAATATTTCTTCCACTATTCTTCTTGTAGTCTTAGTACAACTCAACAATCCTCATACCTTTAGCACTCCTTAGCCCCTTAACATCCTCCAAGTATTATTTTCTTGTTCATACATCTTAGTCAAGCTTGAATTAATCATAAAAATATCTCAAGACAATTATCGACAACACTAAGAATCTATCTCTCTTGTCAATTCTGCCCTCCTAACCTTAGGACAAGGAATTTCAGTCCCAATATGCTTGAAAAACCTAAAGGTCCCCATAATGAGATAGTTCAATTTCTAGTTTCTCTCCATCATGACTAATATGTTCATAAAATCTTAATACCCTTCTCTTTGTGTTATTCTCACTTTTCCACTTGTATTTTTGCTTACAACTCTTACTAGGTCTATTTGCACACACTGTCATGAATATATCCACCGTCAGGGGTATTAAGACACAATAAATAGGTTTTTGAGTGCCCTTTAAGGGTTTCTTAAATTGTTCCAAATTTCATACTCTGGATCCAAGATTAAACCCTAGTTTCTTCAAAAATCGACCCTTAACACTAGGTTTTGTCACTTGTACACTCAATCATTCGAGAGGAATGGTAAGGAAATAGAAAAATTACACCAATAAAATTCAAACTTCTTATTACAATGCTTACAAAACTCACCCGGATGATTTCTTAACATTTCTAGAGCTAACCTCATTGGATGTGGATTTATGGCATCATTTCTTCCCGATGCCACCCTAAATTTTTACAAAGTAAATTGCATGACTAAACAAGGAGAGATAACACCATTTCCATCCATCTAGCCAAGCTTCTAAGTCTAGGAATGTAACATTAAGATAAAATCCTAAAAGAATGCTTAACTAGTATCAAAAAATACAAAATCTAGCTAAACATGCCTACTAATATGCTTGAATTACCTAACATGGGCCTAAATAGACCTAAGAGGGAAATCAAATGGTTATGGTCTACTCCAATCAAGGTGAAATTGTAACTCCCAATGACTACTTGGTCATTTCAGATATTCATCTACTAACCCCATTGAAGGCTTTAATCAAGGATTGATCTTGGCTATATATCATATTTATTATATGAGATGCAAATCAAAGCATGGTGTAAAATATAAAGGAATGAGGTGCACCTTTTTATAGTTTTCCTTTTAGGAGAAACTTGTATTTTGGTGCATGTGGGACTAAAATCCCCAAATTAGATTAGAATTTCTAATCATGATTAGGTCTTTCTAATCACAATTAGTGAATTACCAAGTGATTAAGAGATGTAAAGCCTTAATCAATCACTTCTGATCAACTAGGAGGCTAGGATAAGATTTTGAAGCTTGCTTGACGTTGTAGAGGTGAATGAGGTGATTTTGAGTGGTTAGAAGAGGGGTTTGAACCAATACTAGGTATATTGACCAAATCAAGGGAAAAATAGACTTAATTAGCTAATAAATGCCAATTGTCTATCTTGAAGAGGATTTTAAATTATGATTCCTCATAAAGTGACATCCCGAATGCACAAGGGGTTATGTAATCAAAAAATCATTGTTAATTGGATAAAGTGGTAAGAAATGTTAGTTAATTAGTGAAAACCACTAATTATACCAGATTTGAAAAGAATGAGAGTGATTTGTGTGTGTTTTGGAAATAAGATTGTAAAAGTAGAATTTAGGTGTCTGCATTCTCCCTTGTTTGAGGTGAAGTTAGTGACTTCACTTCAAATATAGTAGACAAACATAAACGAGTAAATGTTTGTAGAAAAATTAGCAGGAATGAAGGATGCCCCCTCTAGTGTTTATGGGGTGATAGAAGACGTAAATCAAAAATAGAAAATATGATTGAAATGAATAGAAGAAAATCGGTCAGAACGGGAAAGCGAAACCCTTAGGTATTGAAAATGAATAATGATAGGGATAAATGTGGTTGTTTATTGCCTCGGGTGAGTTGGAAGAAAATTAGTAGCGGTAATAAATGATAATGGAGAAGAAATGATTAATGGAGAAGAAATGATTAATGGAGAAATATAGGATAAGTCCAACCTTTGCATCCATCCTTTCCATAATCAACCAATTCATATCGTTTTTCCCCTAGGTCTACATCATCGACCTTTATTCAAAATAAACAAAAGTGTAAGATAACATGAAAAAATAAATTACTAACAATTGTTTATCGCTAAAAATACGAACTCCATGCAACATACATTATTCAATGTAATGCGAGAAAGTAAAATTCACATTTAGCTCCATGCAACATACAAAATGCAATGCAATACGAGAAATTAAACCAACTAACCTAACAGAGAAACTTGTGCAATCACATTACTCAAACAAACAACATTTAAGATAGTTGCACCAATGTTTTTGTTATTAAGCTATAATTCTAGAATGTTCGTGTTGTAACGACAAGGGTTAAAAATGATGCCCCAAGAAATAACACATGGGAAAAATGGAGGACACAAGTAGTCCCATGGAAAAGCTTTCGTGCACTATGACACAATCCCTAGCAACTTACTGTTGCACGAGAGGACTGACGTAGTATGCATCCAAGATTTTGTTAATGGAGGTAGATCACGATGATATGCAAGTCATTTAAGACCAGAACAAGAAAGAACCATAGAGATATGCTTTTGTAAGACATATTTCAATGTTCGAGGATGATGTAATTGACACAGGCTTTAGCTACATATAAGTTATTTACCAATTTTTGTAAAAAAATTTCAGATTTTTAACGGTTTTATCAAAAAAATTGTTTTGTAATTTCTCTTAAACAATTTTGACTGTTATAGGATTTGTATCACCTTGTTATATTATGAGATAGCTTTAGATAATATCATACCTATATGTTTGAGGAGATACCTTTGAGAAACATGTTTATATTTTTGATATTTGTATGGGGGATAGATTTGTGGTCATGCGTAACCCCTCTTGCCCCATTGGTGATACGATATTTGGTGATTAGCTTTTAGTATACGTGCGTGATGTAGACTTAGCATATTTTTTGATATATGATGTATAGATGTGATGGATATGTGTGATTTGATGATGAAATTATAATACAATGTACAAGTAAAAATTAAGAAGCACAAGTTTAAACAAATCTAATCAAAGCAACAAATTTATCTACAAGTATGAAATACCAAATGGAATCAATACAATACACTACAAAATAAATTGATATTCAATATAAGTAAGCAAGTGAATTAAATTTAAAGCATACAATATGAAAAATTAATACAACCAAAACCCTACAAACCAACAACTAAAAGTAAGTGAGCCACTACTTTGTTTTTGTGGGACAACTTTGGGATGTTTTTCACTATTTTTGATTTTATTTCTAAGACAATTTTCTATTTTTTTGGAGTTTTCTAAGAAATGTATTTGAATGTTTTGATTTTTCCAAATGACATATCTGTATGTTTTTGGGATTTTCAAAAGTTATACAAATGTTTTTGACATTTTCTCAACAGTTTTCCAAAGAAAACGTGTAAGGAAATAAAAAAATGTGGATGCCCCCAATGTCAGATGGGATATACAAGGGTAGAATGCCATGTGGTATATGCCATAAGTGACGCTGCAAATCTACCCCTAGCATGAGATGGGTTTATTCAATGTTAACTTCTTTGCACTCAAAAGGTTAGATTAGTCGATCGGGAAAAGAAGGATAAACTCAAAAGAGGCTCAAGAAGGTAAGGATTAACTTAGGGAAAATTTGTGGTACTCCTAAACCTAGATTGATTATGAACAATGGACCCTCCTTGGCGCCATAAGCTATTTTTAGTAAAGGACTTGTCCAAAGTGCCACCATTGCATGGTTTTCACTATTGGACGTGCTCGTTTATTTTTCTTATTTTTAAATTTTTTTCTTTTATACTTTCTTATTTTACTTTTCTTGGTATCCTACAGAGACCCCACACTTAAGCATAGAAGCACTTAAGATGCATTACGTTAATGGGTTCCCAAAGCTCTTGGCCATCCGAACAAGCCAAATTATATGCACTGAACCAAAATTGGCAACCACAATGTATGTTCCTAGCCGCTTTGGGCTCAAATTTCCCTTTCTTTTCTCGATCTTTATTGGTGTTCTTATGATTCTATTTCAACACCATGTCCCCTACCTCAAACTGATGAGGTATGACCTTCTTGTTGTAGATCCTCTGCACTCAATTGTGATACACTTTTAGGTGATTGAGGGTGCGAAGGTGTTTCTTGTCTAATAAATCCAACTCTACCAAATCAAAGCTACTCTATAGTCCTCTTCATTCAGGTAATCCCTTAGCTTGATACATAAAGAAGGGATCTCGATCTATAAAGGCAAGATGAATTTTGAACCAAATACTAAATAATATGGATTTGTACCTATAGGGGTGTGAATAGAAGTTCTGAATGCCCAGCTTAGCGGTGGTGAATTTACGAGATGCCGATTACGGCCTAATTTTCTCCATAATGTGAATTAAGGTTTTTTTGGAAGATTCACCCTACCCATTACCTTGAGGGTAATAAGGGGTTGAAAAATTAAGGGAAATTTAAAAGAGTTTGCAAAGTGCTTTCACATTTTTATTTTTGAATGACTTATCATTATCGGTGATAATGGAAGAAGAGATACCATATCCGAAAATGATATGATTCATTATAAACTTTAAAATTTGGGGACCTTTTGTATAAATAAGAGTAATTACCTCCACCCATTTTGTAAAGTACTCATTGGATGTTATAATGAACTTATGGCCATCTGAGGAGACAAGATTAAGTTTCCCTATTAGATTGAGACCCCACTTTGAGAACGTCTAGGTGTTGTGATTGGTTGAAAGGATTGTGTCGGCACATGTATCAAATTGCCATACTTTTAAAAATCCACACACTTATTTACATGTTTAAAACAATCATGCTCCATAGTAGGCCAATAGTAAACTACTTTGAGTATATTATTTGCAAGGATAATCCCATTAGTATGAGATCCAAAATTTCCTTGTGCAATTCCTTGATTACTGGATAAATTAGTTAGAATTTAAACAACGTAACAAATTCCCATCATAGCCTTGGAAAAAGGGTTCCCCCATGTAGGTTATAATGAGATATACATTAGATTGGGTTATTCTTTTCAACATGGGAAATTTTTATAGGGAAGGTTCCATTATGGAGATAATTTAACATTTCAGCGTACTCACGGTGAAAAGGGACCAAAACTTCACACACTAAACAAGAGTTTGGTATGTCATATGCCGTTGTTCTTAGATTTTCAACAAAGAATGAAATATTATTGCTCTCTGGTGGATTGATCAACATAGATCCTACCATAGCCATGGCATATTCTAATCTATTTTTAGCTCTTGATATTTTCTCAAATGTTATCTTCTCAAATAATTCTTTCAAGGAGTCGACCATTCTTTTATATGGAAGTAACTTTTCATCTTTAACTTTATATTCAACAAAGACCTATTTGATAATAAGAATTGAATCACCAATGTATTTTACTTGTTTGATATCCCATTTCATGGCCATATTCACTCCTACAATGAGATCTTCATATTATGCTATATTTTTTATGGAAGGGAATCCAATTTGAAATACTTGCTTGAATCAAGTCTCCCGTGGGAGTGATTAGCACAACTTCGGAACTTGAAACATAAAAGGTAAAAGAGCCATTGAAGTACATTTGCCAAAATATAGATTATTTGACATACATAATGGATGCATCTGGTAGTTCCAGACTCAAGGGTTCAATACCTGCAGTAGTGGAGCTTCTTACAGTTGATCAGTTAACACTTGTCCATTTACTGACTTTTGATGAATGTATTCAATGTCAAACTCACTTAATAAGATGATCCAATTAGCCATATTTCCGGTTAGTGCTGGTTTGGAAAATAAATAATTCAAAGGGTCGACCTTTGAAATAAGATTTATTTTATTGTTAAGCATATAGTGATGTAGCTTCTAGAAAGAAAACACCATGGCTAGGCAAGCTTTCTCTATTTTTGGATAATTTAGATGATAGGCTACTAATGTCCTACTCAAATAGTATACAATATTTTCTCTCTATTCTTTTTCATACTTGGGCCAATAGTGCTCTAATTGCAAAATGTGTAGCAGATATATAAAGTAACAAGGTTTCTCCTTCTGTGGGTGGCATGAGAACAAGGGGTTGGCCAAGTATTCTTTTAGAAAATCAAATAATTGTTGTTGTTATGGTCCTTAGTTAAAATTAAAATCCTTCTTAAGATGTATAAATGTATGACACTTGTCTGCTAGCTGTGAAATAAAACTTCTAATGGCCTGAATTTTCCCTTATAGGCTACGCAACTGTCTGATATTATTAGGGGGAGGCATTTCTATGATATTCATGACCTTTTCAGGGTCCACTTTTATTCCTCTTTGTGACACAATGAATCCTAGTAATTCCTAGATAACACACTGAAGATGCACTTCTTTGGGTTAAGTCAGAATTTATAATCCCTTAGGTGCTGAAAGATATGTCATAAAATTTTTAGGTGTTCCTCACAGGTTCTAAATTTATACAATATATCATCTACGTAATATTCCATGATGTCATTTATCATATCATGAAAGATTACAATCATCACCCTTAGATATGTAGCACCTACATTTTTAAGGCTGAAATGCATGACTCAAGAATAAAATTTCCCCCATGGGGTTGTGGAAAGCCGTCTTGTGTTGATCTTCTTCCACAATCTTTATCTCGATTGTAACCGAGAATCCATCCATGCATGAAAGCATCTCATAGCCTGTTGTAGAATCAAAAATCATGTTAATGTTTGGAAGAGGAAAATCATCCTTAGGACAAGCTTTGTTTATATCCTTGAAATATGTACACACTCTAATAACCACTAGCTTCTTTTGAATTGGGACCGCATTATAGATCCACTCTGAGTAGTCGATAGGCTTGATAAATCCTACTTCTAGTAACATTTATAGCTTTTCCTTTACCAATAAGGTGATGTGAGGATGCATCTTTGAAATATTTTGTTTGATGCACCTAGAATCTTGGTGTACCACAATATTGTGCACCACTAGTATAAGATCAATTCCTAGCATGTCTCGTATACTCTCTTAAGAGTCTTGTGAAGGTTTTTTGTTTTTTGGCTGAGAGGGAATCTCCAAACTTAACTATCCATGACAATTCCTCTGTGCCGATATTAACATCTATTGTATCTTCCACTAATAAATTTTATTCATCCCTCATATGTATAGAATCATGAGGGATATTGAGATCCCCCTCTATCATAGGTGGCTTAGGGAGCTCTTCATCTTGAAGTGGGTATATTTTCTTTTCCATAGGTTGTTCTACCTGCTTGTCCACAAACGCCTCAAAGAGGTTTTCACTATAGGACTTCCTCATTTTATTTACACAAGGATTTTCTTTGGAAATTTTTCCCTTGCTCACTTTTTTACTTAAATTCCTGCATAACTCTACTTCCTCTCCAAAGTATGTACATGCGTTAAGATGAATGGAGAACCCCTTCTTGTGTTCATTTCTTGGAATGTTGTCTCTAATTCCCAAGAACTCACCAATGGCCTCATCATTTTTGAAACACATCAATATGTACCAATTGATGTTGATACATGTAGTCATTTTTACCCTTAACACAAAATAAAGGAACCCCATGCACGCCAACCTATCACCCAGTGAAAGCTGGGTGCTCACCCGAGGCACACGCGAGTGTTGAGTCTCTCTTTTATGTGAGTTTAGTGGGAAACATCATCTATGATTTGTGTTTAAAAGACTTTCAAATGGGTTTAGGACATAAAAGAACCATAGAGCTCAGAATGGCCTCTAGATCCTTGTAGTCATTTCAAATAGAGTACTTAATAGAATCTATAATGTGTATCATATCGAAAGAAACATACAAGCATCCATACTTAGCATAAAAGGAAAGAGAACTCATGAGAGAGAAGTATGCATCAGAATTATTGATATTCATGTATATATAATAGGTAACCTCATTACATCCATGTGGTACAAAGTGTCACAGAGAAGCAGACCGAAGTCATGCATTGCAACTAGACTTATGTAACTAAGCTACCAAAAATAAAAATTACAATCCCCATGCCCAATACATCCTTTCCCGAATGCAATTATCCATTAACAAAGTTCTTGTAGTATTTTTTCGAGCTCCACCCACACTCTAAGTCTCTCTGTTTACTCAGGCACTTGTATTTATAACTTTTCTGGACTGCCAACTCATCCTCTATCACCCTCAGATCCGATGCCAAGTGTTTGAATGTGGTCCTCCATGTGAGCATGCTCCTCCAGGCCTGAGATTCCCACTTTATCCCATGATGTGCTTCTAGAATATTATACCGCAGGCATGCTCCTTCTTGGGCCAAACTTTCACAGGGCTGGCATCTTATCCACATGCAGTCAGTCATGCTTTTCACGTGTCCATCCCCAAATGTCTAATTTTTCTAAGTCCCAAACCCTTGGTTCTATCTCAGTGCACGTCATGCATGCCACGGGCTTCCTTAAACCCTTTTCTAAAATCCTGCCTTGCACACTTTTTCATGCATGCATTTCTTTAACTAGGACCTTGTGTGCCTATGCACCTTTGTACTTAGTCAATATTCTAGGGGCCCAACATCACCCCACACTATGCCTATTCTCTCGTTCTCAAGGGAACACTTCCCTTAGTGAGAGAAAGAATAAAAATAGGCTTACACCTAGGAAAAAGAATAAGAGGATGAAAGAATGGGAAAGAAGAAAGAATGGGAGAGTGAAAGAATCACTACAATAGACTGGGAAAATCCTTTTGCAAGTTGGCCTCCAATTTATTCCAGGCATCAACTTCATCCTGCGCTCTTTGACAGAGGTCACCGACTAGGGTGCTTACCTCCCCAAAATTTAGTCCATCTCCTTGTGTACTCATAGTATCCATGATTTTCTCCAACTCCTTGCATATATCCTCCAACGCATCCATTCTTCATGTGATATGCGGATATAGCTCCTTCAACTAGTTTTTGATTGAAACCCTTAAGGTTTCAATGGCCTCTGATTTCTTCTCAACCTCGGAAAGGATTTTGTCTCTTTCCACCCTATTCCCCTTGTTTTTCTCCTAGAACTCCTTGAGTTCTGCCTCATGAGTGGCAACCAAGGTACCTGCCACTTTGTCTCTATCCGCAAAATTGTCGTATGTGGCCTCAGCAGGGGAAGCGACCCTTACATCAGCAAGCACTTTGTTGTATTCTGTACGACGAGCGCTACAATTTTCAACTTATCTTCCTTCTCTAAGTGCGCTGCCACTTCCTCTATAGACTCTAAGGCTGGTGGCTATCTTTCCATGGTGAGGACCCTCGTTAAATCCTCCAAGAATCCCAAAGTAGATCCATACTTCGTGTGGGTAATGCCAGTCCGGATGCTTTAATAGTATGGCCCCATTGATGGATTCTACCTTCTTGTACACAATGCTCACCTTGGCCTTT
This sequence comes from Taxus wallichiana var. yunnanensis, assembly GCA_018340775.1. Lineage (NCBI taxonomy): Eukaryota > Viridiplantae > Streptophyta > Pinopsida > Cupressales > Taxaceae > Taxus > Taxus wallichiana. The sequence continues at coordinate 408,327,144 of CM031238.1, read as the reverse complement.
TCATCCTTCAATTCCCACTGTCATTGGGTTCTGATTAACTTTTCCTGGCTTAGCTCCTTTGTTAATGTAGCTAGCTCTTCCTCTTTCTCCTTCAGCTCCCCTTCCAAATCCCTGATCCTATCATTTTTCCTGAAGAGTCTAGCTTCTATCTCAATGGAGACTTTGTTAAGCGCATTGCTCAATTGTTCATCCGAGAGCTGCTAGGTATCCACCACTAGGTTATCTTCTCCTGGTCCTGGAAATGTTACTATTTCCCCTTGGCTTACCTCAAACTCTAGTTCATCAAGGTGGGACTCAATTGCCCAAGAGATCATCTTCCTTGTCTCGGTGGGTAGCAACCTCCTTGTCGAAAGATGACATGCATACAAGCTCCTCCACGCCAAGTGTACTCTAGAACCACGTGTGAAACACCTTCTTGGGGTCATCAATATAACCCATCTTGTTCCTCCCCCTCTCTGCCACCTTCCTCCCATGTATGTACCTCTTGGGTATACTTACAGTTAAAATCGGGCCTCTAGTGCTGCCACGTTCCTCTTCCGTGCTCTCCTTCTCCTTGTTCAACACTAGCTCAGTGTTGCGCTCCACCTTGTCCTCCACTAGGTTCTCAATGTCCCTTGTCTCCTCTTCTTCTGCCACCTTGGTCATTTTCTCTTGTGTCGATCTTGGAACCTCTTGTTTCTACACGCTAGCCTCTTCATCTTTTCCCATGTCTTGGGTGCTTCCTCCTACCTGGCTATCCTTAGTGCCACACAAAAAGGAACCCTTGTTCTTCTTCTCCACCTTCCTCTTCTGAATCATGTATATTGAAAACAAGCAGCCCTTGATCTTTCCCAGGGTCCTCTTCCCCACTTACTTCTTCCTCACTACCATCCTTCTCTCCTATGTACTTGCCCATACTTCCAGCTTCTTCCGAGGTGGTCTCCTCTTCTACCCTCTAATTTTTCCTAACCGGAGATTTCGGTGTAGGTGAATTTGTTTCTTCTTCTGATGACTCCTTATCTGATGGTTCTTTTGGTTCTGGAGTCTTTTCTCTGATTACAACCTTTTTCTTACGTGTGTACGTGCTAGTTTTGGCACTTTTCCTAGGGGAACTTGTTTCTAGTGTCTCCACCAAACTTGGGATTTTCTTTTCTGGTTATTTTTCCTCCATTTGGGTGTGGGTATTTTCCTCCTAGTTGGATCCTGAGGTATAGATACCTCGTTCTCTAGGTATGTTCCCTTCTCTCGACTTGGGCCTTATGCGAATGTAAATGCATGCCGTGGATCCTCCTGTAATGGGTAGAGTCATGGGCCTTGTCATTTGTACTTCATGAGACACATACCACTCTATGGACATGCACTTGCTAAGGTAGACCAAATCTTTGTGCAATTCCCTATGGCATTTTTCTAAACTACCAAGGTCCAACTTAAAATTTTTGGACTCCTTGAACCTATTTACTCCCACTTGGAAGTACTAAGCTATGAAGGAAAAGGGGAGCTTGCACCATGGGCTCCATGAGTCATCTATCAACTTGAATCTACCCAGGTAGTAATGCTGGTACACAAAAAATTCTACCTCTCCCCTAGTGGCCACTAGCAGTTGTTCAAGAATTCTCCATTCTACGCCCCGAACGCATTCCTTAGGCACATGTACCACTTCTCCAAGCGTGCCTTGTGCACTATTGTCATAGTGTCACAAGCGTACTTCTCAAATATTTTGGTGGGTGAGGGGTCTTCATCAAGGTACTCCCATACAAACTTATTTGATGTGTCCAGTACCCCGATCTCCGAAAACATGATGGTTAGCAACACATTTCCAAAAAGGATCCTATCACCTTCCTTCGTAGTTGATAATTTCATCCGTGATGAATGTAGACAAATTATAGATGGTGCCCTCTGAAATATTTTTGTAAATGTTTAACCATGGCTTATTGACTTGAGTCCATCTCTCCTAGCCATTTAGCTTTGACACTAGGTGTGCAACCATCTTCATTACTAGATCCTTGATGTCTATGACATCATAGTATCTTGACCCCTTTTTGTAAGCAAGAGTGGCAATAGTTTCCTTAATCGCTTCCTTGTCTATCAAATCATCTTCTAACCCATCTCCTTCATAGATGAGGCTTGTGAATTGTGAAATGAGCTGAGGAGTTATGTGCATCTTACGCCCCATGAAGTGGAAATAGTCCTTGTGCATGCGTGACATCAGCCATTGATACAGTCGCTCATGTTTCCCAAAGTAGGGCAACTCAAAGAGTTGTAGTAACCCTGCCTTCTCCAATTTGACCTTCACATCATCATTATATATGGGAAAACCTTTTGGCATCCTCTTGTTTGTTGGGTGCACTAACTCCAGCACCAAATCCTTTTTAATTGTGCTTGTCCGATGATTATAATCATTTACGGACATATCCCTAAGATGGGACTCCCACTCCTTCCCCAACAACACTCCATCTGGGTACTGCATTTCTGCATACCATTCCTCATTTGTGCTTGCTTCAATTTCTTTCTACTTGCCCTTTCCATTTGCTTTGCCCTTCTTGGGTGTACTAGCTAGTTTCTTGGGTGCCATTTTCTAGGTCTTCTATCCACTTCAATCACTTCTGTTACTTCGTTCTTCTACTCTCTCCAACCCTAGATCTCGAACTTGTGAAGAAAATTACTTAACCCCATGCCCTAGTTCTTCAAACCCTAACTGGGATACTCCCTTCACAAGATGACATCTTCTCACACTTTCTCCCATGCCCATGAAATCCCTTCCTCCTAGTTCGTAAATCCGAACTAGCTACTCACGCTTCAATTTCTCCAAATTTTTCTTCACATGGATCAGTTTTTTTTGAAGCCCTAGTTTGCAAAGGTGCAAAAAGCACTTCATTCTCTTATACACAAAGTGAAAAATGAAGTGTCCCGACCCCCTTATTTATAGTTTTTCCCTTTTTGAGAATTAAGTGCTACTTCACCTACCACCGTACTTTCTTCATTTAATGCAGATTTTTCAAACAAAGCCTGACTTAAGCGCTTTCCCTCACGCACCCAACCTACATGGAAAATCCTCCAACCTTCTAGCGCATGCAACCAATCCAACCTGACAGGAGACTCTTACACATGCAAAACCAACGCCGAAGGCACTTCTTCTATCCTGATTTTTGCTCTCACCTACCTTGTGTTGCTTAATGTGCTTTCTCCTCCTTTGTATGTGGGATCTATAAGTAGCTTTATCTTGGCACCAACCATCCTTTTTCTATCTTTTCTCTCCATACACCTCTTTCAACCGGGCCATTCAACTGGGATTTTTAACACAAACTTCCTTGGCACTTTAACCATGTGCTCCTTCACATTACTCCACCCCACACTTAAAATGATGTGTGGTCCTCTCACACACTTCACAAATTCTCAAAAATTAGCAATAAGGTTACCAGCGCCCAAGGTGCAAAACAAAACAACAACGCAAAAGGGAAACACAAGAAAAGAAATGCATAAAGGAAAATTCTAAACTAACTAGCAAAACTACCTTATTTACAAACACCAAGAAGACTTATTTATAGTAGGGCTTCAGCCTACTCCCATTGAAGTGTCTAGGTAATTTCGTCCCATCCAACGCTTGTAACTTGACACGCACCTAAATCAAGGATGTACGAGATTGTGTAAGGACCCAACCAATGGACTTTCAACTTCCCAAGATGGCACAGAAACTTAGAATCATATAGTAAAACCATCTGCCCAACCTCAAACTTCTTGTTTCTAATGTGGCAATCATGCCAAGCTTTCTACTTTGCTTTCTCTATTGTTTGGCTCCACCTAGTGAGTGATTGTCTTTCATCCAATTTCATTAACTCCTCAATTCTTTCTTCTAGCACTTGCTCATTGGCCAACCCTCTTGCGCGTGTTATTCATAGAGAAGGTAACATGAATTCAACTAGTAGAACAACTTCCATGCCAAACACCAACTGAAATGGTGTGGCTTTGTTCAACCTTTTATACGTTGTCCTGTAAGCCCACAACATTACCGTTAATACTTTGTCATCCCAATCTTGTCTTCTGACATCACAAATTTTGGTCAGGGTATGACTCAGTATTTTGTTGAATTCTTCCATAGTTCCATTTTCTTGTGGGTGATAGGGCGTAGTCTTGTGATGAGCCACCATGAATTCTACTAACAGGATCCTCATGATCTCATTCAAGAAATGCATACCCCTATCGCTGGTTAAACTCAATGGACATCCATACCTTGTGATAATGTTCTCTCACCGAACCTTGTCATAGTGACTCTTGTGCAATCTTTAGTTAGGGCTGCCTCTGCCCACCTGGTCAAATAATACGTGCAAGTGATGACATAACGTGACCTAGTCCTACGTGCCACTGGTGTAATAGGGCCTACAAATTCTATTGCCCACTTTTCAAAAGGCCCCACATTAGGGATAGGGTGCAGAGGCATTTCATCTCTCCTTCCTGATTTGTCAATGTGCTGACAATGGTCACACACTTTACAATAGTCTTTACAATGCTTGTATAGGGTTTCCCACCATAAACCTACCATTAATATCTTACACGCGGTGGAACCACCTGCATAATGCCCACCCGCACTTCCTCCTTCCTCCATGATGGCTAGGTGCTCATGCTCTAATACACACCTGCGCAAAACTTCATCTCGTCCCAACTTGTATAAGTCTCCACTGATTAACATGTAGGGTGCGATGTGTATGGCTAACTAATTTTTCTCTAATTCCTTCATTCCTTCCGACACCACAGCTTCCTTCAAAAATATTGCAATCTCTTCCAAATTCAAGGGTGTGTGCCGCAACCTAAACAATAAGCAGCACGTCTAGCATTATCTCCTCAATACTCTGCGCATCCTCTCTTGAGTCAATCCTTGATAGATGATTAGGTCCATAATTTTTTTCCTAGGCTTCAATACAACGGTGAATTCAAACTATTGAAACAAAAAAACCTACCGACATATGCACCCTTGTAGAACAGGCTTGTTCACCAAATAATTTAATGCCATGTGGTCAGTGTAAAACACAAAGGGTGTTGCCAACAGATACTATCCAAACTTGAAAAGTGCATAGATCATTTAAAATACCTCACACTCAGTTGTGGTGTAGTTCTATTCTACTGTGTGTCGACTTCCTACTTGGAAAACACAGAGGATAATCAACAATTCCTTCACTGTTGTGCAAGCACTGCTCCAATAAGCAAGAGGACTACATGGACATGAAAGGAATTGTCCCAAGAGGGAAAATGTAATATAGACATGGTGACTAGCCTATCTTTTAGTGTATCAAATGCCCTCTGCTGTGCCTCTCCCCAATGGAAGGCACTTGTATGTCTGAGCAGTTCCTCTAAAGGTGCGGCAATCTTGGCATAACCCTTGATGAATTTCCTATAATAACCCATATACCCAAGGAATCCACATACTACGCTCTAACTAGTAGGCTCCCCTAACCCAACAATAACTACAACCTTAGCAGGATCTACCAACAATCCCTCCTTACATATGATATGCCCCAATAAATTCCCAAAGGGTGTAGCAAACAAACACTTCTTAATGTTGAGGGATATCCTCAAATGCCTAGACCTCTCAAACATTAACCATAAATTGTCACAATGGTCTTTAACTAGACCATACACTATCCAATCATCCAAATAGACATGAAGAAACTTAAGGATGAAGTCCTGGAACACTTGCACCATTATGTGCAAAAAAACAACAGGCACATTCTTCAACCCAAAGTGCATGACCGTGTATGTAAAACTTCCCCACTTAGTGGTGAAAGTTGTCTTCTCCTGGTCCTCCTTTGCAATCCGGACTTGCCGGTACCCCTGAAAATCCATCCGTAAAGGAATAGATTTCACACCCAGTGACTCCTTCCAAAATTTCTTCAATGAAGGGGGTTGGAAAGGGATCAATGACACAAACCACTTTCAACTCCCTATAATCCACACAGATCCTAATGTGCCCATCCTTCTTGATGTTGATTACCATCTGACTTATCTACTCCGATTCCTCCACTACTTCAATGATCCTAGAAGCTATCATTTTATCTATCTCCTCCTTAACCTTCACAAGAAAATTGGGATTCATCCGTAGGGCCTCTTCCTGACCGGGTGTGCACCGTCCTTTAGCTTTATCTTCATCTCCCCCAAGGAATGGTGAACGCCTTTGAGCTCATGGTACCCGTGTGGGAATAAATCCTCAAATTTGCACAAGATCAATGATCTTAGAGACTTCCTTCTCTGACCAGTAATCTCCAATAATAGCTTCCTTAGGTTCTTATCCTGAACCGATGTTAACCTTATTTGTATTTAAGGGCTCATGGTAGGCACGCGTGTGAGTATCAACATTTTCCACTACCTCACACATCCCTACAGAATGGCTAACATCCAAGATTTCCAATTCCTCTCCATCAATCACATACACCAACTTTCCTTTCTCCTTTTCCAAAAAGCGCTCAAGTTAACTCTTATGTTTCCTCTACTTCTTCAAATCACGCCTCCAATCCTGGTTCACCTAGTAATTCCAACAGCCTATCCTCCACCATGGCACTATCCCCCATGGTAAGGCACTTGATACCCTACAAGGCTTTATTAATCGATGGCTTAGTACTTTTATACTCAAAGGTTTGAAAAAGGTTAACCACGAGCTCTTGCCAATTCCCTGTCTGGCGGCATGTTTCCAAATGAATGTACCATGTGCATGCGTAACCTTGTAGTGTAGAATACAAGTTGTGTACCCAGAGGGATTGTGGCAAAGCTTCTACACATTCTCTCTAGACCCATTCACAATCCTGGATATGGAAAGAGGCGGGCTTCTTACCATGGTAGTCCTTGATGGTGGTGAGCACATTGCTCCTAGAGAATCTGTTAGAGAGAGAAATTCTTACCTCGCACCATTCCAAGAGGATCTCTTGATGTGTAGCCCAACACCATGCCACTGTTCCAAGTAGGACATAAATAAGCATCCCTCTCTGTTCCTTCTCATCCTTCCACTGAGATTCCAACTCCTATAGAAAGAACTTAGGGAAGGCTCCTCCTGAATACTTGGGCAGCTCTTTTCCTCCTAGGTACAAGACTATGTGTGCTTTTGTTACCTTAGTCACCGAACCTCTCAAATTCCATTCCATCAATTCATAAGTCCCCGTGCCTAATTTTCACATGCTAGATTGGTGGTATCACTTATTGACTGAGCATCCTCAAACTAGATAACTCCATTAGTAGGATGTATTATCTCTAGGTCCTTGATTGAGCACACATATATCTTGTCCATAACTTCTTCCCCAAAGGTTCAATATAGGGTGTCAACTTCCCATCAGCCAGGGGTATAATGAGCCACTCCTCCTTGTTTTCAAAGCTGATGTACCCTTTGTTGAACCAAAGGTCCGCATTGTTCTTGTAACACCATGGGCACCCAAGTAGCACTAGGAAATTGTCTTCCTTGGTGAGTGCTAAGACTTCAAAGTCCCTAGTAAACTTAGCTCCCTGGATAGTAATAACTACATCCTTTAAGACACCGATGGGAATTTCCTTAGTATTGTTTTCTATATACAACACATTTGAAGATGGCTATAACGTAGGTCTTCCCATCTGATGCCATGCATCCAAAGTTAGAACATTAACCTCCGCGCCAGTGTCAATGAGGATATTACTAAGGAGTCATCCATCTACAACTGCATTCAATGTGATCTCCTTGTCATAGTCAAGGCTATGAGGGGGAAGTTTTACGTGTAAGACCTTCCTCTCATGCTCTCCCTCGGCACGTGGTACCTTCTCTCTCAACCATGATCCTAGCAATGGAATGATATTCTCTTGCCTTAACATTTTACACACCTCATTAACCTCATCCAGGTCATCCTTTGCACCTCGACTCTCCTTCCTTGTTCCTCCCTCCTGGATTTCTCCTTTAGACATTGGATTTCCCTTGTAAGCTCTGAATGATATCCATAGTATCTTGATATACCTCCTTTTGATGTGTAGGGTTTGGGTACTTTCCATGAACTACTTCCTCCCTTGAAACCAGGTTCTTCTCGCCTTGATATCTCTTTTCGCACACATAGTTTTTGCCCTTATTGTTACCAAGATAGGATCCAACCCTACATCCCATGTTACCCGAGGCATCCATTGGGTGTCTTCCTTCTTAATACTGACCATTGTAACACCCTTGTCTTTCCGGTGCTGTTGATTCATATGCTCTCAAAAATTCCAGGAACTCATAATTATGCTTCTTTCCATACCACAAGCATTGCAACAGGTCTGGGCATTCACGTTTGTAATGATCTGTAGATCCACAGTTGAAACAGGTTCCACATGGGAACTCAGTCCTTCCTCCTCCGTGGTTACCACAACCACAAAATCCTCCTCAAAAACCTCTTCCACGCGTGCCTCCATGTGCACGCTCATCATAACGGAAATCATCACCCTTAGAACTACTTGAACACATCTGCTCGCACACCCCATGATCAATGGCCTCATGGATTTGATCAATGAGCCTACAATCCTTAGTATATGGATTTTAGAGATGAAAATCTTATAGTAACAAGATACAATCTTCTGGATTACGCACTGTATAAGGGGTACCTACCCACATCATGGTCCCCATGAAAAATTTCAAAATCTACTACCACGGTGCGTAGTGTCCTCTCGGGGCAATTATCCTTAACATGCACCTCTACTTCGAAATCTATGCACCACAAACTAATGAAAGTCTCATGGGCTGAATTTGTAGACAAATTTTCCAATTGCTTGGCCATAGCAACAATTTGATTCTCCAAGAACAGGCTAATGCCAGTATCAACACTACCAATAGCCTCGGCATGTAGAGAAACTTCCAATGCCTCGCGTGGGTCTGTAAAGTTTTATGAGATAAGGCCCTTCTAAAAGGAGTGATCAACCCTCCAAAAAACCACTGAGCATGCTATGAAGGGTGAATATCATATGATAATTTAGACAAGAGAGTTTTAAAGCATGCATCATACTCCCACACACTCTCTACCATTCCTTGCTAAATCTCCTTCAAAACGCGCTGATGCTCTTTTGATCAAACTCAGGAATGTGGAATTCTACCAAGAATGCATTCTTTAAAGCAGTATAGTCCACCACCATTTGATGAGGGTCATACTTCCTATACCAGCTATGTGTGTGCCCCTGCAATGTGGTTACAAATTGACTAGCCTTCCGTTCTGGGGTTGTGATACCCTTTGCGTGCCATAGTAGTTCACACTTGTGAACATGTTCTGCAACATCCTCAATACCTTTGTAATTGGGAAAATGTAGAGACATTTCAAAGAAAACTTGTGGGGGTGGTTGGGGCCCAAATCCTCCTAAGCCAGAGCCTTGGTTTCCACCTGTGTTTCCTCCGCCGCCTAATCCACTAGGTCCACTAGGTCCTGAACCACCAGATCCACCAGATCCACTAGGTCCATCAACTCCTATTCCTCCCGAGCCACTGCACCCACCAGGTCCAAAGCAGGTTCTAAAACACTAGATCCACCGACCACGATGTCCTAAAGTGGTCGTGCCAAGGGTCCCCACAGCCCACCGAGCTACGTGCCTACGAGCCTGCAGACAATGACCCATCACAATAGTGTACCCCATGCCACTCCCAGATGCAAGACCAAAAGCTTGTGTGTTTATACCTTGCCCAAAAATTCCTAAAACGGGTTGGTGTTTGTAGCCATAGAAGGCCCAAACAAGACATTTTACCTCCTGGGTGTAGACCGATCACTTCCAATGTAATCAACTGGACAAGAACTATTTTCCCCCTGATCTAGAAAACCAAGCACTAGGTTCAGGTCACTAGGTGGTCACAGATGCGTGCCAACAATTCTTCTTTCCCTACACAATGAAATCTCGTCAGAAGATGAAGGGGTCTCTCTTACATGCTTTCCAAGATGGGTTCATATAGATTGCTTAGGTTCCACATCCTCTACGTGAACCTCAAATCCTTCTCGCAACGTTTGCCACCATACATCCATCACACCTATAACCTCACATTGTCTAGCAATCTCCCTTTCACGCGCTTCACCATACTTGAGTCGTCTTTCCTCCCTATCCTTCTCCATCAGTAACATCTGTCATCTTCCTCCACCCTAGCTTCCTCACCCAATGCTCAGAATGGTTTAGCCGGCCATTGGGAATGCCTCTAAACTCATGGTAACCATCAAGATCTTCATAGCTAGAGGGAAAGCATGTAGAAATGATCCTTTGGTTTTCCACGTAACTCAAACTCAACAACCTCTAGACAATAATATGTGGAAATGGTGTACTCCAGAGTGTATCTAGCCAATACTCCATTCCACCAATGATCCACAACATGGGTCTACGTCATATCTATATCTTGTAGCCTCTGGTATTCTTCTTGGGTCCACACATGTGATCCATAATGCCAATTTGATCTAGATGCATAGGTTATGAGCCATTCATATAGTTCCACTGGGCAAGCAAAAAAAGAGTCTCATACAGATCATGGTAGAGGTTCTCTTCTACCCATCTATGTGTATTAAACTCAGGTCTAGTGCTGAATCTCTAAGTGAATTCATCCTCCGTGCTCTTAAACCATGATTCAACACTTTCCAAAGTTAACTCGCTCATCTATTACTCACTACACAGACTCATGATGAATGCTAATTCCCACTACAACTTTGAAAAGAGGTCCCGGCAATGGAACCAAGATGTAGTCATTTTTACCCTTAACAAAAAGAAAGGAACCCCATGCATGCCGACCTATCACCCAACAAAAGTTGGGCACTCACTGAGGCACGCGCGGGTGCCGAGTCTCTCTTTTATGTGAGTTTAGTGGGAAACATCATCTATGATTTGTGTTTAAAAGACTTTCAAATGGGTTTAGGACATACAAGAACCATAGAGCTTAGAATGACCTCTAGATCCTTGCAGTCATTTCAGATAGAGTACTTAACAGAATCTATAATGTGTATCATATCAGAAAGAAACATACAAGCATCCATACTTAGCATAAAAGGAAAGAGAACTCATGAGAGAGAAGTATGCATCAGAATCATTGATATTCATGTATATATAACAGGTAACCTCATTACATCCATGGAGCCATTACAGAGTGTCATAGAGAAGCAAACCGCATTCATGCATTGCAACTGGACTTATGTATCTAAGCTACCAAAAAAAAATACAATCTTGTTGGTCTAAAATCATTAGGTGGACAGATCTATGGATAGATGAGCCAACAGTGTGGGGCATAGCCCCTCTTTGAGACAACAAAGTGAAACTGGTTTATTGCTATTCTACCAAAAGAGGAATCATGCAAGTCCTACAAAGATTCGCCTTCTGGGTTTGGGATCTCGTCCCAGTTGGGGTATTTCCGACTGTGAAGAAAAGGGAATGAAGTGAGGAGAGGAGATAGGATAGATCTGAAGGGAGAAAAGAAAAGAATTCCAAAGCATAAAAGTAAGGGGGTTTATGTTTTGGGTTGGTAGTAAACAGAGCCGAACCTACTTGCATAAACGAACAAAGCAATACTGATGAACAAATGACAAAAAAGTAGAGATAGATCCAACAGAATAAATGCATAGATCTGACATAAGAAAGATCAGACACCCATGACACACATATTGAGCACAAAGTCTTAATATTTGTATTATGTTTTCTTCTGTTACAAAAGTACAAAGCCTTTTCTTCTCACTTCTATTTTTCATCTAAAAAGTGTCCACCCCTGAATACAATGAATATTCAAGTATTTATAGAAGGAGAAGAGGAGAGAAGGCAAAAAGAAACCAACAACTAATTACAAAATATCTAAAAGTCAACTTGTTGACTTTTGGGCAACTTGGTGGATAACAACATCCCATGGTGCAACATGGATGATGTCATTATTTGTGCCAACATAATTTTAAATATTACAAAAATAAAGCCAAGAGGAGGAAGGATATTCGCTCGTCATCTCACGGCTGGGAAAGGAGTACCTCGCTTCTCGCTCGAGAGGCAATGTGGAAATGGGCCCGGTACTCCATGAATTTGCTGATCATCAGTTGGAGTTGGTCCTGTGTAGGACCCTTGGTGTGGTCGCCGATGACTTCACAAGTCTCCCGTTCATCTCTGAGTTTTTTGGGGAGCTTGAAGAACTCATTACCTACCTCCATCACCCCTACAAAGTCGCAACAGACAAAAGGTTGTTGATGGATTCAGCGTCAAAAGTAGCTCCTAGCCCTAACCCTTGCAAGATGATCTCTTTGAAGATTCAAATAGTTTCATCTACCTTTCTCAAGGAGAATGACAGAGTGAGCAAGCCCGAAGACATCCTTAGGATAGTTTTCTCCATTTGATGCATTACATCCAGGGCTTCCTCCTTCACCTTATCTATCTTCTCGGACAAATTCCATCTGACCGACCCGGTAGTCCAAAGTAGCAAGGACCTTGTTGGGTGCTCTGGGTGATCAAGATGCTGAATTTAATTAAATCATCGAATGAGTAGTCGAGCATCTTCTGGAATATCTCATGTTGCAACCTAGAATGGTCCAACTCTTCAGAGATAGGTCCTACAATCACTTGGAGTTCCTTGTTCACTCGACCAATGTTCTGATATAACTCGGTGAACTTGACAATTAATTCCTCACTATCTTTGAGGATATGGTCTCTCTAGGTGGATACTGCCATGCCTTGTTCACCAATCTTGGCGTATTTATTTATCTTGTCCTAACTAAGGGCCTCAGGAGTCTCAGTGGCAGTTGTAGGAGGTGCACTGCCCATTTTCTGTAGGGCGTGGAGAAGATGTTTATTCTACTCTTTTAGTAGCCTCTTCTCTTCCTTTTCTTCTTGAAGCTTCTTGCAAAGGGAATCCACCATGGATAGGGCCTCTCCTTGAAGGCTCTCGGATGACGTTCCCATTGTGACCTGCGTCACTATATAATCTGTAGGTGATAGATCCTTTTTATCCTTTGTGGGATCGGGATAGGTGATCTCCATTACTCTTTCACCTGAGGTGCTCTGAGAGAAGTGGGTTATTGGCTTATTCTTCTTATCCCCTTTTGTCGAGGATGACGGAGAAGTCCATAGGTGCAATGGGGACTTTCCTCTTGTGTTGGCTTAGGTGTTGGGAGATCCATGCTGGACTTAAGGGAGAAGAAGGAACGACAGAAGAAGAAGGAGAAACTACAGTGTACTCGGGGAAATGGGTTGAGATGCTTGGCGGCGGCATTGATAAAGAAGTTGAACCTCTAATGCTCACAGGGGTAGGAGCTACTGTAGGAGAGGAAATTGTGGGAGTGGAAGGGAGCTGAGAGATGAGGGAAGAGATACTGGGGGACAGCTCCGCGAGGGAAGAGAAGATGGAAGAAGAGGAAAGGGGAATAGTAGAAGATGGGGGAGAAGACACAACCAAAGGAATGGTTACTTGAGAGACATGAGGAGGGGAAGGAGGAGTGGGAGAAGGGATGATGGGAACCTCAGTGATTGTAGTAGTGGAAACATCCTGAGTGGATGTGCCCGTTGGAACACTTTCTACCACTTCTTCCTCTGGAGATACCAGGGTTACAACTTGTTCCTGTGCGGCAGAGGGAGGGCTCCCAGGAGCTTCTTCTTGAGTGGTGCTTGATTCTCCCTCTTTGTCTTTTCCTTTTCCCTTTGGCAAATGCTTCAGCCTGGCAGGTGCATCACCCAAAGGGGACGTGGTGAAGTCCACCCCAAGGTAAATAAGCCCGTTATACCTGCACCAGTGCTCTATGCACTGCAATGTGCCCTTAACCCTCTCCTCAATGGTTTGAGGTGCCTTTTTCCTGTCTATTTCAGTGAATGGCCAGTTGTCTCCATCCATGTCTAAATATACCTGATCAACTTCTTGATCAGTCATTTGGAAGCCTTTCGGAACAATGACCATACCATATTGAATAATTTCAGCCAGGGCCAGACGGGAGTGATCCTTCCTCCTGAGTTCGACCTCGTGATACAGAGTCAATTTAGATGTCCTCAACTGCGGTGGGCGTGGATCGGATCGCGCTTTGCCTTTGTTAGGAAATTTCGTGGATCAAAGGTCGGCCTTGCCGGGAAATTGTGCTTCAGGTTGAGCAGTTCTAGCTCCGCGAACATTTCCCGGGCCTTGGTGTGAGAAGTGCATGTGTACCTGCCCACTGTGAGGGGGAATGGAGTTCCACCCTTCTTTCTTTTTAGGAACTTCTCGTGATATGTTATGAGGTCATCAGATATAGCTCTAACAAGATCAACTTAGGGCTCAGCATACCTATTGTCAAAATTTCACCCCCTGTGGTAAATTTCGATAACATGTATCGAGTTTTGCGCCTTCCGCAAGTAGATTGAAACAGAAAATCACGAAAAATGGCTAAGTCCTAGTCTTACGAGCAATGGGACATTTGGGACATCTAGGCGCGGATCGGCCGAAAAGCCTACAGCGCCCAAGCAAAGAAAGGGACAAGTGGGACAAGAGTGCGTGAAGGATGCGAACCGGCCGGTTCGGCTGAAACAAGAAACTTCATCACAAGGAAAATCGGGACAAATGGGACATCTCGGGGCCGTGAGGACGCGAATCGCCAAATCGGGCGAATCCGGAAGAATTTGTCCTGCCAAGCACGGGACAAGTGGGAAAAATGGACGCGAACCGCCGGATCGGGTGGATCGGAGGTTTCGCCTCGGCAAAGACTAGGACATCCGGGAAAAATGGACGCGGTGGACGCGAAGGAGCCGAAAGGGCTGAGAACCAACCAAATTATGACACGTGTCACAAAGGAAATGGCGAAAAATTCAAAGGGCAAGTTTTGAAGGATCAGCCCGAACCAATGGGATAGTGCCACGTGTCCCAGCTAGGGCCCACAAGGAAATTTCAAAAGAGATCCCGCTGAGAGGTGAAGGAGAGAGAGTTTCTCAGTGAATCAGAACCTGCCACATGTCATCCAGGTGGCAGAGCGTGGGAAGAAATTTAAAAATCTGTTTTCGCCTGTTTTGTGCCCTAAAACTTCATACCTCCATAACTTTCGATCCATAGCTCGGATTTGCACGTTATTTATATCAACGGAAATCTTATGAAATTCTCTACATGATTCTGGGATCAATCTCAAATTTTGGTGCAGTCTTGAGAGAGGTAAAATTGAGAAATGGCTCTAACGCATGATCATGGCCAGAAGCGATGTTTCAACAACCAGTTTTAATGCACATGGGTCGCATTCTTCTTCAGCATGGCCAGAAGTGATGTCTCAACCACCGATTTTAATGAAGAATGTGTTTTGGTCAATGGTTGGGCTACTTACACGTTTTCCTATGTTTTCTGTCTCCTGGGCTCGACCCATGCATTGTATAAAGCCATATTTGGCTCATTTTAAAAGAGAGATATAACGAGTTGTTCATTTTTTCTGCTCTGTCGTCCCTTCTTTTCTTCTCAAGGGTTGAAAATGGAGTTCAAACCTCCTCCCTTGCTCTGTAATGGCATTTTTGCCTTTTACTATTGAAATGATGTTCTGTCCAAACTTCTGGAGCAACAAAATGTGTTTTGTGATGCATCTGTCCATCCTTGCTCGTTTTTTTTCTTGTTCTCTTCTTGCCTCTCTTCATTGCAGGTATTTGTGCATGTTTGAATGTTCATTGCAGGTTTGGAGCTGTGTTCATGGAGTTTTGGGAAATTTTCTGTGTGAAATCTATCCTTGGGCCTCGTGATGTCTCCGTCCATCCTTCCCATTGCTCACCTCTCTTTGTCCCATGGCAGTTTTGATAGATGTCCAACATTCTCCTTCTCTGGTGTATCACCGTTTTAGTGTAGGATTTTGTTGTTTTTCCCTTCTCTCTCTCTCTCTATCTCCTTGGCATGGTTAGATTAGGATTAGATTAGCTTGGCTGCACTGGAATAGCTGGTGGCGGTAGTTTAGGAGTAGAACCAGCCTTCTCTCTGAGATTCCTCTCGCCACAAGTCCCATGCTTGGAGAGAGGTTTCCATGTTGTGCAATCACACTGGATGCCCGAGTGATCAACCTAGAAACCTGATCTCGCATCCGAGGGTGCTTTGTGATTTTGTATGAACAATTTTGGCACACCGGGTGGGAGTCTAGAGGTCTTCCACTTCATCTTTTGCGGAGTTGATGTGTTCCCGTGAAGATTTCAGCCTTTGGAGGCACTTCGCAAACACATCTCATGCGACTCCATCCGGTCAACAACCCATCTCTCGAAGTTGCAGACCTTCCTTTCCATTCATTTTCATTCTTTTTCTATCCATTCTTCCTTCCATCTCTTCCATCATTCTTTCATTCTATGAAGTTGTGCAATCATGACTTCATTTCCATCATGGAATTCACATCAACAACAGCAGTATATTCCACCTCCAACATGTTTTACAAATCCTCCAAATCAACATTTTGAGCAGATTCAAGATCAGTATGCATACCCATATGAGCAGCAGTGCCAAAGTCAGTTTGGCTATGGAGCCTTCCAAGAGCAAGAGTATGCATACAATGAAGACCATCAGATGCAAGATGCTGGTCTGTTGGAGAAGATCCAAAAGATGGAGGTAAACATAGTGCAGTCCAGGGCTCAGGCACAGATGAAAGCATTTGGAATCGGTTGCAGAGCACCTTGTCCATGGGTGGGACCTTTTCCAAGGCATTACAGCCCTCAGGAGAAGCTTGACTTCATGATTGCAATGCTGCCTTTGCTTGCAAAGTGGATTGAAGAAATAGAGGTGTATGAGAGGAGTATTCAACAACCTTGTCAATGGGTAAGCACACCTTCTCATGCCTTTTCTTTTCCTCTTTCCCAATCTGTTTCATCTCAGCAATGTCAAGCTTTAAACTCTCCATCTGCTGTCCCAAATGTCGATCCCATGTCTCCACCTCTCAATCTTCCACCACACCTCAATTCTTCTTTCCTTTTTCCTTCCAAACAGTCATCCTCTCCACAAGAGCTAAATGAAATACCTCCCACTCCAAAGAAACAAGAGGTTTCACCTCCTCCACCACCACAAAAAAATGTCAAATCAGTTGAGTTACAACCCATCCCTCCTCTTGCATTCCCAAATCCATGTTGGGAGGATGAAAATCAGAATGCCAGTCAAGGAAAACAACAGCAAAAAGAGAAGCCAAACAAAGATGAAGAAATTCAAAGTCTGAAGAGTTGGGCTCTTAGATTTGGGATGACAAAGATCCCCTTGATGGCTAAACCTATAGAAGAGGCTAGGGTTGGAGAATAGGTGGTGGTTAGGACTGATTTTGTTGCAGCAGAAGAAGAAGATCTTGCAGTCACAACTTGTCCTCTAGAGCAGCAGATTGAAGAGTTTGACTTGACAAACTTCATGCTGGAGGAAGAGTTCAATCAAGAGCAAGATTGTCTTCAAACATTGGAGGAAGGAGAAGCTGCTCCAAATCCAAAAGAAGAGGAGCACATTCCAGCTGTGGGGGAGAAAAGTGCAGACCCAAGAGCTCTGAGCACAAAGCAGGCTACAAGAGAACCTTCAGTTCTTCTTTCTACTTCACCTCTCTCAAGTTCCAGTGCTGAAAAGGAGTTTGATCTCTCAAACTCAATATTGGAGAGTGAAGGAAACCATGGTGGTCAAGTTACAGATCAAGAGGACACCATGGAGGAAGTTGAACATGAACAACGGGA
The DNA here is from genome assembly GCA_018340775.1 of Taxus wallichiana var. yunnanensis. Lineage (NCBI taxonomy): Eukaryota > Viridiplantae > Streptophyta > Pinopsida > Cupressales > Taxaceae > Taxus > Taxus wallichiana. The sequence continues at coordinate 408,309,603 of CM031238.1, read as the reverse complement.
CAGCAATGAGGCGCTTTACTCAGCCGATTTGGAGGATCAAGCTTTTGATGGAAAAGAGCTGGTTGAGTTTTCACCATTCTCTCTTTCATCATCCACATTCCAAACACCAGAGCCTACTGTCATGAAGGAGAGCTTTCATTTGCAACAGCCCGCATCTTATAGCAGCTCTTTGGAGTCAAAATTGGAAGATTCTAATCTTCCCTGTTCTTCATTGGAGGAAGAGAAAGGACAGAAGGATTTCACCATTTCTTCCACATCATCCATTCATGTGGGTCTACAAGAGAACTCCATTCTTGGAGTAGAAAATCATAGCAATGGGCATACTCAAAGGACCATACCTTGCCCAATTAGGTATTTGGCTTCATTGGAGCCACAACCGGTCATGCTTGCTTCTGAGCATGAGGACGAGCTACAAAGTACCAAGGATCAGCTGCCATACCTTTTCAATCCAAATGCAGAACAACTAAAAGAGGTATTGGATTTGTTTTCAGTTGATACCTTGATGATTTGGATAGAAGACCAGCTTCTTGTTGATTTTCCATCCATCCAAACAGCCATGATCAGTGCCAAATCAATTGCATGGCTGCCAATTTTGAAGAAAGGAAGCTATTTTGCACAACCAGTTGCAGGGTTTGTTTAGCTTGCCTTTGCTTCCAGTTAGAGTAGAGTAGGTAGGTTTGCTTTCAGCAGAAGAAGTGCTTGTGCACACTCTGCATGTTCCATTTGGGACATGTATGATTTTCAGTTCTGTACATAGTTTTTGGTGTTGCTGGTTTTGCTCTTGCACAGTTCGTTCCAGTGGCATTTTGGTAAGAACAACTCCATGTCCGGTGGGTTTCAAGTGGCTCAGAGGGAAGTTTTCAAAGTTCAGATCAGTTTTCAGGCTTGCTTATGACTCCATGCCCAATGGATTGCTTCAGGCTACTGATCATTCATCTAGCAGGCAGATGACCCCACTGAGTCGCTTAAACCGTTGTCAAAATTTCACCCCTGGGGTAAATTTCGATAACATGCATCGAGTTTTGCGATTCCAGGCAAGTAGATTGAAACAGGAAAAATCACGAAAAATGGCTAAGTCCTAGTCTTAGGAGCAGTCGGGACATTTGGGACATCTAGGCGCGGATCGGCCGAAAAGCCTACAGCGTGCCCAAGCAAAGCAAAGGGACAAGTGGGACAAGAGTGCGCGAAGGACGCGAACCGGCCGGTTCGGCTGAAACAAGAAACTTCAGCATAAGGAAAACTGGGACAAATGGGACATCTGGGGCCGTGAGGACGCGAATCGGCCAAATCAGGCGAACCGGAAGAATTTGTCCCGCAAAGCACGAGGGACAAGTGGGACAATGGACGCGAACCGGCCGGATCGGGCGGATCGAGGTTTTTGTCTCGAGCGGCTTTGGGACATCTGGGACAAATGGACGCGGTGGATGAAAGGAGCCGAAAGGGCCGAGAACCAACCAAATCATGACACGTGTCACAAAGGAAATGGTCAAAAAGTCAAAGGGCGAGTTTTGAAGGATCAGCCCGAACCAATGGGATAGTGCCACGTGTCCCAGCTAGGGCCCACAAGGAAATTTCAAAAGAGAGCCTGCCGAGAGGTGGAGGAGAGAGAGTTGCTCAGTGAATCAGAACCTACCACGTGTCATCCAGGTGGCAGAGCGCGGGAAGAAATTTAAAAATCCGTTTTCACCTGTTTTGTGCCCTAAAACTTCAGACCTCCATAACTTTCGATCCAGAGCTCAGATTTGCACGTTCTTTATATCAATGGAAAGCTTATGAAATTCTCTACATGATTCTAGGATCAATCTCGAATTTTGGTGTAGTCTGGAGAGAGAAAATTGAGAAACAGCTCTGACACATGATCATGGCCAGAAGCGACGTTTCAACAACCAGTTTTAATGCACATGGGTCGCATTCTTCTTCAGCATGGCCAGAAGTGATGTCTCAACCACTGATTTTAATGAAGAATGTGTTTTGGTCAATGGTTGGGCTGCTTACACATTTTCCTATGTTTTCTCTCTCCTGGGCTCGACCCATGCATTGTATAAAGCTAGATTTGGCTCATTTTAAAAGAGAGATATAACAAGTTGTTCATCTTTTCTGCTCTGCCCTCCCTTATTTTCTTCTCTAGGGTTGAAAATGGAGTTCGAACCTCCTCCCTTGCTCTGTAATGGCATTTTTTTCCTTTTACTATTGAAATGATGTTCTGTGCAAACTTCTGGAGCAACAAAACGTGTTTTGTGATGCATCTGTCCATCCTTGCTCATTTTTTCTTGTTCTCTTCTTGCCTCTCTTCATTGCAGGTATTTGTGCATGTTTGAATGTTCATTGTAGGTTTGGAGCTGTGTTCATGGAGTTTTGGGACATTTTCTGTGTGAAATCTATCCTTGGGCCTGTGATGCATCTGTCCATCCTTCCCATTGCTCACCTCTCTTTGTCCCATGGCAGTTTTGATAGATGTCCAACATTCTCCTTCTCTGGTGTATCACCATTTTAGTGTAGGCTTTTGCTATTTTTCCTCTCTCTCTCTCTCTCTCTCTCTGTCTCCTTGGCATGGTTAGATTAGGATTAGATTAGCTTGCCTACACTGGAATAGCTTGTGGCGGTAGTTTAGGAGTAGGAACTAGCCTTCTCTGGAGATTCCTCTCGCCACAAGTCCCACGCTTAGAGAGAGGTTTCCATGTTGTGCAATCACACTGGATGCCTAAGTGATCAACCTAGAAACCTGATCTCGCATCCGGGGTGTTGTGATTTTGTATCAACAATACCTTGGTAACTTGGTGGGCTCCCCCAAGAAGTTGGCTTCTCGAGATAGGTAAAAGTGGGGAAATGCATAAACAATGCCCCCACTTCTCCGTGCGCATTACTATGCTCTTGGTCAACTGACCGTGAGTCATATTTGGCCTCAATAGGCAGATGATGCCATAGAAGAAGGCATCATTGATCTTGGTGAACTATGGAATGTTGTTTTCCAGTCTTAATTCTAGATAATATTCAAATATTTTTACTTGGGGCCATACCCCACATCGGCTCAGTCACTGGATAATCTCTCTCAGAGGCAATAGTGTAGACCACGTAGGAGTTCATGTAGAACCTCCCTGTTGTTGTGAGTTGTTGGAGCTACTCAGAGATGGTGCTGCTGATGATTTCTACCCACTCAAAACATTGATTAGGCACATTTTTGTTCATTGTTTCCAGATACCTGAGCATCCATTTGTGGAAGTAGTGGGTGTTAGGAAGCCCAAAAACCCTACTTAGGAAGGTAATAGTGTCACTCAGCTCCTCTGAAAATTCACTGGTGAATAACCTGGGGCCACCTGGTTATTACCTTCTTACTTTTCAAATACACCTCGTTCATTAACTGCATGCATTTGTCTTCATTTTCCTCCCATGCCTTAATGCAGTCTTCCTGGCTTATAGCCACAAAATGCCGGTGGTGGGGAATACCCAGCATGATCTCAAAGTGCCGGGCAATGAGGTTGATTATAACCTCGCCCTTCTCATTCTCGACACACCTTGTGTTTTTGTTATAGCATCGGCCACCACCATCATGAACTCATTATTCACCACGCTAACGGGGATCCCTCCAGCGAAGTGTAGACCACTGCCCACTAGTTTGTCCATCCATGGACTGCCTGTGACCTTTCTGGTTCTAGCCCAAAAATCTTCCATGTCTATATGGCCAAGCTCGAATCTCTGATATCTAAGTCACATTCCGCATGGGATTCCGGCATCCTGACCCTTTGATACTTGTATTTCATTTCTTCCTCTATGAGTTTGGCCTTACCCTTTGACTTGGTTGGCCTTTTTCTTGATGTAGACATATGCGAATCTGAGTTCAGTTGCTGATCTACAAGAAGAAGGAGCGAAGTCCAATGTAGAAGAGCCATGTTAGCTGTTAGATTATCCATCAAGGCTCTATAGAATGAGGAGTTAGCAATTTAGATGCTTCGGGTCAAAAAGGCAAGGCGCACTGAAGCAAAATGCTGCAAGGAAGAAAATAGTGCCAAAGGGCGCAAGGCGCAGGAAAATTACACATAACATCAGTGTTGTTGTAGAAGGATTTGTGCATGCACCATTGTGTATGGTTTAAATCTAGCAAGGAATTTTGGTGTTGCATGGTAGTAGGATGCGCCAATGGCACAGATATGGAATGTGTTGTAGAACATTTTGGTGCACCAAGGGGCGCAACATTAAAGGATGTATCACTGACTTTATGCGCCAGGGGCCTTTGGCGTGGCGCAGGAAGAGCTTGCATGACACCCTTTGTTGTTGTAAGTGGGATTGTGCCTACACCCGTGTAAGGATTTTCTTAGTTTTATATGGCGTAGGAAGGATGTGTGTTGTAGGCAGGGACAGTGTGCCCTCTTGGCATGACTGTGTTTTATGCAACAAGGATGGCGATTGTGCCAAGGGAAAAACCACGGGTTTGGAAATGCAACAACTTTACATTTTCTCTCTTCTTGGACAGGTTTGTGGTTTTTAGGCCTCTTTCGACATGGATTTCGACAGCGAGGGGAACAAAGCGAAGAGGATCTTGGGTTCATTTCTGAGACAAAGCCCTCCAGGCCAGCAGATCTGGAAGGAGGGTAAAATTGGTTTGGGGGGAGAGAAGATTGCAAAATGGGTTGGAGGAAGCATATTGTTTTATTAGATTCATTCCTTTGTTTTTAAACAACCCCACTGACAACCAAAACAAAACAAAACCATAAGAAAAACAAGGACCACTTACCCGGAATATATATAGAATGAGAGAAATGAAGTGGGGTCCACGAACGTGACACGAGGATGATAGGAGCGCTGACAGGTGCAGAGGAATAAAATTTTCACGTGTTTTTCAATCGTGAAAATGACAGGGCGGATGCGCCTATATATAGCAAAAGGTGCAATAAATGTGCCACCAACTTTTTTAAAGGGCACACCAAAACACATGTCGACAGGAAAATATTTGCGCCCTTTGGTGCGGTTATGCATCTGTCAACAAGAGATTACCTGCACCTTTAGCGTGAATTCATGACTGTCAACATGGGGTTTTGAGCGCCTTGCGCACCGCTTAAGGGCGCAACATTTTTAGTGTTGATAGGTTGGCGCATGCACCTTGGCACAGGAAAGAAAGGCACAACAATTGTTGTGTTAACACTCCAAAGGGTGCACCAAAGGAATAGAAGGGGGCACAAATTCATTTTGTGTTGCATGAAAAAATATGCACCCAACCAAAAAAGGACCAAAATGAATAAGTTTGAAGAACCAGACTTTCTAGAAAGGGATTTTATGGCATTTCGAGCGCCGAGGGTCCCTGACGAGGAACCCAAATTTTTTTTTGGTATGGTTACCTGCAAAATTTCCCTTGTCAATTTTACAGGATAACAAATCCCCATGCCCAATACATCCTTTCCCGAATGTAATTATCCATTAACAGAGTTCTTACAAGTATTTCGTGGAGCTCCACCCACAATCTAAGTATCTCTCGTTTACTCTGCAGTGCTTGTATTTATAGATTTTCGAGACTTCCAACTCATCCTCTAGCGCCCTCAGATCCGATGCCAAGTTTCTGATTTTGGTCCTCCATGCGAGCATGCTCCTCTAGGCATGAGCTTCCCACTTTGTCCCATGATGTTCTTCTAGAAGATTCTACCGCAAGCATGCTCCTTCCTAGGCCAACCTATTGCTAGGCTGGCATCTTATCCACATGTAGTTGGGTCATGCTTTTCATGTGTTTAGCCCCGAATGTCCAATTTTTCTAAGTCCCAAACCCTTGGTTTTTTCCATGTGCATCGCACACACCACGGGCTTCCTTAAACCCTTTTCTAAAACCTTGCCTTGCGTGCTTTGTCCTACACACCTTTCTTTAATTGGGACCTTGCACACCTACGCACCTTTTGTACTTAGTCAATATTCTAGGGGCCCAACAATACCAATTCATGAGTGATGGGTAGGTGAGGGTTAATGGTTGAGTTATAGGGGATATGGTGGGTAGAATAGGGGTTATAGTAAGGATAGCCATATTGGCGAATATGTTCGTAGAGGCAAGGTATTTTTAAAGACTACATCGAAATCTATTTTCTTTTCTTTTCTAGACAAACTATCGCCACTCTTAGAAGAAGTGTACTCATCATGTGAAGAGTGAGACTAATATAAATGGATTCCTATACCTGATTTACCTACTATATGCTTTGAGGTGTTGCAATAGCTTCTAATTAGCCTTATTCTTGGCGGCGCAACCGTGTACTTTATACCCCCATGAAAATAATTATCTGATTAGGAATGGGATATTTAGGTGATTTATAGCATGTATCCATGTCATCATCATTAGGATAGAATACAATGTCCATAAGAAACCTTTTGTCTTCTAGCAATCATTAGGAGTAAAATTCTTGAATGGGAAAACCTCTCTTGATCTATGAACTTTAAAACATGGCCTATCATGTGATTAGGCTGATAGTGGACCATTTTGAATTATTAGGGCTTGTTGTAGATCATAATATCCACAACCTCTTGGTTTAACCTTCATCTCCCATGTAGACAAATGAGTTTCTAAGGTGGAAGCACCAATTTTATTGATAGACAGGGTATCGGGATCCACTCATGAAGCGAGGGCCTCTGACTGGATAGGTATAACAATCTCCATAGATGGAAACTCATAGATTACAGGGAAAAATCCTGACAACACTCTACAATGAGAAAAAGGTTGAGGGTCCCCTATATGGTGAGTTTCTATCCCTCATATTGTAACTTTAAACGCTGATGATACATTGATTGCATGACTGCAAGGCATAAATCCATGAGTGACTGATCAAGATATTGTAAGGGAGTTCTTGGTCCAAGATGTGGAACTTTGTATCGTGTCATAGGACCTGCTTCTAATAAGAAAGTGATCATTCCATCTGATTTTTGTTCATCATTATCATATTCCTTAATGGTGATGATAATTGTTTTCGATTAGATTCTGTAGCTTATTTAGTGGACTAGTTTGAGAGTACATATTTTAAGACCCAATCCATCATCCACAAGCACTCTCTTAACCTTCTTACATTTAATGATAACCTCAATATGCAATGGTAGGTTATGTGAAGGATATTTAACTAAGGATTATGTAGTACTGAAGGTTATGTGTTCCAAAGGAACAAGTTATGCTACCATGGCTTGCAAATGTGTTGGGTCAACATCAATGTATACTCCTGATCCCTGTAAGGTTTTGTAAATTATATCCTTATGGACGCTAGAGATCTTTAGAAGGTCTAAGATGGAAATATTAGATGTAGTTTTTTCTAGTTGATCCAACACATCATAGTGACTCTCTTGAGGAGGAGGGGGAGTAGGTTTAGAATTTATGAGGAAATCCTGCCATGTTGCCACAACACAATCTATTGTCTTAATTCTAATTATATTGATTTTCTCAATGAGTGGGTCAACACAACCTATCAAGGCATCAAAATGGTCTTTGTTTGACATATAGTTAGCATTTTTATTCTGATATGATTATCCCTGATCCGGATTTTTCCTTTCTTCATGATTGGGAAAATCCTCTTTGAAGATCCCTAAGTTTACATTTGGAGATTTTACAACACAACGAAATCTACTTCAATATCACTGTTATTCGACTATGTATTGAATATAGTGCTTTAATCTTAAACACTTATCAGTTTTGTGACCCTTTATGCGGTGGAACCCACATAATTCATTCTCCCTAAACCATGATGGTTTGGGTGTATCATCCCCATAGGGTTGTGTTTCAAGGTACTTAACCATGTTAATGGCCTCCATCTGTTTTAGTATAGATGATATGGATTCGAGATAGATGAGTAAAAGTGTGGAATTTATACTCGGTAGGTGGATTACGCTTTGTAAGTTTTAAATGTGTGAGGTTCTACACGAATTGTACCCATTTAGAGTCTACTATCCCATCACTAACGACATTTTTATTTCTATTAGGAACAAACTTTGTTTTATCATTAGATTTAGAATCGTTGTGTTCAAGGGAGAAAGGTTTTAGAATCCCTTTTTATATTACCTCTTCGAACATGGTACCAAAATGAATTTGCAAGTGGAATGTAATGTCTGGATGGAGGTTGGGAAAAAATATTCCTATCAGCTACTTTTTGAGTAGGGAGCAAGGAAAGAGACTAGCTAACCCTCTCCATCTTTGTAAAAATTCAATGAAGTTCTCATTATTTTGTTTCTTACCATTGCAGAGATATAACATGGTAACATCATTTTATATATTGAAATATAAGTTTCATATGAAATTATTTACTATTTCTGGCCATGTTAATATGGATCCCTTAGGAATATGCACAAACCAATCTAGCATTGTTGCCCTTAAACTTCATGGAAAAAATTGCATAAGATAATTGTCGTTGAATGCCACCTCTTGACATGCCATATAAAATTCCTTTATATGATCATGAGGGTCACCTTTTCCCTTATATTTATCAAATTTTGGAAAATCAAAATGTCTTGGGAAAGGTACTTGTAGCATGGATTTGTCAAATGGGTAAGGACATAACTCATCGAACTGATACTTCTTGTTATTACTACCGGGTTGGCCCTCTTGTAACACTTGAAGGGAATTCTTCATTGTTGACCACTCTTGATTAAAAAGTGGATCTTGTGTGGGTGGTGGCATAGGTCTATACAAAGGGTTAAGCCTAGGTGTATGCTCACCCCGATTTGTTGTGAGAATCTCTTCATAAGGATATCTTTATTCCTCCCGTCGAGGAGTATTTATTGGGAATTCATAAAACGAAGCTTTAGGTTTTGTCTTTGGTATAGTTTGTTTCACAAATATTGGTTGTTCCTTTTGTATATGCAAAGAAAAAATTTCTAATTGATGAGTGAGGGCTTGGACATGTTGTTCTAACGTAACCTCTTTAATAGGTATTTCATGAATATCTTCATTAGGAGGAGGTTGTGCATGATGAACATGTTCTTCATGGTATTTGCAACAATTTTCAATAGGAGGAAAATGATAGTATCCATAATTTTCAAATGGTATATCCTCATTATTCTGTCGTGCAGAAGTAGAGGCATGACCTGGATTTAAAATTTCATTAAGAGTGCAATGAGGGAGGTCTACGTCTTCTCCCCAAACCATGCTAGTGATAATAACTTCATGTTTGTTATGAAAATGTATTTATCAAAATGGGTGGAATGAATCTTGTATTCTGAGAGATGAGACTCTTCCTCTCCACCACTATGGTCGACCATGAGATTATCCTCCATAAGAGGGTTATCACCTCCAAAGATATTGGATGCCAACTTGTGTGACCCCATTCTCATAGGAATTACTTATAATAGAAGGTACAATCATGAAATATTTCCACTAAGGTTTATTAACAAGGGACCCTAGTAAAATTTGTGCATCGTAACAAACCTAAGTTGTTTAAAATAAGGTGACTATAGAATAGCCACAAAAGTGATAGGTCAAAGTGAACATACGAACTAAAGAATAATGAACAAGATACCATAGCAAAGGTAATATATGAGACAAGTTTTCCTTAGAATATTACAATGACATACAATGATCAAAATGTAGTTTACACCAAATAGTTTATTCTCTAAGATTCCATCTAGATAGGTTTGCAACCAAATAGTGACACCACAACATCACCAATTAGGTCGATTTTGTAACAAACAAGGCCTAAATGATAAGAGAATGTTGACATGATATTCTAACAATATATACTAAAAACTAGTTTCTAAACACTAACAAAGTCAAAGTCTCATAAAATGAATGATAAGAATGTAACATAATGACACTATTTGGACACGTGAACCAAGATTTTAGGAAAGAAAGATTTCTAGTGTCAAAATGATGTTATTGTGATGCTAAAAATATATGCTCAACACTCACAAAACTCAAGACAAAGTTAGGATGTAAAAACTATGTCCAAGTATAACAAGAAATTGTTATACATGTGAACAACATAACTCTACAATATAGAGATTTAGGCCTAATTTCACAATGGAAACAAGACATAAATATCTTAATTGTATGGCTACAATGTGGGCAATGTAAAAAGTAAAAATAAGACAAGGATGAAATATCCTAACTACGATGATAATAAGTCTCAAATATGGGTTTTTGAGACAAGGGGACCTACTAGATCATGAGTACATACCATACACACTTTCACTTTCAACACTTACGCTCCGGTGTTGCAACCTAGTCGTGCAAGTAGAATACAAAAGTGGTGGACATGCGATATCTAGTGGTATCCATATATGTTGTTTCCTTTTGTCTAAAAATGGGAAATAAGAAAACAAGGGTGTAGACCAAGTGGTGTTGAAATAAACTTGGTGTTATTTTGGCAGAGTTTCACCTTATCTTAAGACAAGTGAAAAACTAGGACAAAATGACACTAAGTAGATTTTATGATGAAATGTCATGTAGTTTCAACTTTAAGAGATTCTTTCCTTGATCGAAAAACAAGAGTTTGAATCTAAAAAAGTTGTCCCTTTATGAGAGATCTCAAGTATACTTTCTAAGAAAAATAATGGCTCTAAGTCGACAATCTTCCTAGGTGCTTCTCTCTCTAGGTGTCACAATATATCTATGAGCGAGCTCAATTTACCCAAAAATTCACACTAACTAATTTGGGAATATCTAAGATTTTATTTACCCCCTTCAGTATAATGAGCACAGAAGTGCATTCAGCTGTACTTTCACTAGGGTCGTGATACAAATATTTTTGACGCTAATCTCACCAAGGCGCACTAGACAAGTCAAGTGAGTGTGAACTACTTTCCTATTTCGTTCACAAGGTTCCTCTTGCGTGAACTATTTTAGGGTTCCTAGGACCACCCCCATTGTTATAGCTTAAGGTTTATGCCAAAGTGGTTATGTCCTAGTTGAGCGGACGAGCTGTAGTTCTTAATCGAAACCTACAAATACAATGTGATGATTATGGTGTATTTTTTTATCTTTTAGACTTAATGTGGTTTTTTTCATACTCCTTTTGACAACCTAAAATCACATGTCTAGTTAGAAATTTGTTTTAGGTCCTCCTTTCTTTGACTAACATTAGGTACTTCACAAAATGGTTAGTAGTTTGAAAATATATTCACAATATCATAATAAAATAACCATGAAAAATGCTTGTAAATCAACTAACTACTATCAAATTTTTCAAAAACAAGGTTTATTCCCAATTCATCCAAGTGATTTTTAATGAAAAGAATAAAATTTTATTTTGATCCCCAAGATCACACTAGGTGTAAGGGAAGAGCATACAAAAATTCTAACCTTAGTTATCTAGCAAGTGAAAAAGCATTTAAACTAAAAGATGATTAACACATTTTCCTACTCACTCTAATGATAGAAAAATAAGGTTTAAGAGTGCTTTTGATTCTCTAGATCACATGAAGTGCAAGAAAAGAGCATACACACCTTAACCCAAACTCATAAAAAGCATGGAAATAAGATTAATTACTTCAAACCCTAAGTGATTTTATAAGAAAACTTGCTCTAAATCAATGAAATTGACAAAAATGGCATCTAAAAACCTCTAGAAAAGTAACAAAAATCCTAAAAACCAAAAATGGAAGCTTTGAGATTGCAGGAAAAATTTATACAGACATACCTATGTGCCCCTATCAATGTGTGTGTGCCTATTTTAATGCATGCACTCCGTTGTCGATGTGTGCACTCCCTCTTGTAAAAATGACAGACAGGTTTGAAAAAGATGATCCAACGTGTGCACTTCTAAACAACCGAGTGCACTCTGCTTTAATTCCCGTGATCCCCTACTAATGTGTGCACTCCCTTTGTAAAAATGACTAAAATTTGAAAAATACAAGCTGACATGTGCACTCCTACTTCAATGCCTCGCACTACTAGTTCAACGCCTTTGCACTCCCCTCGACATGTGCATTCCCTTTGTAAAAATGACAAAGTTGAAAAATACAAGCTGATGTGTGTGATCCTTCTTTAATTCCCCGTGCTTCCACGGTTTGATGCCTATGCTCATAGTTTAATGTCTATACTCTCTCAATGCGCCACTGCATACCCCTTCACAGAAGTGGTGAAAATTCATGTTTTGACAATAATTTCTTCAAAAAGGTCAAATATTTGGTATTTTTTGGCAATTTTGACAGGGCTTCGCCTCCTTGAATCTTGTTAAAAGCAATAAAACACAACTTATACCACTAATCTAGTTGAAACAACTTTCAAAAATGGAAATTAATCTATAAAACTTCTGAAATTAATCTAAAAATATTGGAAGTACTCTAGAAAGCTTGCAATTTAAACTAGAAAACTTGAAATTAATCTAGTAAACTTGAAATTGATCTATAAAATTTAAATGAAAAACTTTGAAAATTACTCTAATACTTTGAAATTAATCCAAAATCTTGAGAAACTAATATAAAAATCTTGGAAGTACTCTAGAAAGATTGAAAGTAAACTAGAAACTTCGAAATTAATCTAGGAACTTAAAACTAATCTATAAACTTGAAATGAAAAAAATTGAAACTAAATTAAAAAAGCTTTAAAAATTGAATGCAATGGGGTATTCTCTCACTGAGCATGTCAAATGATGACACCCTAAAATTTTACAAAGCAAATTACATGACTAAACAAGGAGATCTAACACCATTGACATCCATCTAGCCAATGTTCTAAGTCTAGGAATGTAACATTAAGATAGAAGCTTAAAAGAATGCTTAACTAGTATGAAAACAATACAAAATCTAACTAAACATGCCTACTAATATGCTTGAATTACCTAACATGGGCCTAAATAGACCTAAGAGGGCAATAAAATGGTTATGGTTGCTACTCCAAACAAGGTGAAATGGCCTCTCCTAATGACTACTTGGTCATTTTGGATATCCATATACTAACCTCATTGAAGGATTTAAGCAAGGATTGAACTTGGCTATATATCTTATTTATTATACGAGATGCAAATCAAAGCATGGTGTAAAATATAAAGGAATGAGGTGCACCCTTTTTATAGTTTTCCTTTTGGGAGAAACTTGTATTTTGGTGCATGTGGGACTAAAATCCCCAAATTAGATTAGAATTTCTAATCATGATTAGGCCTTTCTAATCACAATTAGTGAATTACTAAGTGATTAAGAGGTGTGAAGCCTTAATCAACCGCTTAGGGTCAACTAGGAGGCTAGGATAAGATTTTGAAGCTTGTTGAGACGTTGTAGAGGTGAATGGGGTGATTTTGAGTGGTTAGAAGAGGGGTTTGAGCCAATACTAGGGTATATTGACCAAATCAAGGGAAAAATAGGCTTAATTAGCTAATAAACGCCAATTGTCTATTTTGAAGAGGATTTTGACTTACGATTTGCGATAAAGTGGCATCCTGAATGTGCGAGGGTTACAAAATAAAAAAACATTATTAATTGGATAAAATGGTAAAAATGTTATTTAATTAGTGAAAACCAATAATTATAATGGATTTGGAAATAATGAGAGTGATTTGTGTATGTTTTCGCAATAAGATTGCAAAAGTAGAATTTAGGTGTCTACACTTCCTTGAAACCCTAACTCTACATGGTATGAGCCCAAGAGGATTATTTTTGTCTAAATCCTACTGTAATTTGATTCAAGGATTTAAAATTGTTATAAGGGTCTAGTTCAAAATTAAATAGGTTATTATCTTACCAATAATCCTTACCTAGATCTTAAATATCTCCAACAATGTGTTCTTGTTGTCTTACCCCGAATAGGTAAGGTTTTGAGAGTGTATGCTAACAAATAATATAAACCATTTACTTACCTTCGAGGATTGATCATTGAGTATTCATTACAATCAATTTATCATACCTGGGTTGTCCTTTTACTACTCCTTTCTTGAATTCATATACACTTTTTCACTTTCTTACTAAGGATGGTTAGGATCATCTTAGTCAGAACTCGTAAACAATGCTCTGTTTTCTACTATGAATCCTTTTTGTGTCAAGTCACCCAAATGCATTTCCTTGAACACTTATACAAGAGATTCATAGACATCATCCATTTCTTAATGATCTCTTTTGGACCTCTTACTACTCAAAACACTAACACGCTTTTCTTAACTATTGGACTTACACCATTGATCAAGACTTCACAGTTTGTTCAACATGTACTAACACTCACACATAGTGCTATTTCACAAATTTTTTTAATGATGATCTTATCAATTATTTTGTGACCTTTCTATCCAAAATGCACAAGTTCTTCATGAACATTCAATAACCACAACAATATTCACATAGTTACAAAGTTACAAATGCATAAACAAAAACCCTATATTTCCTTCTAGAAGCTTTTTCTTGATTTCCATTCGAATGGGAATGAGGTGAGTTAGTTACATTCTAACATTTATATGAATTCCATTAGTGCCTAACCCAATTCACAACCTTAACTCAATGGTCATATGAATGACCTTAGACTTAGCACCAAGTTGTTTAGCTCAAGGAATAAGTCCTAGAATTCTTGACTCATGTTCTCGATTTCTATATCCTATGATGATCTAAAAACACTTACTTACACCTATTTTTATCATCTTACATGCTTATAAACCTCAATATTCCATTAAAACAACCATAATAAGACAAAATGGCTTCCAATAATCTTACACTTTTGGAGGGAAAGTGCCTCTTTAGAATTTTAAAGAGACCAAAATATCACATCTAATTTTCTCTTAGCAACCACTAGGACCTATGAACACAATTACAAACCAAAATTTGATGAAATCTTGAATTATTTACAAATATGGAGTTGATGCTCCTACATCATACTCCAGGGGTAAGAAATTTTAAACCCCACTATTTTCTTTTCTTTTTATTTTTCCAATTTCTTTGTATCTTCATTCTTGCTCTAATACGATCTTGATCCTCGCCTTCCTCTATCTCGCATTACTCTCATCTTGTGCTCCGCTTTGCTCTTCATGGATCATTTCATCTTCATGAGTGAGTTCCTATACTTCATAATTTTTTTCCTATTCTTTAATCACCACATTTTCCTCTTGCTGGTACTCATCTGCTACTCAAATTTGTCTTGTTCTTATCTGATTTCATTCTCTTCATCATACACATCTTTCTCTATTGCTTCACTCTTGCTTATTGTCTCTTACTCCTCTATTTATTCAATATCCATTTTCATCTTATTCCTATGAGCTTGTAGCTGCTGCTATTTCTTAATCTTGCAACTGATTTCCAACTCTTCCCCACATGATTCCATTATGTTTATAACATGCTCCAAATCTTCTATCTATGCTTGCAATTTCTCCCAACTTTTATACACAAATTCACTCTCTTTTTCACTTGTCTCTTCTTTTTTGCCTTATTGTCTTATTTATTTTCTCTTCTACATCACGTTCATTATTTATACCTATAAACACACACCTACACACATTGTTAGATTCAAAAATTTGAGGCTTTACTACCCCTAGAAGTTCTTCCTTTCTTGCCATCACTTCATTTTGTTCTCTCTTGAACTCTACTTCCTCTATTTCTGCATACCAACTATCCTCATCATTCTCATCCATCTCAAGAGAAGATAAAAATTCTTTGATCAATTCTTATTCATTCTTATCCTCTATCAACACCACCTCTTTAAACACTTCCTTTTTTAATTTACTCACTCTATTTTCCATCTGTTTCAAATTATTCTTTCTTCTTGTCTTATCCTTGTCTTTAACTTCTTTATTTGAATCCTTTCCACAAATAAATGAACTGACCACTTGAATCTCTTCTTCATCACCATCCATGTTTCTTGTCCTTTTTCTTCTTTCTCTCTTTCTATGAGCACCATTAGTTGTGTTATCTCTTTCTTTAAATTTTGTGATCTCCTTCTGAAACCACATATCTCTTTCCTTCCTCCTTTTCTTTTTCTTTTTCCTCTATCTATCTCTCTTATTTCTCTCTCTTCTTGTACCTCATTGGCTCTATCAATCCCTGAATCATCTCTACTATTGGATCTTCTTCCTCTTCACCATATTTCAAGTATGATTCATGAGGCCTAATAGCCTTCAACTCTCTTTCTTTGCATGTTTCTATTTTTCTATTCTTCTCTTTTAATCTTGTTATCTTATCCTTTCATGTACTTTATTTAACCTATTCTCTTCTCTATTTTCTACTAATTTGTTCATCCAAAGTGGTATCCTATATCCACGATCAAATACTAGTTTTAAGGATTTATTTTCACTCATCTTCATTATAACTCTCCACTTCACACTTACAAAGCAATGTTAGCATCAATAATAACTATTCATTAAATATCAAAACCAAATCATAACAAAGCCATTCCTGATACCAAATTTTTATCTATCTATAACCCATTTCATTCAATCATCACTTCCAGACGATCTATTTCAGTCATTCATCCAAATGCCCTATTTTGGATAACTTAAATCTAGGTTCAAGAACAACTCCAAATTGTAAATTTTGATCTTTCAAGCAATAATCCACTCTACCAATACCCTACTCTGTTCTAATGACCTCATGCAACTCAAATACACCTATGAGGATGACCCAAATTTGTGAAACTATGCATGTCACTTACCATACCCACTATTTCTTCCACTAGTCTTCTTGTAGTTTCAATCTAACTTAGAAATCCTCGTACCTTTAGCAATCATTAGCTCCTTAACATCCTCCAAGTCATATTTTCTTATTAATACATCTCATTAAATCTTGAATTAATCATAAAAATAGATGAAGACAAAGTAAAATACTAAGAATCTCTCTCTCTTTTCAATTCTACCAATCTAACCTTAAGATAATGAATTTTGGTCCCACTATGCTTAAAACAACCTAAAGGTCCCCATAATGAGCTAGTGCCATTTCTAGTTGCTCTCCATCATGCCTTAGATGTACCCAAAATCTCAAGACCCTACTCTTTGTGATATTCTCACTTTTTCACTTGTTGCATTCTTGCTTGACAACTCTTACTAGGTCTATTTACACACACTGTCATGAATATATCCACCTACCAAGGGTATCAAGACACAAGAAATAGGTTTTTGAGTACCCTTTAAGGGTTTATTAAAGTGTTACAAATTTAATATTGTGGATCCAAGCTTAAACCATATTCTCTTCACAAATTGACCCTTAACATTAGGTTTTCCCATTGTACACTCAATCATTCAAGAGGAAAGGTAAGGAAATAGAAAAATTGCGCCAACGAAAATCAAAATTTCTTATTTCAATGCTTAGAGAACTCACCTAGGGTGATTTATTGATATTTATATTGCTAACCTTGTTGGATTTGGATTTATAACACCATTTCTTCCTCGAAACCCTAACTTTACAGGGTATGAGCACGAGAGGCTTCTTTTTTTCTAAATCCCAATGTGATTTGATTCAAGGATTTAAACTTGTTACAAGGGTCTAGTTCAACATTAAATAGGGTATTATCTTACCAATGAGCCTTACCTATCTCTTATATCTCTCCAACAATGTGTTTCTTGTTATCTTACCCTGAATAGGTAGGGTTTTGAGCATGTATGCTAACAATTGATACAAAACCTTGACTTACCTTCAAGGATTGATCAATTAGTTTTTAGTAAAATCAAGTTATCATACCTAGTTTTTCCTTTTTGTACTCCTTTCTTGAACTCATACACACTTTTGCATAGTCTTACTAAGGATGGTTAGAATCATCTTAGTTACAACTTAGAACAAAGCTCTATTTTCTAATGTGAATCCTTTGTTGTGTCAAGTCACCAACATGTATCTCCTTGAATCCTTATACATGAGATTTATATACATCATCTATTTTTAAAGATCTCCTTTAGACCTCTTGGTACTCAAAACACTCTCATAATTTTCTTAATTGTTGGACTTACACCTCTCGATCAAGACTTCATAGTTTGTTCAACTCGTACTAACACTCACACATAATGATACTTCAAAAACTTGTTAATGATGCTCTTATTAGGTATTTTGTGACCTTTTATCTAACATGCAAAATTTATTCATGAACATTCAATAATCACAACAATATTCACATAATTACAAAGTTACAAATGCATACACAAACACACTATATTTCCTTCTTGAAGCTTTTTCTTGATTTCCATTTGAATGGGAATGAGGTGAGTTAGTTACATTCTCACATTTATATGAATTCCATTAGTGACTAATTGAATGCAAACCCTTAACTCAGTGGGCCTATGAATGACCTTAGCCTTAACACCATTATTTAGCTCAAGGACCAAGTCCTAGACTTATTGACTCATGTTATGATTTCTATATTCTACAAGGACCTAAAAATGATCACTTACACCTCATTTTATCCTCTTACAAGCTTATAAACTTCAAGATTCCATTAAAACAACCATAAAAATCCAAAATGGCCTCTAAGACTCATCTTTCACTTTTGGAGGGAAAGTGCCTCTTTTTAATTTTGAAGAGCCTAGAACCAAACTATCACATTTAATTATATCTTAGTAACCACTAGACCTATGAATGCAACTACACACCAAAAATTGATGACATCTTGAATTATTTACAAATACGGGGTTGATGCTCCCGCATAATAGAATGATGGTGAAGCTGGTCTAAGCCCTCAAGCAAGCAAGAAGGAGACAAGTAAGACTGATTTGAGAATGTCTAAGCCAGTTAGACAACCTAATGCTATGATGTATAATAATTCCTTTAATGGATATTTCTATGTTTTCATGATTCCAGTCATAAAGCCGATATTTTTAAAACAAGGTCTCCTAGTAATGGTGTAGGCATATTCAAAGGTGAATGTCATTCATGTTGTGAGTTTGGACATAAAGATAACTAATGTTGTGTGAATCTAAGTGCGTATGAATCAAAATAAAAGAGGAATGTCATTGTATGTTTTAATTATCATATGCAAGGTCATGCTGCAAGACATTGCTATCAAGGTAAAGCTTCTAGGTTCAACAATAGATTTCAAGCTCAAATGAAAGAGTATTCAAGAAGAAAAATCCCATGAATGAGTCTAAGAATGTTATGTAAGATCCTAAGATTGACAAGATGGTTGATTAAGAAAGATAATTCAATAAATCATATTCTCAGTTTAAAATGCATACCGTGAAGCTTAATCTAATGGAATTTGTCAAAGAGGGTTCTAGTGGCATCAAGATGGGAGACAAGTTCATCATGGCCAAATCCATTCAAGGAAGTATAAATGTTTTAGTTGAAGATATTAGAACTGAAGAAAGTCATTTGTGCTTATTTTCTATGCAATATCTAGTGTATGAAAAGTCAAAGAAACTAGGTCTTTGGGAAACCTCACGAGTAATAAGGTATGGGTTACAATCTTCATATGAGGTCTATTTTCAGTACTCATCCTTATTGATAGGTGTCTCGATAAGTTAGAATTATAGTTTTTAAGTATTTAAGACCTTGAATAGAACTGTATGCTATGTCTCAAAGAGTTGTTTGTTCTTGAATTTTGAGCGAGTGTCGGGAGTAAGTCTATATTTTCATAAAAATTCAAAATTATGAGTCTAACTTTGAAAACTAATCAAAATGTCATGTGATAAGTCATTATAGATGGGATTTTTTAAATGTGTATGATGTTTTGTCATTGTCAAAGTAATCTAGAGCTCTTAGAGTCAATGTATATGTTATCCAAATAACTTGCCTAGTTATTTGGGTAACTTATATTCATATTCTAGATTTGTGGTTCTATATTGCAGCATTACACACACCTCAATTACTCATTTGGCACATCTCTATGGTTACTGATTCCACACATAACTTGAGAGATCCTCCCTTCCATGCCTGTTTCCTTTTCCTTTTCCTTTCCTCTTTATTCCATCTTCCCCCTTTGTGCACACTATATGCGCATTCACCTTCTTCCTAGCATTTCATTCACCTTGCGCGCATGCCCTAGAATTTTTACAAAATTTAGCGAAGTCCTTGCATCCTCACGTGCCCTTTCCCCATGCTCTGTACATTACCTTGTAATAATTACACCTTAACCATATGTTTCTTCGTTAGATATTTCTCCCTTTTCTCCTACATGCCTCACCATTACGCGTGCCCTTCTTCTATCTTCCTCGGGCACCTTGCTCTTCTATGAACATTCCTTTGTGCCTTCTTCGCACCATCATGTGCCTTGTAATCATCTCGAAATAATTTGAGTGTGTATGACATAACCAATCAAAGTACACTAGCTAGGCGCCAAATACCGAAGACAAATCATTGCTTGACATGTGGTAGAAAATGACAAAGTGGTTGTATAGTTGGCATGTCCATTCAATCAATCAATGCACGCCACATGTCATTATGTGTCGAGTAACTCAGTAGACTTCTAAAGGCCATAAATTATGTTATATAGCTCGAGACATGTACACCCAGCCTCTCATTCAAAAGTTGTTGACATCATGTACAAAGTGCAGGGATATTCAAATTCAAATTTCAGCAGGATTTGGTAGGTGAGAAATGGGAAAATTTCTATTTGGCCATTAATGATAAGATCTGATTACTCCAACCACCTGATTTGGTATGGATCTTTCCTCCTTCCTTCTCCTACATACCATACAGACCTAGAGATGTGAATTTTACTGTAGATTGTAGGTGGGTTTGCGAGCATTAATTGTAGGTGGTTGAATTTTCAAATCAGATTTTCCCTCCTATTTTCTCTCATTGATTCAAATAAAAATTTGAGATTTTTTCTCATTGTAAAGGGTTAAACATTTTTGATCCTATAGCATCTACTAAGGACTCTATATCTCGCATTTTGAGTTACTCGACCTCTAGATATGGTTTGTGCAAGTGGATATCAGCCAAATGTAATTGTAATCAATCAGTGCATACCGGAAGTAATAGAAGCACCGTTTTGTGGCTATTCTCTTCCTTAACGTATCTATATTATTATTTCTTGCCTTCTCTTTGCATTGTGTTCTTGTTTTATTTTTCTAAAATTCCTTACAACTCCATTTTAATGTTGTGTCTCATGAAATCAATCACATGAATGAATTTTAGAATGTGCTACATCTACCTAGCCTCTCTTCATGCTTTCTCCTTCGTTTTCACTCAGAACAAATAATGTTCATCCCACTTTTTTGGTTCTATTTCCTCCCTTTGTTTAGTTTCCCATTTTTCATATCCTTCTATCCCCAGGTCCCTTGACATTGTTAGCTTATATTTCCATTTTAGAATTAAAAGTAGTAGTAGAAGTATAAATAGGCATAGGAACTATCTTTCTGAGGTCCTGTCTCAAGTGCACAAGGTCCCAAACTTGGAGGAAATCCCATTTTGACTTAAACAACTTGGCTATTACAGGATATGAGACATGGGTACAAGTTTGAACCACCAATAGTTTCTAGCACACTCGGTGGGACAAGAATTGAAAGCTTAAACTTCATCATTGCTAAGTTCTAGTGTGTGACTTATTGATTTCCAGCCTTTGAAGGCTTGTTTCAACACATCTGGTGACTCCCAACTCTTCCAGCTTCTACTAATTTTTGTAGTCCCGATAACCTTCATAAGCAGTGAAGCATATTTCAAGTATATTTATCTATCTCAAAGGAAAGTAAGTAAAAACCCACACTCACATCTCCATCTCTAATACGCCACTCGATTTTGACTCCTCCTCACAAAAATAAACAAGCATGCCCTGCCATGGAATTATAACTACCTCCCCCTCCAAGGAAATTTTCTAGCTTAATTGGTGGAAGCCTACTCAATCTTAACACACAACAAGATATGTCAAGAGCCACGCTAAGGATAATTCCATACTTCATGGGAGAAAATAAAGTTACCCCGGTTGAGCATATCCAAGATGTAGAAAATGTATGCTTTGTTTACCTAATCACACATGATGATGTAATAGTCATGATGCTTACAACCTCATTCAAAGGAAAAGCAATCTAATGGTACCATGGCCTGAGACTTGCATCCATTTCCACCTGGGATGAGCATGGAATAACTATATGTAATTTCATTGAAGATAATTCGAATCACCTGTCTTTGTGGAGTAACTAAGTACAAAAACGAGGGCGCTGAATCATCAGATGACTGATTTCAACATTAGATTCCAGAAGACTTGGGATATAATTCCTTAAGTGGTAAGACATATATCCTAACATGCTTTCCTATATTATTTAAAGGATTTAAATAGTGAAATCCCAGTCATGATTCAATCCATGGGAGGAAGAAATTTACCTGCTACATAAAACATTGCCATAAGGGAAGAGAACAATCTCATCCATGTGGGAAAGCTTGCACTAGGCCGCTCACCCCCTTTTTTTCAGAGATGTCTCCAACACCCCAACCTTACGTTTCTCTTTTTCTAGTGTAGAGCACATAACTGTTGCATCCACTTCATATTATCTCGACGCAATGAAATAAGACAAAGAGATGAAGGCCCTTATTAGAAAATTATCAAACAAATTTATATCCTTGGAAAAGTAAGCAGTGTGCAGGCCTTTAGAAACAATTCAAATCAAGTGCATAACCAAAACAATCAGCTCGACGAGAATCAATATGGGAATCAAATATATGGAAAGAATCAACAAAGTGATAGATGACATGCTAACATGCCTATTACATTACAAGTAATTCCTCTTGCACAACCTCTTCTAGTGCCTAAGCACAAGTCAAACACTTGTTCCCGTTCGAATAATATGGTTCGAAGTCCGAATGGTGCTTTCCTTGCAACATGCCTCATAGCCAATATCACTACACTAATGTTACATGTGCACAAGCCTACATGATTCGTAATACTTATAAATGTGAACCTTTCATAAGCACAAGAGAGATCAAGAATCAAGAAAAGCTAGAAGATCCCCCCGAGGTAAATCTAACGTTCTTTGGCAATAAGAAATTTTGTGCGATCAATCAAGTTGTAGATGATGCAAATAGACCACACACCTAGGTTGCAGAAACACAAGGTATAATAAGAGAATGTTTGATTCTCGCACACAAGTACATGCTCCCGCACATGAGGTCCCACGAAATTCTCCTTCTAAAGAAGTTCCTACCCCTCCTTTGGTAGGTCAATCCTCTACTTCAGCCAAGGCCCTTGCCGATGTGCCTAAACAATTGAGAAGATATACTACTATGCCCCAAATGTGCAAGTCAGTGGGTCTTCCATTCAACATTATGTACTAAATGAAGAAGAAAAACATAAATGTCACAATGTGGGATGCCCTGACCATTCCATCTTACCACAACTTGTTTCATGAAGCTTTGGACCAACTTCCACGTGTTGATCCAACTATTTAAAAACCACATGCTTCTATCAACATCTACCAAGAAGAGGAGAAGAAAGTAAATAATTTCATCAAGACCCTACCCTTCTATATGTCCTTGATCATATGAAAGCATATCATCCATAATTGTATGATTGAATCAAGTGCTAGTACTTTTGTCATGCCAAATAAAATCATTGATGTCTTAGGTCTGAAGTATAACCCACTGTACAAAGGAGTCTTGCAAATTGATGAATCAATTTTTACCACTCTAGGAGTCATCAAGGATATTGAGTTGATCCTCCATGCATGTTCAAGACTCTCAATAAATCAATATGTGTCAATCATTGACCTACCTCCTTTGTTTTCCCTATGTTTATGAAGGGATTTTATTTCCAAAGTGTGGGGCTACTTGTCTTTTGATTGGTCCCATATGTTACTAGAGTCAAGGGATGGTACCCAGTTCACCATAAAATCTGAGCCAATTTTTTCTGATCATGTAGAGTCATATGACCTATTCCCTCTTAAAGCTAATTACCTAATCCAAGAAGATAAAGTTTCATTTTCTGAAGAGTAGCCTGTTCCACCTCCTGTACCTTATCTAGTGTTAGATGAATGGGTGAAAAGGCACCATAAATTTTCTCCATATACTCGAAAATCTTGAGGATTTTGAAATTGGACTTGTGACATATTTCATCCTTGAAGAAGAAGTTGTGCTACCATGCATGCTCAAACATAATGAAGAAAGTGAGGGTATGTGGAATTTATACTTCGATGGATCTCGAAGTAGAAATGACACAAGAACAGGTGTTTTATCATTTCTCCCAAGGATGATAAGTTCTTCTTCACACACAATTTGTAGTTCACATGTTCTAACAACATAGAAAAATATGAGGCGTTGGTGCATGGTATTGTGATTGTGGAGAAGAAATAGATAGAGATGTTGCGAGATCTTTGGGGACACAGAATTGGTTATCCACCAGTCACCAAAAAATGTTCACAACAAAGAATAAACTTCTCAAATATTATAAATATAGATTTTAGGACATCCTTGAGAGCTTTGATGCTTTGAATCTATAGGTGGTGCCACGAAGATGAACAATTTAGCTGATCGGATGGCCATGCTTAGCTCACGCTTCTATCTTACAAAGGAATCAGTAAAAGGAAACATGCAACATGTAAAATGGTGATTAGGCAATCCATTCCGCATAACAAAATCAGATGGAAAGTGTTTGAAAATGACACATAGATCATCCAGTTCATATAGAATGAAGCCGATTTCTCATCAAGAATGCAAGTTGACTTGCATGATAACTATGGTGACCAAGTGATACAACTCAAGGAAAATTTTTGCCTAAAGGCCTGGTCACCCTAGAGAAAATATTCATCCCCAATGATTAGTTCAAGGGTAAAGATAAGAATATGGGGTGGCATTAGAAGACTACTCCTTAGTCACTATTGCATGCGGAGAGGAGTTTCGCCGCAAAGCTTGAGTGCATGATGAAAAATAGGCCTTTATATCTCTCTTTCAAAAATACAATGATATATTCTCATGGGAGTATGAAGACCTCAAAGGTTTTGATCCAAGTGTTTCTCAACACTCAATTGACCTTGATCCTAGTATCAATCCCATCAGACAAAAGTAGCGGCCAGTTAATTCGAATATAGAGCCCCTCATGAGGAAAGAGATGTCTAAACTCATTGAGGTGAAGATCATTTTTCCTATCAAATAATATACCATGGTTGTGAATCTAGTTCTAACGTGCAAGAAGAATTGTGAAATTAGACTCTGCATCGATTTTAAAGATTTAAATAAGGAATCATTGAAGGATCACTATCCTTTGCCTTCTATGGAGGAAATTTTATGGAATGTGGCTAGGCGTAGAGATCCTCTATGTTGGATGGGTATTTTGGCTTCAATCAAATCCTGATCAAGGAAGAAGATCAATTCAAAACAATGTTTACAACCAAGTGGGGAAAATATGCTTATCAAAATATGCCCTTCTGATCTCCACAAATATAGGCATGACATTCCAACGTGCCATGGATATTTCCTTCAAAGGTTACATCAATAAGTTCATATTGGTTTACCTAGATGAGATTACGCTTGTCAAACTAGGGCACAAATCACATGACACATCTAGAGAAAGTATTTAATAGATGTAGAAAGTTTGGGGTATCTCTTAACCCCAAGAAGTGTAATTTTTCTATGGCACTAGGAAAGTTATTGGGCCATGTGGTTTTAAAGGATGGAATCATAATTGATCCTGAGTGCATTTCAACTATCCTAGCTCTTTCCTTGCACGGTGCACAAGAAATCCTTACAGTCCTTCCCTGAAAAAATCAATTTTGTTATGTGTTTTATTCCTAACTTTGCAGGATCGTTCAGCCCATCACCCTCATGGTTAAGAAAGACATATCCTTCGGATGGAAAATAGAAGGAAGAGAGATATTCAACAAGATCAAGCAAGAAATTGCTCATGTGCTAACACTCATAAACCCATATTACTTACATGAATTTATCCTCTATGCTTATTGCATTGATGCAAATGTTATTGTTATCTTGACACAAGAAAATGAAGAAGGGCTGGAACAACCAATGGCTTTCTTTAGTCAAGACACTGAAGGATTATGAATTGAGATACAGTCACATGGAAAAATAGTCTATACCATCATGTGTGCACTTAAGAAGTTCAAAAGTATGCTTACCACAAATCATATCAAGGTGCTATTTTCTCACTCAAGCATCAGAGACTTCATCATGGGAGCAGAAATTAGTGAGAAAAGGGCAAGGTGGGTGACCAAAATCATGGAGTATGATGTGACTATCAAAGCCAAAAAGCTGGTTAGAGGTAGCATGCTTTGCAGCAAACATCTTGTTGAGGATGCACACGATGTCCTTGAGACTTCATTGTTTTTAGATGAAGATCTCCCTCATGTAGAACCCGAACAAAATGAAGTCCCTAGTGTGCATGAATGGATTAAGGATATGATCATATTCCTTTCTCGAGGGTGCATATCCTCCTAGTTTAAAAAAGTAAAATAAAAGACATATAAGGCTGCAAATTATCTATCCCATATGCACTCATTGATGAACTTATCTTCAAGAGGAATCTTAATGACATGCTACCGAGGTGTATTGATGGTACACAAACTAAAAAAGTGTTATCGAATTTCATGATGGATTTTGTGGTGGAAACTTCTATGCCAAGACTACAACAATGAAAATCATAATGACATAACTCTTTTGGCCTACTCTATTCACAGATGTGCACAAATAGGTCATAAAATGTAGAGAATTCACTTTCTTTGCAAGTAAGAAAAGATCGAAAACACTTCCCCTACGACCAATCCAAGCATATCAACATTTCACACAATGGGGACTCAAATTTATAGGCATGATCAATCCTCCTTCATGCACTAGCCACAAGTGGGTTCTGAAAACTATGGATTACTTCACCATATGGACAGAGAGGCTATCGTGATCAATGAATCGACCGAGTCACATCCTGTAATTTCTCAAAGGACTTGTAACAAGGTCTAGCATTCCTCAAACCATTATAACTGATAATGAAAAAGTCTTCCTTGGTACCAAGATTTCTGATTGGGCATATACTTGAAGACTTCTTCTAACTATTACCCTTAGGGAAATGGATTGATAGAGTCAATAAAAAATAATCTGATCAAAATCATGAAGTAGAAAATGAATATCAACCAAAGTCGATTTACATACAAAGGTTTCATGCACGATCTGTGAAGACAAAATTATGGTGACGAAATGAATAGGTACTTCACCCTACAAATTTTTCTATGGAAAGGAAGCAAGACTCCCTTTATCTCTTGAATTTCCTTCATTAGAGCTTGCTCAACAATTAGAGTTTGAGGACACGGACAAGAAAGAAATCAGAATGGCAGAGCTAGTTGAACTTGAAGAGTCAAGGAATGCTGCCATGATCAAGCTAGAATAGCATCAACAATCTACAAAGAAGTGGTTTGACAGAAAGGCTAGACCTCAAGAGTTCAAAGTTGGGGACTTATTCTTAAAATGGGATACTGACAGAGCTAAACTAGGGTGCCATTAAAAGTTTGATGCACTTTCGAGTAGCCCATATGTTATCGAGCTCTTGTAAAGAGGCTAGCTATTTCAAGTTAACTCGTCTTGATGGAGGCACAATATCAATCCCAATCAATGGGATCTATCTCAAACCCTTCCATTAAGTTTTTCTACATCACTTTATATATATTAGAGTAGTTTTAATTCCTCCAAGTGCACTACACACACATTGTTTTGTTTTTTATATAGTTTTTCTTCCCGTGTGAATCTTGCATGTGATATTTTGTTGCTTCCAGGATGCCGCTTATCTTCCAAGTAGTATTCAACAGTTCAATATGATTCATAATAGATTTTAGAAATGATTCATCAAGTGGTGTCAAGGGGAGTTCTTGAAATGCAGACTCCATGCCGAATGTATGCTCCAGGATATTGATTTCCTTCATCTAGTAAGTAGATGGTCCCAAAAGTTGCTAAATTTTTTTTATCCAAATAACTCTCCTAGTTATTTGGGTAACTTATATTCATATTTTGGCTTTGTGGTTTTATATTGCAGCATTGCATGCACCTCAATTTCTCATTTGACACATCTCCAAGGTCGTAGATTCCCTATGTGCCCTAAGCACTCATTCCTTCCATGAATTTTTCCTTTTTATCTTTTTTCCATCTTCCCCCTTTGCATGTGTAATTTCTACGTATTCACCTTCTTCCTATAATTTCATTCACCATGTGTGCATGCCCTAGACTTGCTTCCCAAATTCATCTAAGTCCTTAGCATCCTTGCGCGTAATTTCCCCGTGTGTTACACATTGCCTTGTAATAGTTGTTACTTGACCATACATTTCTTCCTTAGATATTTCTCCCATTTCTCCTACATGTGTCACTATTGCACATGCCTTATTCTGTCTTCCTCCCATGCCTCGCTCTTCCACGTTCATGCGTTTGTGCCTTCTTCTACGTCATCCTATACCATATCATCATCTAAATTTTTTTGAGTGTTCTTCATGCAACCAATCAAAGCGTGCAAGATGGGAGCTGAATCCTAAAGACAAATCATTCCTTGACATGTTGTACAAAATGAAAAAGTGGTTGCATAGTTGGCGATGCATTCAATCAATCAAAGACATGCCACATCTCATTTCATGTTAGAGTAACCTATAGAATTCCAACAACCATAACGTTTGTTCCAGGATCTTTGACACATGCATGCCCGGTCTCATTCAAAATCTGATGATGTCATCTATAGTGTAGGATATTCAATTTTGAATTTCAATGGGATTTAGTAGGTGAGAAATGGGAAAACATATTTTTGGCCATTAGTGAGAAGATATGATTGCTCTAACCACCTGATTTGATATGGATCTTGTTGGAACATAATGATTAAGTGGTCCGCCAACCCTTAATGTATATGGGTCCATCACTAATATATAGGTTAATATTTAATAATATGAAATATTTATATTTCTATTATTAAATATGCTAACCTAGGTATATACTTCAGGTTAAATGTTTAATATCATGAAATGATTATATTTCTAATATTAAATATTATAAACCTAGGTGTATGTGTCAATCATTTTAGGTTGAAAAGGTGGGTCAAGAGACATACTTGATCACCTTATATAAAAATGACTTTAGGTCCTCATTTGATATATTCAGAAATATATCAAAGGTGTGCAAATCAATTGATTTGGTTTTACCCTTGGTAAATAGGGTTTCAAAGGAGGAGGTGATCTTACTAGATGTAAAATAAGTTCTTTGAAGTAAAAGTTATTTTCAAAGTGGTTTTTACCCTATTGGGGTTTTCCACTATAAATACTATGTCACCTGTGTTATTTATTTCATGTAAGTATTTCTTTATTTACTTATGTTATGATGTAATCTTTATTTAAATATTTATTATAACATTATGTAATATGTAAGTTGATTAAATACGTATTTATTAGAATCCTCAAATTCTAACAGATCTTGCCTCCTTCCTTCTTCTACATGCCATATAGAATTAGAGATGCGAATTTGATAGATTGTAGGTAGATTTGCAAGCATTCATTTCCGGTGTTTGAGTTTTCAAATCATATTTTCCCTCCTTCTCCTCTTTTCTCTCATCGATTCATCTATAAATGTAAGATATTTTCTCATTGTAAAGGTTTGGAAATTTTTGATCCTCTAGCATCTCGCTAAGGAATCTCTACATTTTGAGTTGTAGACCTCTAGATCTGGTTCGTGTAAGTGGATATCAACCTTCAGACCCCATTGCAATGGACTATGCATACCTAAAAGTAATAGAAACATCATTTTGTGGATATTATCTTCCTTAACATGTTTATATTCTTCTTTCTTGCCTTCTATTTGCATTGTGTGCTTGCTATGTTTTTTTTAAATTCCTTCTGGCTCCATTTTCTTGTTGTGTCTCATAAAATTGATCATGTGAATGCATTTTAGAATTTTCTACATTTTCCTAGCCTATCTTCATGCTTTCTCCTTCATTTTCACTCTGAAGCAGTATAGTGTTCATCCAAAATGTTTTGATGCTATTACCTCCCTTCATTAATTTTCCCATTTTACATATCCTTCTATCCATGGTCCCTTGGAATTGTTAGCTTAGATTTCCATTTCAGCATTAGGAGTAGCAGTAGAAGTAGAAATAGGTAGAGAAAATGGCCATTATGGAGGTTTGTTTCAAGCATGCAAGGTCCCACACTTGGAGACAGTCCCATTGTTGACTCAAATGACTTGGTTCTTGCAGATTCGAGATATAGGTGCAAGTTTGAACTACCAATAGTATCTATCTCTGAGAATACTCAAAAGAAAATTTTTATATTATATGAGTCATTTGAGGATGTTATAGAGTGCATGATAGTCTTTATATGAGTTCTCATTGATGAAAAGTCTATCAGTAACCCATCAAGTTGAACTTAAGCCGGTGAGTCCAGTAGTCACACATCAATGAATGTAATAAGGTGAAAATTTGTATTCATGAATCAAGCCAATGTGTTAAGGTCTACAATGAAGTTAAAATCTTGTTAGATAAAAGAATTAGGAGTTATTGAGGCTAATAAGGTGTTTATAAATCAAATCAAGTATGACAAGGATTTTAAAAGTTTTCCCTTATGTCACAAGAAGGTTTGAATGTATCCACAGGCTTGCTATAGTGATTCAAAAGAATGCAAATACTGATACAAGCTCAAGAGGTTTGAAAGAGGTCTCTCAAGTCCAAATTACATATTAGAAGCATTATGAATGTGTTTTAGATGGATTGAAGGCTTGATGGTTTGTAAAAAATATCATAGATTGGATTTGGCATGTTTTTGTGCATTAAAACTAACATGGATGATCAGAGAAGCTTGGAATCTATATAATTCAACAAAGGTTTGTAGTTATAATTAATAATTCCATGAAAGAGAAAAGTTTACCTACAGTATCTACTATGAATGCACCTACAGAATAAGTGAACAAGTTTTGAAGGGTCATGATTGGTCTCAAAAGGAAGATATTGCATGAATGTGTGTACTTTCACACGATTAATAAAGGTAGTCCTAAGGCATAGTTTGAAGATATGTTACGGTGTCTTAAAATAAAGTCAGTGTTAATTATTGAAAATCCAATTTGGTCAAGAGATATGTATACTACCAAGGTGAGATAAAAGTTTTGTGTGCTCCTCAAAGTGTTTCCATTTAGGGAAAGCAAGGTGTGCCCCAAAAAGTGTTTTTATTAGCTTATGATTGAAGATAAGAGTGATGCTTTCATGAATAATGAAATGTGTGTTTGAGTTTACATGAAAGAGTCAAGGTGTTCCCATTTTGATAAAATATATGTGTATGATCTTGATCAAGACGTTGGACTAATAATAACGAGTTCATTCGCACCGTAGGAGGTCTCTGTACGACAAAAAATCAACACGTGACCTTCTTTACACTCGAACTCTCGAGGTCATGCTGAGACAACTGGTGTAGAATGAATGTGAATGTGAGTGTGGTGACGAAGATTGAGCTAATTAGGAAATATTATATATTCAACACACAATATCAAGATCTACGAGTCTAAGGTAAAGAACGCTCTCCTAACTTGAAGTGGTGTGATGACTCGGTTTGAGATAATAGCCTCTAGGAGGCTCCCATAAATTTTGAGCTCTGCCAAGATTCTATTTGTTGGTTGTTGAACATAATAAAAATGACCTACAGGCACCTCATATGGATTTCCAGACAAGGTCATGGAATTAAGAACAAGAGACGTGGTGTAGCCGTGAGGGATTTATGGGTGATTTTTTGGTCTAGTCTAGAAAGTCCTATCCCGATCATCTGCTATGTTCAGTAAGGAAAGTTGTGTAATAATGTCTAGTGGAAGTGGTGAAGATCTAAATACTAATGTATGAAAACTAGTGCAAATGTATAACTGGTTAAAATGTCCATTGGGTTGTGGGACTTGAGGATCACAACTAAAGACTCGTGGAGGTTGTGGCCCTTATATGGTCATGCATGTAATCAAACCCTGTTGCTAGGAGCAGTCCAATAGTCGTAGGCTTGATTAGCAGTGATGTTTAGTGTATTGAGTTGTTCTATTTTCTCAGCAAAAGTTGTAGGTGTGTGTAAGACTATCAAACGTAAACTGGTATCAATGTCAGTTATCAATTTTGGCCCATTGGGTTATGGGACCAAGGGATCACAATTGTATGTCTTTTCTTGTTGTGGACCATTGATGGTCATACAAAATGAAATAAAATGATTTTGATAAGAAAACTAATTACTAAAGGAAATCTAATCTATGTTTTTGGAGTTTTCACAATATATCAAATCAAAGTAATAAAAACAAACTAATATATCAAAGGAAATCTTTTTTATCTTTTCTAATTTTTAAAAATGCATTCTAATCTAATAAATAACTAAAGAAAAGTAATCATCCATATGTATTTGGTTACTTATTCGAATGTGTGAATCTAATCTAAAACAAATAACTTAATCCAATAAAAAACCCTTCAAACCCTACCTCATAGATGAATAACAAATCATGAACTTGAAAGGGATATTGTTCCCCATAACTTCCCTCGTAATGTTAAAGGAAAACTTTCTAATGATTTGATATACTTGTGATTTCCTAACCTATTGAAATGAATGATTTTCTACTCTATTTGATATGTAATTGAAACTAGTGATTTGAAATTGACAATTTAACAAACAAAGCAAACAAACACATAATTCCAACTTGGATAAGCAAGAGCTTTGGAAAATCTAGTTGTATCCGTATCTATCCCCTCAGTATGTTCCTTTATTTCTCCAAGTGTTCATGTGAGTCCAAGGGATTGGGAATGAAAGAACAATAGTAGGAGGATGGTGCTTGAGTAATGGAAGCTTGAAGGAAGTCCGGATGCAATGCAAGTAGAATAGAGATAGCACAAGAGATATGAGCTTGGCTATGCAATTCCTAGCAAGATTGTGGTAGAAATACAATACAAGATACACAAATTATCAGGCCCTTTTCTTGAATAGAAGCATGGAATATATGGGAATTGAGGATGGGATGTTCCTTCATGCACAAGGAAAGAAGAATCGGTTCCGACTAATTAAATCTATTTAAAAATAGGAGGAAGGCAAACTAAGAAATCAAAACAAATTTTAGACAATTTGGGTTATGGATGCATGCTAAAAGTGAAATTAAGTGAAGCGTTGGATGTCAAAACACACATTATGGAATCTAGAAAATTCATTTAGGAACACCACCTGTGCGGGGCGGCGGTTTCAAGATCGCCACCCTATTTTAGGTGGCGCTTTAGAATCGCCACCAGTAGCCCGAAGCCCTTGGCACTAAAGGCCAAAACATGCACAAAAAGAGGTAGAAAGCTGGAAAAAGCATGGGAAGGCTAAGTAAAGACGTCTAGGAAACACATATACACTACGAATGGGATTTGGAGCTCGAACACCTTCTTGAAAGGACTTGAATCATCATTGGGGATTTTGGTGATCGGTTTTTGACAATGTAGCACATGTAATTCTGCAGGTGCATACATATTGCCCCTAGGAGAAGCATCTTAGGCATGAAAAGATGTAAAATGTAGACATTGAGTATGGCGTTCCCAAAAAGGTGAGTTATAATTTATACCTAAAATGCTGTGTGTTGAATTGTCTCGCATCTAAACTCCCGCTACTGCAAGAGAAAAAGAAGACTCAAGTGCAAATAGATAAAATATTGAAAAATAAACACTAAATCAAAATGACAAGAGGACTTACCATTTGTGTAAGGATATAGAGATATACCTATGCCAACGCTCCATCCCTGTGAAAACATACACTCAAAATGAGGTTAAAAATAACATATATATATATATATAAATCTCACTTTTCAATTCATTTGTGCATTCTCGATTTGGAGCTCTAGATTCATGGTGAACGTTTCCAATGAGAGTACAACCGAAATAAACGTTGTGGGATAATGATCATTCCTCCACATGTGGGAGATCAACCAAAGTCATGCGGTCTAAGGTTGGTTATTTTCACTTTTGTCTTTTTATACCTAAAATGTAAAAATGTTGAAAAGTTCACCTAGGGGGATTATTTTAATTTTTTTGTCTTAAATGAGTCTCTAGGGGGCACCCATAGGGAATTATTTTATTTTGTTAGAAATGGTATTTTTTTGCACTTTTGAGAATTTTTAAGGGTTAAGGGAACATTTGGAAAATCAGCTTAGGACCACCTCCCAAAGCAGGGTGGCGGTCCTTGAACTGTCACCTTGACCGGGTGGCGATTACAATGCAATGAAAAAAAATATACTAACTTGATTTTTTTGGAATTTTCATGTGTTTATCATTTTTTTGGTGAGCTTGTCTCCCTATATATGCTACTAACTTACTATTTTCTCAAGTTTTGGTAAATGCAGAAGAAGGAGGAAACATCCGTTAGAGTCGAGAGAGGGAATGTGATTGGCTCCTTCAGATTCTGGATCAACTGACCCAGGCCGAGAGGGAAATTTTGTAGAGGTAAGGTATCTAGAGGATTGAACGGGTGCCCCACGTTGCCCCTACCAGTCACATATTGTGTGACTTGTTTTCCTACTAGGACGTAGATCATAACACTTTATGGTTTCCAGGTGTTAGGGGTGAGTGGACCATTACTCTGGAGTATGTATACTGCATCCTTGGGCTCCCGATTCTTAGGAGGAGATTGAATTTAGAGATAGTGGGATCTAGGAATGCGATGTCACAATGGGCCACATATATGGGAGATGTCACTGTCTCATCTGGTTCAAAGAAGGGGATGAAATTCTAGCCCATTGCTTTTACGCTTCTATTCGATCATTCACAAATCCATTATGGCTATCTTTTCCTTGCAATTGATTGGGGACAAGGGAGGTAAAAATCTCATCTACCGATGGGCTCCTATTATCACATAGATTGAGGGACATGGCCATAGGTATGCTTGGGGAGAAGAAATCCTAGGGACTACCTACCAAAACTTATACATGGTAGTCGATTGTAAGGGAAGTCACTCACCCACCCCGCTCTTGTCATGAGCTGATTATATGAGCATATCACCCATATGGAAGGGGAGTATAGGTATTGGATCTAGGGGTTTTCCGGGTAGCGAGGTGGATAGCTATGCTAGTTCTTAGGAAATTTCATTAGCCAAAGTGGCATCTCTAACAATGAAAGACATGGTTGTCACTCCCTACCAAGATATGGTAGGGTTGTGGGGACAAGAGGTGACCATAGTGGTAGCTTGTTCTATGACAAGCCAGCTCATTGACATGGTTGGGAGAGTCGAGATTCATCCATTTGATCAAGTTCCTTAGTAGTTTTTCCTCCCATATGCTGACATACTTCCCCTAGTGGTATCGGTCTATAGGATCATTCAAGAGGCTCGAAGGGGCCTAGAGGAGATCCCGGCTAGACAATGGTTACCCTAGGTGTTCCTATTGTAGATAGGTGTGTGGTCCATGCTCGATGGGAAGCTGGTGCCCCTTGAGCACCTTTACTCTAGATTACGGCCACTCCTACTCACAACAGAGAGGAGGATGAGACTATTAGTGTAGAATTTGATTCTGAGGAGCATACAAGTGACGTGATCGAGGAGGAGTCAGTCATAGAGGAGACCGAGGGGGATGAGGGGGGTGATGCAGAGACTCGAGAGGAAACCCACATGGTGGAGGAGGAGAGCGATCCTAAGTGGCATGACACTCAAGAGATGTTGATAGCCACGCACGAGGAGGCTATCACACACGAGAGAGACCTTGGTCTCATAGGATCCATTTCCTCTAGATGGGGAGGGGGATGATGAGTCCATGATCGGACAACATTTAGCCTCTGGCTTTGGGGAGGCCCCACAACCACTAGTAATATTGGAAACAATAGTTAGTGACCCTACTTAGATGCCTAGAGATCCGAGTATGTTTGAGACTCTTTTCTCATCTTTGTTAATTTAAAATATTTGTTTTGGTACCCTATTTTGATTTTCATTTTGTAGTTTTCTAAGTTATCTATTTATTCTCCTTTCTCTGCTTGCGTGACTCCACAAGAGTGGTGAGATCTTATCCAATGAGTTTGTGTGGACACCCTGTTGATTCCCTTGGGGAAGACCCAAGCTAAGTTGATGATGATCTAGGTCACCACTACCTGCCAAAGATACACATTGATGTGTTTGCTCCTGTTTGGATGATAATGGAGGTAGTGACCTCCCTTCATACCTAGGTGGCCAAATATGAGGCCACCAAGGGTTTTATGAGGTGGATCTGTTCCTACAATGAGACCACAACCAGTGGCCACAACCAAAATCATTTACACCATTTAGTTCACTCCCAATGTCTTTGTACACATAGCGGAGCCCTGGACATGGCCGTGCACCATCCTAGGGATCCCACAGGGATTAACATACCATTGGGCCATTTATTTCTTTGTTGCCATTTTTTCAGGCATTATATTATTATTTTTTGTATATTTTAGGCTCATTGCGAGCGTTTTGACCATGCCTTAGAATGTGATGGCATTGTATATAAACTTGATTCACTATGATATATATATATATATATATACTCTTATTTTTGGTTCGGTACTCCATTGTAATTGAGTTGAATATCTTTCGGTTTATTTCTCATGTGTACTCTAGATGTTTAGATTTTCTATTTTTCTATGCTTTTTAGAATGCATGCAGTGGATATGAAATGATAGCATAATGATTTCTTTTTCTATTTTACAATGCTGATATATGATAATGCGGACACAATGTGATGTTGATCTTTAGTTTCTTTAAGAAATCTTTGATACTTCATATTGTCTTGGAAAAACATGGTGATACAATGATATGATAAGTAAATGTACTTGCCCCACTCCCAACTCCACACAACCAATAGGATGCAAGGGCTCAACACCAAGAGTTGAAAAGGGCATAAGTTAAGAAAATTTGTTGAATGGTAATGATGAGGGAAAGACAATGGTTTGATAGGACCAAATTGAGACACTACAACCTCACCCTACTCAAGTTACTTCATAGTTTAGAATGTGATTTACTTTCTAGTTTATCTAGACTTAGATCCGTAGATGGCTACTTGGTTGAAAAAATATGGTTTTGAGGTTTTAAAATCTTTTGGAATTTTGGACATCTAACTCACTTTATTTTTGACTTATGATTTCGTAATATTTGAATGAATTTTTCGTAACTTTCAAGTTTATCAAAGAGACCCCCTACACCTTGCCCCATGCTACCAGTAGGAAGCATGGGCTCATCACCATGGAAAAGGAATAGGTGAGCAAGGGAATTTCTCTCATTTCCCAACCCTACATCACTAGTAAGAGATGTAGGCTCAACACCAAAGGTTTGTAGGGAAAATAAATGTTTAAAATAATTTGTTTTTGTGATTTGCATTTGACCTACTCATCTAGGATTTAGTATGTTCTTATTTCCAAAGAGATTTTTATGGGATAGATGTGACACTATGAATCTTTTAGAACAAACTATAGGCAAAGACACCTAATATAGAAAGAGACCAAAAGTAGAACCAAGCATGCAAGCCTTGGTATGATCAAAGTCAAAACCTTGTCTTATTTGTTTGAATTGATGAAATGATTCAAAACAATTGATGACACCATGAAAATTTGAAGAGATATGATTTGAATGTTTTGCTAATGTTTCTAAGAAGTTTTTAGGAGTTTTTATAAGAATAAGTCCCTTGATCACAAAATTTATAGAATGAACTGACAGATGGAAGTACAATGCGATGCATCTGATAATGTACATATGAAAATGATAATGGATCATGCGTAATAACTCTTTAGGTGAAGGGAATTCAAAGATTTGTTAAAATCCTCACCCTCTAGTGTACATAGGAGAAATTCCCCATTTTTTAGTCTTCTACTACTTGATATGGACCCAACCACCTGGTCAATTTGCTTCCTTCGTTGGTATTTTTGTCTATCCGACTATTAAGTCTCGGAACAAATATCCCTCATATATTTCATGGTCATAAACATTATTGTTGTATTGCTTTGAGCCATCCGGTTAGTGTAAACATTGTGTCATTGTTCAACATTGAGCCTAACCTCATCAAGAATATCTAACTAAGAGGTTTGTGCTTCTCGATAGCCTTCCTCCCCCAAGATTCCTTTCAAAGAAAATACGAGACTCAGGTATTTCAACCTCGAATGGTAAAACCACTTCCGCACCAAATACCAAAGAAAAGGAGGTTGCTACGATGGTTTTCTAACTAACATCTGATAGGCCCACAAGGATGGAAAAATATTTAAATGTCAATCTTGTTTTGTTCTCCTTAATGGTCTTAATGAGGATGGACTTTAACATTTTATTCATAGCCTCACTTGTCCATTGTCATGAGGATAATAAAGAGAAGTCGTTTGATGACTTATGTTGAATTTTTTACATCATTCACGTACCTCATCATTTTTGAAATATGTGCCATTATCCAAGATAATGACCTATGGGACCCCATACATATAAATGATCTAGTTTAAAATGAACTTAGCGATCATAGACCTGGGTATGGTGGTAAGAGGCATGGCTTCTACCCACTTGGTAAAGTTATTTGTGACCATGATTATTAAGTTATGGCCATCTGTTGACGAGGGAGAGAATTTCCATATGAAATCCAAGCCGCATGTGGAGAAGGGCCATGGGGTTGCAATTGGTTACAAATCTTGTGCCGGTATGTGGATCTCATGGGATAACTCTTGACATTTTTGGCATCTGTGCACAAAATCTACTGCATCGTGCTCTAGAGTGGGCCAGAAATATCCCATCCAATGTATCTTCTGAGAAGTGTCATGGCCGTCGAAGTGACCTCCACATAATCCGCTATGTGATTCATTAAGAAACTTTTCGATTCTTCTGCGCACAACACATATTAACAACATTCCGTCAAAGGCTCTACGAAAGATAAATTGCTAAAAATAACATACTTAGAAGAAATGATGTGCAGCCACCTTTTTGTTGCGATGTTGCCCCTTACGGATACATATGGTCCACTATAAAATTAATGATGTTAGTATACCATGGACACATAGAAATGGGGGGCCTAGTCTCGATGAAGTATACACACTCATCGGGGAAGTCTAGATCTACCGATCACCTCCATCTAATGGATTATTGACCAACTAATCCATAATGATTTTCCTTTGACGAATTTCTAATTAAAAATGTTATCTCAAATTCACCCATCGAGTTATAAAGCACCCGATATTTTTAGATAAGGATCCTTGTGTGAGGAATGTCCACAAGTGATCTGACTTAACAATAACCCTCGTTTCTTGATTCAACATATAATGTCTCAAGCACTTTGTCACAAATACTATGGAAAGGAATTATTTTTCTTCCTAGGTGTAATGTGTCTCATAATCAAGAAACGTTTGACTAATAAAATAGACTACACATTCTTGTTTATCATCATCTTCTTGAGCCAACATGCAGGCTAGCAAAACATTTGTAGCTCGTGAATACAAGATCAAAGGGAGATCTGATCTAGGTGGCATGAGCGTGGGAGGGGACAATAAGAATTGTTTAACCGACTCAAATGCCTCATCGCATTCATCTGTCCAATCAATGTGGAAATCCTTTTTCAAAAAATTGTTGATTGGGTGAATAGAAAAGGTCAAGTCAAGAATAAATCTTCGAATTGGCCTAAGTTTTCCAAGAAAAGATCTGATGTCAGACTCGTCCGTTGGTGTAATCATTTCCAATACAGCTCATATTTTGGCTAGGTCTACATCAATTCCTCATGAAGATATGATGTACCCCAAAATATTTCCTCCTGTTACACCAAATACACACTTTTTGGATTCAATGTGATGTCGTATTTGATTAAGTGAGAAAGGATGATACGAAGCACCTCTGGGTGATTGTAGCACTTTCTGGCCTTAGCCAATAGGTCATCCATGTAGGATTCCACAATCTTATGTATAATATAATGAAATATATAATTCATCTCTCATTGGTATGTAGAACTAGTGTTTTTAAGCCCGAATGACATGATAGCATAATAGAAGGTTCCCAAAGAATTATAAATGTAGTTTTGGCTAGATCCTCTTTAGATATTCTCGATATGATTGTACTAGAGAATCCATCCATAAGAGACAACAACTCAAAACTATATGTTTCATCAATGATAACATTGATGGATGATAATGGGAAATCATCGTTGGGACAAGCCTTTTTATATCCCGAAAATCTATGCGAGATGCGAGATCTTTCTATTTTTCTTGAGAACATGGACTATGTTAGATACCCATTGTGAGTAGTCAACTAGCTTTATGAATCCCACCGAGGAGTTTCATCACTTCTTCCTTCACCATGAGGGCCACCTTTGGCTTCATGTGCATTGAATTTTGCATGATTGGATTTGTGTCTAGTTTGGTGATGAGATTGTGTACCGTGATGTGTGATGCGATCCTTGTCATATCTTCGTAATTAAACGTGAATGATTTTTGATGCTCCTTGAGAATGTGGGTATGTATTTCAACATCCTCGGGAGATAAAGAGGACCCTAGCTTCAAAATATTTGGTTCTTCATTGGTCCCGATATTTATATCGATTGTTCCATCAATCAAGGAGGTGTTTCCTTCCTCAAACTAAGGTAGGGATGGAGACAACTCTAAATCTCCCTCTTCTCCTACCTCAAAAATTTCAAATTCCCTCCTAGGGAGGATTCTATCATGAGATTTCCAAAGTAGGAAGAAGAGTGTGGAATTAGAGAAAGATTAACCCCGTGATGTGTAAGATATAACTTTGTGAGAGCGTTTAGATATTATAGAGTTTCTTTGTCAATGTCAACACGATCTGCAATGCTGAACTCGCTCTCAGTCTCTACGCATGTCAACATTGGAGTTATCAGTGTCTTACAAACCAAAGGTTCTGCATGAAATGAGACCATGAAATTTGAATCTTCCAATTCACTACTTGGAGTAAAGTGAGAAGTGGAAGTTGTGATCGAGTATGCAAGGAAATTCTGGTCTCATGAAATTGCTTCGATTGATATGAAGTCAAACCTCTTTGTTAAATTTAACATTGTTGTTTTTTAAAGTTGCAAATGCTCAGCTCTAGTCTCATATACTTTAGATACTTGATTTGTAACAAGTTGTGAATCACCCAACACCTTGATATTAAGAGCACGCATTCTTTCAGAACGATGAGACCAACTAGAAGGGCTTCATATTCAACCCCATTATTTGTGCACTCGAAGTTTAATTTGAAGGAAAAAGGTAGAATCCTTCCCTAAGCGAGGTAAGAATAACACCCGCCCCAACACCAAAATGGAATTTGGCTCCATCAAAATGGAGAGTCCAATAGTTACTTGGAAAAATGGACATTGGATCATCCTTTGAATCTTTCTCCTTTACTTTAGTTACCTCAACCATACAAACCTCATTTGTTGGTAGAGAACCAAGTCCTAGGGTATGTTCCATGCCCATAGAATCAAAAGGAAGGAGAATGGGTAAATCCTTTTCCAATAGCTCGATAATATTTTTCGTAGTTCCTAACGATAATCTCTCTATGATGACAGATTCATGTTTCACTTCAAATGCCTTCAATCAAACCCGTGACTTCTAATTCTTTGTAGGAACTAACTTTTCCACTTGGTATTGAGCTTGCGGGTTTATTTAAATGATTTTTAGGAAGATCATGTTAGAACATAATGATTAAGTGGTCTAGCCAACCCTTAATGTATATGAGTCCATCACTAATATATAGGTTAATATTTAATAATATGAAATATTTATATTTCTATTATTAAATATGCTAACCTAGGTATATAATTTAGGTTAAATATTTAATATCATGAAATGATTATATTTCTAATATTAAATATTATAAACCTAGGTGTATGTGTCAACCATTTTAGGTTGAAAAGGTGGGTCGGGAGACATACCCAATCACCTTATATAAAAAGGACTTTAGGTCCTCATTTGATATATTCGAGAAATATATCAAAGGTGTGCAAATCAAGTGATTTGGTTTTACCCTTGGTAAATAGGGTTTCAAAGGAGGAGGTGATCTTACTGGATGTAAAATAAGTTCTCTAAAGTAAAAGGTTATTTTCAAAGTGGTTTTACCCTATTAGGGTTTTCCACTATAAATACTATGTCACATGTGTTATTTATTTCTGTAATTATTTCTTTATTTACTTATGTTATGATGTAATCTTTATTGACAAATTTATTGTAACATTATTTAATATATAAGTTGATTAAATATGTATTTATTAGAATCCTCAAATTCTAACATGGTAATAGAGCGAGGTAAATTAAATAAATTAAGATCAAATGTTGTATATTTTATTTATTTAATTTGTATGGGTTTTTAAACTGACCCGAAAGGGAATTTAAAAGTATCTGGTCCCCTTATATTTTTCCCTAAGTTATTTTGGCATTACATTTGTGCAATTAAACTCTCGATAAAAATTTTAGGGTTTTTAATTTTAAATCCCTATTTTTTGGGGGGGAGATGTAATATGATATGATTCTTAATTTCATTTACATTTTGTAAATTATATGGAATTAATATTTTTTGGAGATAGATGTGTGCACAGTGAAAGGGGCTTGAATATTTACTGCATGAAAAATCACATATAGAAAAAGAAAGAATTTATTACTATATGAAATAATTTTCATGTGTTCTATAATTTCAAGTGTTTGCGGGTTAAGTATTTCGAATGTAAATTCATACTCGTGTTCTTTGGTTCCCTCTAAAAGGATTCAATTTGAAAAACTATAGTTTATAGTTAATCTATAACTATATCCTATATAATTTGAAAACTATATTATTATTTTTAAATAAAAATATATATAATATAGAATAAGGTTTATATAGTAATTTATATAAACATCATATTAAAATTTATATAGTTTTGAAAAAAATATATATATATTAAAATCCTGTAACCATATTAAAATTACATGGGATTGAGGAAGAGTCACGAGACCATATTCTAAGCCTCGAGTTTAAATCATATTTAACTTATAAATCTAGGCATATATAGTTTAAAAAAAAAGAAAGAAGACCTAGAAGTTTAAATCATATTTTATATATATGGTTAGTTTAAACCGCTTAAAATATAAATTTTATTAGATTTGGTTTATATATGTTTAAAAAAATTAAGTGCTTACTTTTTTTGGAAAGGGGGCCTGTGTTTGTTGTTGTATGAAGGGATTACTTTTTAAATCTTAATACTTATTAAATAAAACCTAACATGTGTCCCTAACCATTTATATTATCCATGTAAGGGGG
This sequence comes from Taxus wallichiana var. yunnanensis, assembly GCA_018340775.1. Taxonomy (NCBI): domain Eukaryota; kingdom Viridiplantae; phylum Streptophyta; class Pinopsida; order Cupressales; family Taxaceae; genus Taxus; species Taxus wallichiana. The sequence goes on along the minus strand of CM031238.1, from coordinate 408,266,722 downwards.
AAACCCCATTCATTTATATCTTATAGTTTATAAAAACTATATAAATGAACCTATTTAAAGGTTTTCTTTTATATAAGAGTGAGAGTGGAGAATAAAATGAGATAATATCTCGTATAAATGTAGAATACTCAAGTATAAATTGAGAATTTTTTTTTTTTTAAAATCTAGTTTATTGGTGGTCCACGTGAAGTGTGGTAAATATTTATTAAAATATTGGTAGTTATAGCCACAAAAAAGTTTTAAAGTTTTTAGCTTGTAGGAATTATATAGAATATTTTACAATTGTTGGCTAGATTTTCTACATAGCATAAAACCTAGGTAGTCATGAGATAAATCTCCCTCATTTACCGAGCGAGGCTCCCGTGTTAGATTTTTCAATTAAAATATGCTAGTATTTATATGGGGTTTTACTTTAACTATTTAGCTCATGAACCATAGTTGTATAGCTCTGTAGCAAGTAAGAAACTGTTTAAGAAAGGGAATATTTATAGAATAAATAAGTAATAAAACACAGGGAAGAAATGGAGAAGATGTGTAGCTCAATCAATAGATAACAGAGTTGATTGCATGTACATAGAAGAAACCAATAGATATCAACGCACAAAATTATAAGCAAAGACACTTAAGATCTAGATCTAAAATAACATAAAGTCTATTAGAAGATCTAAGATAGAAAGCTAGAAACAAATTGCACCGTGACACATAATTCTCCAAAACCTACTCCTTTATATTTATTTTCTTCAAGTGGCTATCGGGGTTTTAGTACAAAGTCTGGAACACATGAATGTTGCTTACAAATTCTAATCATTAACTTGAAGGTTCTTTTTCTATTTATAGAATGTAGAAGGGAAAGTAAAATGGGAAACTCAACTGAACTGAAACATAAACAAGAAGTAAAGATGACATCTGGAAATCATCCTCCTCTAAATTATCCTCAAGTGACACATCTATCACTTAACTAATAGAATCATTCCCCATAACTTAAAGCAATGGTTTCAAAACCAATAACTTTAAATTTTTATAATTTCATCCGAGAACGTGGAAAATAGAAGAAGAAGTCAAGCCAATTTATAACATTTATATCTTCTTTTTGTTACGATCTTTGAATGTACTTATCGAACATATAATTCAACATCTTCCCATCTATCTTAGCCATAGCTTCCTTTTCTATCCTCGAACTACATCAATCCTTCATTCAACACCCGATACATGCTTCCACGTCCTCTAAGTTCAGCCCAAAATTCACAATATCCGATTGTAGTGCCACCACGGTCTGTTGATGGAATTCATCGTGAAAGGCTTCGTAGATCCATCAATTCTCTCTTGTACCATCAGAAGAGACCCTTCCAGGGAATTAGGCACTCTGCTAGGAATGATCTGTATGTAAGAAGTAATAATTCAACATTTCCTCATGAGTGAAAGCAATGATATTGTCCGGCAAAGATGATGCCATACTCTCGAAGTACCTACATCCACTGCAGAATAGTTACTAGATCTCCAAATGGAAAGATACTTTGTGTAACTCTAGCTACTTCCCTTCTCAATTGATCCGTCAAGTATAATATATTATGCAATTAACACTTCTCTTGGAAGCTAATTGATTTTGGCCAAAGTACTCAAGTTACTCTCAACAACTGTGTTCATATCTACTATGCTCGTCACTAGTTGCTTGGCTGATTTGCTACATCTTTCATAACATTTAAGCAAGTGGCACCTCTCCAAGTTGTACGAAGCTTGACAAATGATCAAAATTTTCCATTCATCTATAGCTTTCACCTGGTTGCTCACATCTTCCATCTCCTGCATCATCACAACCTCGCTTCTTTGACCGAAATGGGCCGAGTGGAAGATTTAACAACCTTGGCAATGATCTCACACAACTGAGATACCTACTTCTAAAGTTCAACTTTCTCCACCTTTTCTCTATCAATCCTAAGGAATAGAGCATCTATCAATGTCTACATATCCTGCTTCAATCCTTCTGTGGTGGCTTGACCGATAGGTACTCTAGTTACTTGTTATGTCTTCTCGCTATGAGCTCATCCTCTTTCTTCCCCTCCGTCGGAACTGACATCTCAGAAAACTTCTACCCCAACTCCTCGATGATCAACCTTGAAGTTACCTTAGCAACTTTAGGTTTTCTATCTTTTCACCTAGACTTAGGAGCAGCTGCAAGTCGTGTTCCTCCAAGTTCATTTCCACTCTAGCTTCTAGAACCAACTGTGAAGTCAACCATTTTGAGAAATTACTTCTCAAAGAATGAGAAGTTTCTGAGTGTACTACTATCTCCCACTCTGATTCCTCTCCATCGAAACTGCAACTATGTTGTAGTTGCCATCCTTTGAATCATCCAAAGACAAAGCTTTTTCAAACTCTACCATGTGGAACTTCAATGTTTCTTCAGGAACAAGTGCTGAATAGAGTGGCTAAGGAGAGAAGATGAATGTTTCTAGATTCAACTGAGGAATGGAAATGTCCCGTTGAGGTGAAACAATTAGTGAAGTCTTGGATCTTTGGAGAAGATGGAACTAACGTCATGGCTGTGGAAGTGATCTTCTCCTTCGAAGGAGACCTTCTGTGCACTTTCATCTTCTCGGGCCTCTTGCTTTGCTTTCTCCTCTGTGCTTCCTCTTGAGGGAATCTCCTACGCTGAAGTTGCCCATGACTTGATTCATCAATTCTTCATCAAGGCAGTATCCCTTCATCAACAACCAATTTGAAGTATTCACCAGAACAACGGTAGACCTTTCCTCAATCGTATGGCAGCCCCCTACATTCTCCTGAAGTACGGCTCTATCTCCTCCCATTTGATGGTATGTGTCAAGTAACACCACCCCATCATCTTTAAGATCTATAGGTATCTGTGCTAATCCAAAGTCAAACACTTGCCGTGCTGATAGCTTGCTGAAATATTTCTTTCTAACCTCGTACTCACTTTTGCACTTCATCAAGAAATTTTCTAATGAAGGTACATATGCATACTCCTGCGAGATCGTCTTCCTTGCTACTCCAAATGGATCAAATTTTAGCCATGTTGGGAAGAAATATTGCTCATACTCAGAGAACATTTCCACCTCCATTCCTCGAGCTCTATGAATGCTCTGATAGCTATAATGACCCACAATGATTGGGAAGAAGCCCATAGACTTGTGCTATTTTGGCTGAAGGTCGTGCATCTCCACAAGTTTTCTACTTAGCTCCATGGTGATTAATTTATCATTTAGATATCTGAGTAGCTTAACTTTTCTCCGTAAAATCAGTGACCCACGAGGTATGTGAAATCCACAAACTGAATGAAGAGACTGCCAATCCTGGACACAACTTCCCACACTTTCTTTCTCACCTGTTGGCCTTGTGTCCCCTGTCTAGCCTTTGCAAATGAACTCATAGAAGAATCCATCATTGACTAATTTGAAATCTTTCTTGCATGTAGGTACTGATAAGTCATGTGGGTAGCACTTGAAAATGGGGTCCTTGGAAAGAACGCCACATCTATCTAGCTTGGAGAAGATGCCTTGTGAAGCTGCTGCGTATACCAAGTAGGAAGTCATTTTGAAGCTGAAAGTATGCTTCACGTTCCGGAGTTTCTCACCAATGTTGTCGCTAATGATTTCTGACCAATTGATTATCGAATCCACTTTGTTGATTTCAATGGTCCTGATGAAAGCATACATCCATGTGTAGAAGTTGTGAGCGTTTGCTTTGCCATTTATCCTGAACAACAATTTGGCAATGTCATCTACCTCTTAAACCAGCTTGGATCTGCGGAAGAGTTCTTGGGAACTTGGAAGGAGATCTGGGCTTCTTCATGTATCTGTTGTTCATAATGTTCATGCAGTCAAATCTATGCTTCTCCCACCTGCTGCCGACATCCTGTATGCTAATAGAAGTCACCACCTTTCGTGCTAGAATATTCAAACAATAATTGATGAACTGCTGTTCATCCGACTAGATTATTGTTTTCCCCGTATCATCTTGGACTGATCTGGATGATGGATGGTAAGACCTAGCACACTCCATAACGAAATCTGGCAACTGGGCTGTGTATGGAAACACTGCAGCTCAAATAATTCCACTACTTTTAACCACATGCATGAGGGAAGTCTTTCCTGCTTTAGATCTGTCAATCGATTCTGAAAGAGGTTTCGGACCTAAATCTATGTCTCCAATGTTTGTGAATTTGGAAGTGATGCATGATTCCGTTGTCCTCTCTTTTTCATCTCTTTTCCATGGTTGTGTCTATCATTGTCTGAACAATTCTTTTTCTTCTTACTCGGCCAGAATTCTTCAGAACTTGTGCAGATCTGGATATTTCTTCAGATTCAGAGGATATATTCAATGTATTAGACATTGATTTAACCTCCCTTTCTCTTATAAAGCACCTGTAATGAATTTCTGCAATTAATTCAGACAAAGATGGCAACCGGAACATAAACAATGGATTTTAATCATAAAAATCTGCATAATTCAAGCTTGCTGCCCCAAATTTGATGTTTTATTTGCATGCAAAAAGAAAGCATGAATTTTAACAAATTCTCCTGAGCACATGTATCACTTATGAAAATAATTATCTAAACACAAATCAACCTCCTTCAACCTGTGCACCAATTATGGAAGCTTTTAGCATTAATTTCACCTTCTTTTGAGCAAAAATCCTCTTCAAATGGGGCACACTTTTGTCAGGCTGCACTTTTCTGTTTGTGAATTAATTAATTCATCCTTATAGCAGACCACGCTTATATAATCCTCATAATTCTATAATTAATTAATGCCTTTCCTATTCTTGACAATTAATTAATTAATAAATAAGCTTTACTCTTCAAATGGGACGCCTATTTTGTGCATGCTCATGGCTGCCATTAAATAAATTAAATTTATTTAATTTTAGACTTCGCTTTCTAGTTAACTCAAGCCTCACAAAGATGCTTTGAACTTAGCCACTAAAAATAGAAATTAATTCAATCATTTAATACTTAAAAAGTATTTTCTCTCCCAAATGGGCACACTTTTTGACATGAAGGGGCTGCATTAAATAAATAATATTTATTTAATTTTAGAACTATCTCTGTTTCCAACTTCCCTTTGTCTATTTTCCTTTGTTGACTTTTCCACAAGCACGGCACCAAAATTGGAGAAGGAATTAATTTAATTAATTAATTTAAGGCTGCATTTCCTTCCTAAAGGGGCTGCACTTTTTGGCATAAGAGATTTCTATTTTTAAACGTCGAGTTGACAATGGGATTATTTACCTTGCAAGGCGACCTGAATATCCCATGATTCAATTAAGCTATTTGAATTTCATAATGGGGTTATTTACCCTTCCAGGTAGGTAATAAAATCCCATTCATGCCTTAAGTGATTTTTCTTTTATTCCACAATGGAAATTTTTACCCTGCAAGCTAGGTAAGAAATTCCCGCTTGCGTGTTGCCTCTAATTTTCCCATTGTAACTTAAGTGGCATTGATTTCATAGGAAAAATTACCCTGATAGGTAGGTACAATATTCCCACCTACCGTGTTGCTTCCAAAATCCCATGATCCACTTCAAACCCTTTTTTCTAAAAATGCGGCCAGCCCTAAGAATTTTTGGTGCACGACTTCGTCTTTTCCAAGAGAACCCGGACCTCGATGGAAAATTCCTTTTGGCACAATGTGCATATGTGATCTCCGAGATACTCCAAGCCAAGAATCGAGCCAAACTGGTAAAGAAATTGATCAAGATAAATTTCACAGAAAATGAAATGGGAAAACACAAAAAACACAAAAAAGTTTCCAGAAGTCACAAATAAAGCCCATGATTCATTCTTGGTTAAAACCCTACTGGTATATGGGAATAATGATATGTACAATCACAACAGGGTTAAACCAGAGCACAAATTACCTCAAACGAGGCTTAAAATAATTAAATACAAATTTCCCATAGGAAAACCCCAGTGACAGAATAAAACAATTTTGGGCATCTGGGTATTTGGCGAAAATGACTTATATGGCTCCTTAGGAATATCTTGACACATTACAGAACTTTTTGGAAATAAAAACACAGGACGACCCATTATTTTAAAAGTATGATATTTTTTAATAGGGTAGTCTCATATTTCAGGGTGAAATTTGGGGACACCAGTCAACTTCGTCTGTGGACATCTTTTTCTCTGTCAAAATGACAAGGGAAAAGATGAGATTCCAACATCTCTCGTTTCATATCTTTTCGTTTGGGCACAGGTCGAATTGCAACAAAAACAACACAACACAAAAAAAAACAAGGAAAAACAAACAAAGTTTTATCTATATACATACAGGTTTTACCTTGCTTTTCATGTCCGGAACAACTTCAGGGGTTTCCCATTGACAGAAAACGACAATTCAACTCCATCATGATGAGTAAGAATGAAGCTATTTGCTCCGGTGATATTTTTAATAACAAAAGGCCCTTTCTATAGTGAATCAAATTTTCCATGCATGCCTTTTGCTTCTCTTCTTTTGTCCCATAAAAGGACCTAGTCATTGACTTCAAACTTTCTCTCCCTGGCCTTTTTGTCGAAGATGAATTTCACCTTCCTTTGATGCTCTGTCAACTGTCTATCTGCAACTTGAGTTTGTACCTCCCTCAATTCAGTCAGGTACATTATCCTTTTATCAATAGCATCAGTGAATGTAGAATCCTCCAGGGCTCTAGAAAGTTGTAGGGCAGGCAGTTCCAAGGTAAGAGGCAGCTCTGTGTCTCTTCCATATAATAGCTGAAAAGGGGACATGCCTATCACCCTCTTTGGTGTAATTCTATCGGCCCATAATGCATCAAACAACTTCTTATGCCAAGTTCTTTGATTCTCTGTTACTAGCTTTTGCACGATAGTCACCAAGTTTTTGTTACTTGATTCAGCTTGGCCATTCCCTTGTGGATAGTAGTTGGAGGAATGTACCAGCTGGATCCCATGAGTGTAGCAGAAATTAACTAGCTCCTCAGAAGATAGATTTGGAGCGTTGTCTGCTACTATTTTGTTGGGCACGCCAAACCTAACAACAATATTTTCTTTTATAAAACTACACACCTCGGTGGAAGTGGCGTTCTTCACAGGAATGGCTTCTACCCACTTACTGAAATAATCAGTAGTTGTCAAAATATAGTGATGGCTGGCACTGGAAGCCGGGTTGAGCATACCAATAAAATCCATTCCCCATTGCTAGAAAGGTTCTTCAATTACAATTGGTTTTAAAGGTAATGCAGACAATTTTACATGTCCAACAAAGTGTTGGCACACTTGGCACTTAGCTACCCACTCTGTAGTATCTTGAAAAAGTGTGGGCCAGTAATACCTTGCTCTGAGGATCTTGTGTGTAGTGACTCAGGTTGAGAAATGACCACCGCAAGCCATGTCATGAAACTGTTGTAAGAGCTGATCCTACTGAGATTTTCCCATACATCGGAGAAATATGCCATCAATCCCTCTTTTGTATAAACCATTATCCCAAAGAACAAAATATTTGGAATTTAGTTTAATAGTTCATTTATCTTTCTCGAGAAATTTGATCTGGGCATTCTCTATATGTCAGAAAATAGGCAATGTTACTGTACCACTCCTCCACCAGATATATAAAGTACCATAGGTAATTCTTCATCTACCTCTTCTTGATCTTCCTCTAGTGTTGTCACTTTCATCTACGTCATTAATTCACATAGACCTCTTCCTCAAACCAACTTTTTAGGTTGATATCTAGGTCATATTCTTGAACTTTCGTCACCCATGTATCTCTCAACAACCCTAACTCTTGTTGGGTGAGGATAGATTTTAGCGCAATATCTCTGGAACCAAGACCACAAAGGTGTGTGAGGAAAGAATATAGTACTGAATGCTTTACATGCATGCACCACTGCATATGCATGCTTTTCCATTGGAGTATATTTCAACTCATAAGCTTTGAGAGGCATGCTCATGAATGAAATCAGAGCTTTTACATCCTCCTGATTCTTCTGCATCAAGATTACTGACATGGTGTGTTCGGAGGAATAACAAAGAAAGAATTTTTTTACTCGAAGCCATGTGAAACCAAGACTGGTGCTTTTGACAGGGCCTCCTTGATCTTCTCAAAAGCTTCCTTCTCTTCGCTACTCTATTTGAAATCTTGTGTCTTCTTCATCATATTTGAGATATGACGGGTTAGCTTAGCAAAGTCAGGGATGAATCTCCTGAGAAAATTAACTTTTCCAAAGAAAGAGTGAACTCCTTTTTTGGATGTTGGCAATGGAAACATTTGAATATATTTGACACATAATGGATATATCTTGGTTCCTTCCTTAGAGACAATGTGCCCTAGTAGCTTTCCTTTTGTTACAGCAAAGATAAATTTCTTAGGGTTCAGAGAAATACCATGTTTACGGCATTGTATGAAAACCTCTTCCAGATTTGAAATGTGCGTGCTTCTGTTCTTGGAAAAGACTATCAGATCATCAAGGTACACCACTATGCTTATATCCTTGAGATGAGAAAAAGCTAAATCCATAGCTCTTTGAAATGTAGCTCCAGCGTTGATCAAACCGAATGACATTTTCTGGTAAGCAAAAGTTCCCCAAGGTGTAATGAATGTTGTTTTGTATTGATCTTCTTCAGCCACCTTGACTTGATTGTAGCCTGAGAAACCATCAAGCATGGAAAGCATCTCAGATCTAGTGACCACCTGCAGAGTGTGATCCATGATGGGGATGGGGTAGTTATCTTTCAATGAGGCTTGATTGAGGTTGTAAAAATCTATGCACAACCTAATCTTGCCACTCTTCTTTCTCACAGGAACTATGTTGGCTAACTATTCAGAGTGATGTATGGTATAAATTATATTTGCATCTAATAGCTTCTAGATATCTACAAAGATAGTTCCAGAAATGGTAGGTTTATGCCACTACAACTTTTGTTTGAAAGGATTTTAATGGGATGTAGTGTTGAACTTCGTAGGTGATACGTTTTAGATCCTGGTAAGACTAGGAAAAAACATCCATGTATTTATTAAGAAGCTCTGTGAAAGCTTCTCTTTCTACTTCTGAGCAACACTTACCCAGATTTACTAATTTGGGGTCATTATTGGCTCCCAAGTTTAGTAATTGTGTATCGGAGGAAGAACCTTCCCCACTTTCTTCATTATTTTTAAGCATCTGATCATGCTTGTCGAACATTTCCTCAAGAGATACCAAGCCTTTAGGAATTTTATTTCCCTTTAGCTAGATAATTTCCTGACTTCCTGAGACGTCTACATCCATTTCTCCCATAGTAGTTTGTCTCGAAGGTGAGTTTCTTCCCTCATAGTAGATCTCTTCGAAGTTGTCCTTTTGTTGGAGAAACGTAGCAATCTACTTGTCATCATTAAAAACTTGCCATTGTTGGACGTTGTTAGGAATTTTTGGGTGGAAGACCATCTCAAATTTGTAATCCCCTATTTGAAAAATGTGGGAGGCTGATCTAGATTTAACAAAGCTACAGTCACTGCAAGTGAATCAGCTCTTGAATTTTGTTCTCTCGAGAATGTAAGATACTGAGAAAGCTGAAAAATCTAGGATAACAGAGTAGACTCGATCTCTATAATTCTGATTTTTTTCCTTTTTTACTTGATAAATACCTCTTATCTCGCTTAATAATCATCTCAACATCCCCAGTTGCATGTAAGAGCTTGATTCTCATTGTTCTTTCCTACTCCATACCTAACAACAAAGTGCTTCATACTCTGTTGTGTTAGTATTTTCGAACATCAATTCAAGGGAATGTGCATGCACCTTTCCCTCGGGAGTGATACAAACAATGCATGCACTAGATCCAAATGAACAAGTAGCTACCATCAAATTCTAGAGACCAAACCTTGTTGTCAAGTTGATGTGGTTCTTGAATCACAGGTTGAATTTCTTCTTTATCCATTTCTAGATAATAAACTCCGTGATCAAATTCTTGAAACAAGATCTAAGATCTAGGATCCTCAGACTTTGATACTATGTACTTGGATTTCTTCTCAGGTTCTAACTTCTGATTAACTCCTTTGATTGGTATGTGTGCACAAGACCAATCCATCTTGACTTCTCCACCCATCTCTTTACAGAAATTTCTACTTAACAACATGCCATAAGAGACTGGGATGTCTACTACAAGGATAGTCATTTTCAGTCTTTTGTCTGGGAAAGAGGCAAGTACTGCATGTGCATCTTTGATTTTCCCAACAAGAGGAACTTGCCTTTCCATTGAATAGCATCTTCCAATGGTTTTTTTCAATGTGAGACCCAAGGCATCAACAACTTTGGCAGGCATGACGTTGTCAGAAGCTCTAGAGTCCAAAATGCAATTGCTCAATTTGTACCCATTGATAAGCAATGATACATAAAATGGCTTGATCCTTTCTGATGTAGTAGGAGAAGAAGTAGAGGGAGAAGAACTTGCAGCCGCATTATTTGAAGGAGGAGTAATCTTTGGACTTGACAAGATACCCTGTTAAGTATTATTTGTTGAAGGGTTGGGACCATTACTTTGCACATACTTGACCAATCTATTTAGCTAATCAGGAAATTCCCTCAAATACTCAGCTTCTGACATTTGGACCTTGGTCTTCTTGATATGATCGATGATGTCAAAAGCTTGACTTGCTTCAGCTAGATGTGTGTTGGCCCTTTGCTGCGAATTGAAGGAATTTGCATATTTATCTTTGGGTGCTAATGAAGAAGGAAGAGGGCTGCCTCTTTTCAAGATAGTAATGTCCAAATTTCAGGATCTTCTCTTTCTCTCCTTTTGCCACTTGTGGATGCTTCGGAATTTTGGCATGTCTAGGACCTTGTGAAAACCACAAATGTGTGACCATCAGAATCTTCAAAAGATTCATAATAGCCATCATCAAATTTTTAGTCCAGGTAACCAATATTGGAGTCACCAGCGGGATCTACAAAGTCTTCATCATCAAATGATTCATCAATGCCTAGATATTCTTCATTAGTTTCTAAGTTATTCCTTGGAGCAGCTTCAATTGCCAACCACTATGGTGCAGTAGCAAGTCTATTTCAATTTTGATTTTGACCATTAAAGGTCCGAGCAGGAGCTATTCTTGAAGGGGTCGCATTTCTTGCTTGAGAGATCTACTTCTTGATTTACAGCATATCATCATCGAATATTTGTAGCAAAGGATCTGAAGTACTTAAAGAAGCACCATCACCTTTGTGAGATGGTTGTTTGAGTTTTCCAGCCATGATCAAGTCATCTTCAACTTCCATGGAAAAATTTTGTGCTTCAAGTAGATTCACAGGTTTTGCCCTTCGCAGTTGATATCTAACTTCGGAAACAAAGAGTTTATAAAAACGTCTTTTGATTTTCATCGCTCAATGCGCGAGAAGTGGGGATTTTATTTAAAACCTCTAGAACCTTGCAATAAGGTCCCACATGTTTTCACTTAGCTCTTTCTTCAATTGCGCCGATTGGGTGATCAATGTGATAACATCCTTTACAGGCTTAAATATTTTCAAAAATTTCTCACGCATAGTCACCCAATTGGTTATGGTGCCGAAGCTAGCCAATAGAACCATTCATCGACAAGTCGTGTAGATTCTCAATGAAGAGTCTCGACCGAGACATCTTCATGCTCCATAACAAGCACACCACAAGATATGAAAAAGGCTGCGAAATGATCATTCAAATTTTGCTTTCCATCTCCAAAGAATTTTGGAAAATTATTTCTAGATCCTTTTGGAAGATCGTGCATAGGTGGATCCAAGTTTAGTGGCCCAAAAGCTGCTCTCCATGGGATAGGTACTATCTAGTTCTAATTTTCCATGATGAATGGGGCATGTCTTCTCCTTGTGTAGGATTGATGAATAATTCTAGCCGCTGGATTATGTTGAAGATGATCTAGATCTGGATGGGTGTGCACTCTCCTTCTTGGTGAGAGACTACATCTACAGCTTCTAAATTGAGGAGGATGATTGAAATTGAATTACTCCTGCAGTCTAAAGAAATGATCAGTCCTTCCTTGTGCCTTCATGGATTGGGTGAATGGATGTTCAAACAGGTTGAGAGTTGTATGGAAAACACTTTGATCTTCAAAAGATAAGCTTTGATCTGCAAAGATAGTTGTTCCCCAACAGAGTCACCAAAAACTGTTGGCTAGATTTTCTGCATAGCATAAAACCTAGGCAATCATGAGATAAATCTCCCTCATTTACCGATGAGGCTCTCGTGTCATATTTTTCAATTAAAATATGCTAGTATCTATATGGGGTTTTACTTTAACTATTCAGCTCATGAACCATAGTTGTATAGTTTTGCAGCAAGTAAGCAACTATTTAAGAAAGGGAATATTTATAGAAGAAATAAGTAATAAAACACAGGAAGAAATGGGGAAGATGTGCAACCCAATCAATAGATAACATAGTTGATTGCATGCACATAGAAGAAACCAATAGATATCAACGCACATAATTATAAGCAAAGGCACTTAAGATCTAGACCTAAAATAACAAAAATTCTATTATAATATCTAAGATAGAAAGTTAGAAACAAATTGCACCATGACACAACGTTCTTCGAAACCTGCTCTTTTATATTCCTTTACTTCAAGTGGCTATCAGGGGTTTCAGCACAAATTCTGGAACACAAGAATGATCATTACAAATTCTGATCATTAACTCGAAGGTTCTTCTTCTACTTATAGAATGTAGAAGGGAAACTGAATTGAAACATAAACAAGAAGTAAAGATGACATCTGGAAATCATCCTCCTCTAAATTCTCCTCAAGTGACACATCTATCACTTAACTAATAGAATCATTCCCCATAACTTAAAGCAATGGTTTCAAAACCAATAACTTTAAAGTTTTACAATTTCATCCGGGAACATGAAAAATAGAAGAAGAAAGAATAGAAGAAGTCAAGCCAACTGTAATATTTATATCTTCTTTTTGTTTTGATACTGAATGTACTTATCAAACATATAATTTAGCATCTTCCCATCTGTCTTAGCCATAGCTTCCTTTTTCTGTCCTAAACTGCAGCAATCCTTCATTCAACACCTTGATACATGCTTCCACATCCTCCAAGTTCAGCCCAAAATTTGCAATGTCCGATCACAGCCACCACCCGATCTACTGATGGAATTCATCATGAAAGGCTTAGTAGTTCCATCAATTCTCTCTTGTACCATCAGAAGAGACCCTTCCAGGGAATTAGGCACTCTACTAGGAATGATCTCAGATGTAAGAAGTAATATTTCCGACCACTTCCTCATGAGTGAAAGCAATGATATTGTCTGGCAAAGACGATGCCATACTCTCAAGTGCCTGCATCCTCTGCAGCATAATTCTACAGATCTCCAAATGGAAAGATACTGCAAACTCCAGCTGCTTCCCCTTCTCAACTGATCCGTTAGGTACAATCTATTCTGTAATTAACACTTCTCTCGATACCTTATTGATTTCAGCCAAAGTACTCAGGTTACTCTCAGCAACTGTGTTCATATCTACTATGCTTGTCACCAGTTGCTTTAGCTGATCTGCTACATCTTTCATAACCTTTAGGCGGGCTGGCACCTCTCTAAGTTGTACAAAAGCTTGACGAATGATCAGAATTTTCCATTCATCTATAGCTTTCACCTGGTTGCTCGCATCTTCCATCTCCTGCATCAGATGATCACTCACTTGCTTTTGTGTTGAAATTGGCTAAGTAGAAGATTTAGCAACCTTGGCAATGATCTCGCATAACTGAGATACCTGCTTCTAAAGTTAAAATTTCTCCACCTTTTCTCTGTCAAGCCCAAGGAATAAAACATCTATTAATGTTTGTGTATCCTACTTTAATTCTTCTGGTGGTTGGCTTGACTGATAGGTACTTTGGTTACTGTTATGTCTTTTGCCGTGAGCTCATCATCTTTCTTCCCTCCACCGGAATCGATATCTCAGAAACTCCTACCCCGACTCCTCGACGATCAACCTTGAAGTTACCTTAGCAACTTTAGGTTTTCTATCTTTTCCGCCTAGACTCAGGAGCAGCTACAAGTCGTGTTCCTCCAAGTTCATTTCCACTCTAGCTTTTGGAACCAACTGTGAAGTTAACCATTCTGAGAAATTACTTCTCAGAGAATGAGAAGTTGCTGAGTATACTACTATCTCCCACTCTGATTCCTCTCCATCAGAAAATGCTACAGTGTTGTGGCTGCCATCCTCTGAATCATCCAAAGACAACACTCTTTCAAAATCTGTCATCTGCAGCTTTAATGTTTCTTTAGGAACAAAATCTTTGAATGGAGTGGCTGAGGAGAGAAAATGAGTGTTTTTGGATTCAACTAAGGAATGATAGTGTCCCGCTAAGGTGTAACAATCGGTGAAGTACTAGATGTTGGAGAAGTCAGAACTAATGTTATGGCTATGGAAGTGATCTTCTCCTTCGAAGGAGACCTATGAACTTTCATCTTCTCAGGCCTCCTACTGCTTTCTCCTCCATGCTTCCTCTTGAGGGAATATCCTGCGCTGAATTTTTCCATGACTTGATTCATCAATGCTTCATCAAGGTAGTATCCCTTCATCTCGCACCAATTTGAAGTATTCATTAGAATGGCAGCAGACCTTTCCTCAATTATATATTAGCCCCCTACGTTCTCCCGAAGTACGGCTCTATCTCCTCCCATTTGATGGTGTGTGTTAAGTAACACCACCCCATCATCTTTAAGATCTGTAGGTATCCATGCTAATCCAAAGTAGAAAACTTTTTGTGCTGATAGCCTACTTAAATCTTTCTTTCTAACCTAGTACTCACTTTTGCACTTCATCCAAAAATCTTCTAATGAAGGTACATGTGCGTACTCCTGGGAGATCGTCTTCCTGGCTACTCCAAATTTATCGAAGTTCATCTGTGCCGTGAGGAACTCTTGTTCGTACTCAAATAATATTTCCGCCTCCATTCCTCGATCTCTATGAATGCTCTGGAAGCTATAATGACCCACAGTGATTGAGAAGAAGCCCGTAGACTTGTGTCATTTTGATTAAAGGTCGTGCATCTCCACAAGTTGTCCGCTTTCGGCTCCCATGGTGATCAATTTATCATTTGGATATCTAGGAAGCTTAACCAGCTTCTCGGAAAATCCGGTGACCCTGAGGTTTGTGAAATCCACAAACTAAATGAAGAGACTACCAATCTTGGATACAACTTCCCACGCTTCCTTACTCACCTTGTTGGCCTTTAGGTTCCTGTTTAGCCTGTAAATGAACTCGTAGAAGAATCCATCATTGACGAATTTGAAATCTTTCTTACACACAGGTACAATAAGCTGTGGATAGCACTCGAAAATGGGCTCCTTGGAAAGAACACCACATCTATCCAGCTTGGAGAAGATGCCTTGTGAAGCTACTGCGTATACCAAGTAGGAAGTCATTTTGAAGCTGAAAGTATGCTTCATGTTCTGGAGTTGCTCACCAATATTATCGCTAATGATTTCTGACCAATTGATTATCGAATCCACTTTGTTGATTTCAATGGTCCTGATGAAAGCATACATCCATGTGCAGAAGTTGTGAGCATTTGATTTGCCATTTATCCTACATAATAATTTGGAAATATCATCTACCTCTTATACTAGATTGGACTGCGGAAGAGTTATTGGGAACTTGGAAGGAGATCTAGACTTCTTCATGTATCTTCTATTCATAATGTTCATGTAGTCAACTCTATGCTTCTCCCATCTGCTTCCAACATCTTGAATGCTAATAAAAGTCACCACCTTTCATGCCAGAATATTCAAATAATAATTGATGAACTATGTATCCAACCGGATTATTGTTTTCCCCATAGCATCTCAGACTAATTTGGATGATGGATGGTAAGACCTAGCACACTCCATAACAAACTTTGGCAACTGGGTTGTGTATGGAAACGCTGCAGCTCGAATAATTCCACTACTTTTAACTACACACATGAGGGAAGTCTTTCTTGCTCTGGATCTGTCAATCAATTTAGAAAGAGGTTCTCGAACCTAAATCTGTGTCTCCAATGTCTATGAATTTGGAAGTGATGCATGACTCCGTTGTGCTCTCTTTTTCATCCCTCTTTTCCATGGTTGTGTCTATCTTTGTCTGAACAATTTTTTTCTTCTTACTCGACCGAAATTCTTCAAAATTGGTGCAGATCTGGATAATTCTTCAGATTCAGAGGATATATTCAATGTATTAGACATTGATTTAAGCTCCCTTTCTCTTATAAAGCACCTGTAATGAATTTCGCAATTAATTCGATAAAGATGGCAATCGAACATGAACAATAGATTTTAATCATAAAAAATCTGCATAATTCAAGCCTACTGCCCCAAAATTTGATGTTTTATTTACATGCAAAGAAAGCATGAATTTTACCAACTTCACCTGAGCACCTGTATCACTTATGAAAACAATTATCTAGACATAAATCAACATGTGCGCCAATTTTGGAAGCTTTTAGCATTAATTTCACCTTCTTTTGAGAAAAAATCCTCTCCAAATGGGGCACACTTTTTGTCTGGGCTGCACTTCTCTATTTGTGAATTAATTAATTCATCCTTATGGAAGCCCCTGCTTATATAATCCTCATGATTATAAATTAATTAATGCCTTTCCTATTCCTGCAAATTAATTAATTAATTAATAAGTTTTACTCTTCAAATGGGGTGCCTATTTTGTGCATGCTCATGGCTGCCATTAAATAAATTAAATTAATTTAATTTTAGACTTTTGCTTCTAGTTAACTCAAGCCTCACAATATGCTTTGACCTTAGCCACTGAAAATAAAAATTAATTTAATCATTTAATACTTGAAAAAGTATTTTTCTCTCCCAAATGGGCGCACTTTTTGACATGAAGGTGTTGCATTAAATAAATAATATTTATTTAATTTGAGAACTGTCTATTTCAACTTACCCTTATCTCGCTTTCTTGTTGACTTTTCCACAAGCCAGGGTGCCAAAATTGGAGAAGGAATTAATTTCATTAATTAATTTAAGGCTGCCTTTCCTTCCCTAAAGGGGTCGCACTTTTTGGCATAAGAGATTTACGCTTTTAAACGTCGGTTGACAATGAGATTATTTACCCTACAAGGCAGCCCTGAAAATCCCATGATTCACTTAAGTTGTTTGAATTTCATAATGGGATTATTTACCTGTCAGAAGGTAGTAAAATCCCATTCATGCCTTAAGTGATTTTTCTTTTATTCCATAATGGGAATTTTCACCCTGCAGGCATGTAAGAAATTCCTGCCTACCTTCTGCCTCTAATTTTCCCATTGTGACTTAAGTGGCATTGCTTTCATGGAAAAAATTACCCTGCTAGGTAGGTACAAGATTCCCACCTACCTGTTGCTTCCAAAAATCACATGATCCACTTCAAAACCTCTTTTCCAAAAACGTGGTCACCCGCAAGCTTTTTGGTGCATGACTTCATCTTTTACAAGAGAACCGGACCTCTGATGACAAATTCCTTCTGGCACAATGTGCATATGTGATCTCTAGATACTCCAGGCCAAGAATTAGGCCAAACCAATAAAGGAATTGATCAAAAGAAATTTCACGAGAAAACAAAACGGAAAACACAAAAAAACACAAAAAGTTACCGAAGTCACAATTAAAGCCCATGATTCATTCTGGTTAAAACCCTCTTTGGTATATGGGAATAATGATATGTACGATCACAACAGGTTAAACCAGAGCACAAATTTCCTCAAATGGGGCTTAAAATAATTAAATACAAATTTCTATGCAGCAAACCCCAACAACGAGAATAAAACAATTTTGGGCATCCGGGTATTTGGCAAAAATGACTTAAATGGCTGCTTGGGAATATCTTGACACATTACAGAACTTTCTCGCAATAAAAACAAAAATGACCCATTATTTTAAAAGTATGATTTTTTTAATAGGGTAGTCTCGATTTCAAGGTGAAATTTGGGGACACCACTCGCTCCGTCTGTGGACATATTTTTCTCTATCAAATTGACAAGGAAAAGATGAGATCCCATCATATTTGGTTTCGTATCTTGTCTTTTGGGAACGGGGTCGTAACAAAAATGACACAACACAAAAACAAAACAAGGAAAAACAAACAAAGTTTTATTTATATACATACAGGTTTTACCCTACTTTTCATGTCTGGAACAACTTCAGGTGTTGCCCATTGATAGGCAACGGAAATTCAACTCCATCCCGATGAGAGAAAGAATGAAGTTATCTGTCGAGAAATATTTTTAATAATAAAAGGCCCTTTCCATAGTGAATCAAATTTTCCATTCATGCCTTTTGTTTCTCTTCTTTTGTCCCATAAAAGGACCCAGTCATTGACTTCAAACTTTCTCTCCCTGGCCTTTTTGTCGAAGATAACTTTCACCTTCCTTTGATGCTCTTTCAACCTATCTGCAACTTGAGTTTGTACCTCTCTCAATTCATCGGTATATTATCCTTTTATCAACAACCATTATAAAAAATAAGCCATTATGACGGTCATTAAGATGTCAAATTTAAGCTAGCTAGATTTTTGTCAACATTCATTTTTTCAAAAAATTTAAGTTGTTATACATTATTAAGGGTGTCTTCATCACGTCTATATGGTCGGAAATATTTTTAATATAGATCTGAGGTATAATGCAGAGCCCTTAATATTGCGGGTTATTATTTTAATCATGGGAGGTTAATTAGTATGTATTATAATGATAGAATTAGTTATGATCAAATAGTTTCTTTAGATCTATAAAATTTAGATCTGATTCTATTAAAAGTGTTGTTTTTATCAATAAATATGTATCTAACTCTGTGGTACATTGTATATTATAATGAGGTGTGTTTTACAAGTTTAGGAAAATAATGACATCCAATTATTTCTGTCTTGATCAAACCCGGATCCTAAATGAAACCAACTACAACATTTGAGTCAAAACATAATTTTTGGAAAGGAAACTGGACAATTGTTTCGGATCTCGAGGTTTCTCCCACTAGTCATCAAAAAAGCGTAGATAACATGAATGCATTCTTGCAATGAATGCAGGAGGATATTTCTATGATTTTGCGCAATGTGAACGACGAGTACCTTTTACACATTGGTAATATCAAACATCCGAAAGAGGTATGGACACAACTAGAATCCATACATGAAGGATACTTGGTATATCAATGATAGTAATGAGAGTATAATAGCTGAAGGAATTCAAAGAAATGGTCTATATATTTTTGATGATTTCTCTTCTACATCTTGTTTTATATCTTAGAGTTTGAATAATTCAAAACTATGGCATGAAAGGTTAGGACATGTTAATTATCGAAGCTTATATGAAATGTATAGATATAATCTAGTGAAATATTTACATGTGTTGTCTTCTTCTCTTGAAGTTACTTCATTAAATGCTTCTAAATGATGGTTTTGATTCTGATTTAGTAAATGGTCATGATGATGTTTTGATGTTTATGAAACTCTTATCTTCCTAGATAAGAAATTAAATTGGGCTCAATCTATGTTAGAAATTTCAAATCCTATTAACCTTAGGAAAATGACTAGAAGCCATCATATGTACCATGTATTAATTACCTTGTATGAACCTGATTCGTGAAGTATTATAGGGTCTAGGTGGATATACAAAGTAAAATATAATGTTGATGGTAGTATTAACAAATATAAAGCTAGACTTGTTGCTAGAGGTTTCACTCAGAAACCTAGTATTGATTATGTTGAGACATTTCCTGTAGCTAAAATGAGTACTTGTTAGGGCCTTATTTGCAATTTCCACTCAATTTGGGTGGGAAATCCACAAAATGGATAAGAAAAATACTTTTTTGAATTGCGATTTAAAAGAAGAAATTTACATGTTTCAACCTAAAGGATTTGAAGAAATTGGTAAAGAAAACTATGTTTGTAAGTTGAGAAATCCTTGTATGGTTTAAAACAAGCTCTTAGAGCTTGGTATGTGAAAATTGTTTCCTTCTTTAAATTGTTAGGTTTTGTTGTTCTTCTAACAATGATATATTCATTAAGTAATAAGGCTCACATATTATCATTATATGTATATATGTTGATGATTTGCTTATGTTTGGTGACAATTCTGATTTAATTCATAGGATTAAAGAGAAATTGAAGTAGTACTTTGAAATGAATGAGTTAGGTCTCTCACATCATGTTATTTTTATGATTGTATTTCATTCTATTGTTATTTTTCAAAACACAATATGCAACCATTGTATTGAATTTTTTTCTTATGATTGATTGTAAACCATTTTCTACTTCAATGGAAGTTGGAATAAATATTGATCCTAAATCTGCATATGAAAAAGGTTGATCCTATTTTATATACGTTGTTAGTTGATAGTTTGATTTATCTAACTATAACTAGATCAGATATTTCCTATACAGTAGGAATTACTTCAAGGTTTATGTAGGAACCTTTTTTAGAGATCATTAGAATCTTACAAAAATAATTTTTAGATATTTGAAAGGAACAATCAATTATGGGTTGCATTATAATAAGAATGAAAATGCTATCTTATATGGATTTTGTGATTCTAACCATACTGATATTTTGTTATAAAATATATTAGATATGTGTTCAAGTTTTTGGTGTAGAAACCATTACTTGGAATAAAAATACAATCAACAACCTCCATTTCTTATATTGAGGCAAAGAAGTACAATAGAAGAAGTAAAGAAACTATGTGGTTGCAACGGCTATTGGTAGAGATACACATGTAAGATAAAGGAAGTATTTCTCTTCTATGTGATGGTTAGAGTTGTATTACTCTTGATTAAGAATATATTTCAACATCAGAGGATGAAGAACATTGAGATACATATACGCTTCACCCATGAGAAGGTGCAAAGTGATGAGATAAATCTCAAGTTCATGTTGACTGAAGAGCAGGTTGCTGACATCTTCACAAAGTCCCTGAGTGCTGCAAAGTTTTGTCACTTTCATGAAAAACTTGGATTGTCGAGTTGCCATTGAGGGGGAGTGTGCATGACAATGTCACCTCCTAATGGAACTTGGTTTTTGTAAAAAGACCTTCGGACATATGTAAAAGACCTTCGGGCAAGTGTAAAAAAATACCTTTAGGCAAGTGTAAAAAGACCTTCGGGCATGTATACCTCCTCACTTATTTTTTAGAAAGAAGTGTAGAAAGATTTTAAAAGAGGTCTTCAGTAAACTCTTTAGTACTATTGAGTTTACTTGGTAAACATCTAGTACAAGCATATTGTTAAGGAGGTCCTTGGTTGTAAAAGACTCCTATATACTTGGATTCAATAACCTTTCATGAGAACCTGTGAGAACATGTAAAACTCACAAATCATACTTAGCCACTGATCATGGGATGATCTTTGGGATTCCAAATCCTTTTGTACCAAAATTTAAATTGAGTATGATGAAGGTGTTATAATTCCTTCAACCGATATGCTAGCCGAAAACCTTTATGGTTTAAAGATTGTAAATCTGTAGTGTATCATGGGTAGGTAATCTATTGACATATGTTTTGTTATCCTACTTAACATTAAGGAGGAGTGTTAGAACATAATGATTAAGTGGTCTGGCCAACACTTAATGTATATGGGTCCATCACTAATATATAGGTTAATATTTAATAATAGAAATATTATTTAATAATATGAAATATTTATATTTCTATTATTAAATATGCTAACCTAGGTATATACTTTAGGTTAAATATTTAATATCATGAAATGATTATATTTCTAATATTAAATATTATAAACTTAGGTGTATTTGTCAACCATTTTAGGTTGAAAAGGTGGGTTGGGAGACATACCCGATCACCTTATATAAAAAGGAATTTAGGTCCTCATTTCATATATTCGGGAAATATATCAAAGGTGTGCAAATCAAGTGATTTGGTGTTACCCTTGGTAAATAGGGTTTCAAAGGATGAGGTGATTTTACTAGATGTAAAATAAGTTCTCTGAAGTAAAAGGTTATTTTCAAAGTGGTTTTTACCCTAATGGGGTTTTCTATTATAAATAGTATGTCACATGTGTTATTTTTTTCCTCTAAGTATTTCTTTATTTACTTATGTTATGATGTAATCTTTATTTACAAATTTATTGTAACATTATGTAATATGTAAGTTGATTAAATTTGTATTTATTAGAATCCTCAATTTCTAATAGCTCAAACTCAAAGTGGATCACCTTGTCCTCTTTTACAATTTAGCTAGGTGTATGTCGAAGGGTTTCAAATCACCCCGCACAACAAAGACCTTCCCGAAATGCAGAACCTAACTTCTTGAAACAAGGTGGAGGGAATCACCTTCATACAATGAATCCACAGATGGCCAAGGATCATATTATTGTTGTTTTCCGATCTATAATATACAACTCGGTTTGTATCATCTTAGGTCCAAGGGTGACCAAAAACACTATAGTTCGATTAACGTTGCTTTGAGGTGTCGTAACCCCTCGGTGTATTTTGTGTCAAAGAGAGATTAGTCTCTCTGTACCCTAGATTTTGAAGGAAAGAAAGAAGGGGACTATGTTGACTGCTTCCCCATCATCAATCATCGCATGCTTTACATGGTTATTGTAAATCCATACTTGTAAAAATAACACCGGATCGCCTTTGTGAGCTATTTTAGCATCCATGGGCATCTTTCCGATGTCGAATATAAATCCAACATCTCTTTCAAGCTACCTTGAAGGGTAGACATCAAAGTATACGTCGTTTATTTGTGCTTCTGGAGGAGGGGTGATGTTACCCAAATGACAAAGACCCAATACTTCTAGTAGAGCGGCCCTATGAGAAGGGAAATTATTTAATAGATCTAGGAAGGAAATGTGAGAGAAGGTCTTAGTTAAGTCGTTGATCAAATCTTAAGCTTGTACTTGCTTACTTAGCGTATCATGAATGTCATTTGATGTAGTCGGAGATCGGGATAGGATGCGAGAGAATAATCCTTAGCTCTAGTAGCAACGTTAATTTGAGGTTCATCTTTATCTAACTCGACCAACCCCATAATTTTTGTTTTTAGTGACCATCTGAGAGAGGTGTCAATTATGGGTTTAACGAAGTCGAGGCTTTGTGATCATGGGTCCCTATTACAATACCCTTGTTTTAACCATTAGGATCTATTCTACCATCCTTTGGACATGTGGGGAGAGGATTGTTAAAGATTCTAAACGGTGTGTTCTGTGGAGATACTTTGGTCCTATGTAGGTGTTTTGAATGGGCGTTGTCAAATTTTCTAAAAACATGTCAACAAATAACTATCTTTGATCCTCTAGAAATTTTTGTAAGAAATTTTTACAATCGCGACATGTTCTGTGTCATGACCGCGAACCCTATGGAAACTGCAATATAAATCAGGATTATAATCTTGAGGCCTTTGGTTTGCACCTTATTATGGCCCGAAATTACGGTTATTTTTTCAGGTGGTGATTGTTATGGTTAAAATTTGGGAACCCTTGCCATTGGTTTTGAAATTTTTTGGATACTTGCTTGGGTATTGGTTAGGGCTTTGGGTCTATGTTTTCTTGATTACCGAGGTTGTTATTTTTGCTTTGTTGTTGATGTGATTTAAAATCCACAACATTGATTGAGGTGATAAGTTATTGTTTCTTTGATTGTTGTCATTGTTATTATTGTTGCTTGAAGTGCCTGTATTGGGAGTATTAACAATGTTAGGTTTCTTAGGTTGATCCATCACTCCATCCATCGTGACTCCACGATTATTATTAATGATTTTTGGTCCTTGGTTGCTATTCATGTTGTTGGAGTAACTGGGGTTATTTTGATTAGGGGTGACTAACCTTCCATTAGATCCATAGGTCTTATGACCACTGTAAATGGATGCTTGGTCAATTCAAAGAGAACCCTCTAACACCTTTTCATAGCTCCTCAGTGAGAACTTTTGAACCTCTTCCTTTGTCTCCCTATTGAGAGAGTGGAGGAACAAATCAAAAAGCTCCATTTGATCCATATTTGGAGTGCTTGCAGAGTAGTAGAGAACCCGCGCCACCTCTCGAATGAAGTGGGCCGACTCATTGTGCTCTTTCTTGATATGAGGGAATTCCCCAATTCCTATTCTCAAAAAAATTTTCATATCAAAATATTTAATAAATTTTGATACGAGTTACTTGAATGAGTGTATTGAAGCCTCCAAAGATATCAATAGTTATAATTGAGAAAAATACCTTCTAGCATATTAGAGAAATTTTTTGCAATGACTGTGTCCTATGGGAGCAACTCTTGAATGACTGCAAATTGCATAAGAATTGATGTGGGTGTTAGGATCACCTTCCCCTTTGAATTTCAAAAGATCAGGCAAGGGTCTCGAGAACATGACTGTTAGAATGGAGAAGTCTAGAGGCTCCTTAAGATATTTAGAATAGGTCCCCATTGTGTATGTTTCCACCATTGAAGGTCCTTGTTGGGAGGTGGAGTTTACATTGGTTGCTGAAATGGGATACCATAGACATTTTTGGGGCATATGGCATCCCTTGTGGTTGTCCATATGGAATAAGGTAGGTGTACATATCTCCCTATAGATATTTAGAATACATGTGTACGTAGGGGGTTGATTACCCTGATATGGAATCAAAGGCATGAAGCTAGGGAACATTACATTTCTAGTTGGTATGGAATTTGAGAATGCACTTTCGGCCAGTTCCTATTAAAGATATCCATACGTGGCGTGAGGGGGCATACCCAAGGTGCCCGTCCCCGTAAGCAAATCTCCAGGGTTTTGAGTACCCATATAAACTAGAGGATTCTATGTAGTAGGTATTTATCTCTAATTTTGCGGGTAGGGAGAAGTTCGTGCTTTCCCTGCATATGAATTTTGAGTATTTTGGGAAATCTCTAGCTCCTTGAATTTTTCTACCAAAGCCAAGATGACATCACCCGTTGATGGGGTGGTGCTTTTCTTAGGTACTTTTTGTTGAACCCTTGGAGGTTGTTGAGGAGTATGGTATCCTGATATGAATTGTTCACTATGTTACCACCCCTTATTGGTAGTATTTTTGGTTGGTGGAGGGTAGCATTCTTGTTTTAGATTAGAACATCACCTTTTCCTTGCAAAATATAAAAAGTTAGGTTCATGTTCTGAAGTGTTGTTCACTCCTATCATATCGTGCTAAATATTTCTCATCTAGATGTGGGAGTTAGTCGATTACATGCTAATGGGTTGTTCAAACAATACCCATTGAGATGAACTTGCTTCACCACTAAAATTCATGTTGTTTGAACTTGATTGTTCATGAGGATAGGTCTGCATGACTTGGTAAAGTTCCTCAATACATACACAGGAACCAACATTGGTTCCCTGAAGCAGAGGGTTTTGAGTAGATGAGCGGTTGTCTTCCCACATTGAAAGTGAAGGTGATTGTTGTGGTATACTTGATTGGTAGTTGTACATGTCAAAACCTGGAATGGGTTGAATGTACTCGTCATATCTGAAATATTCGGGGGTATAAGAATACCCATAGAATAAAGGATGGATGAAGAAAGAGGAAATTTTTAGAGACTAGCTCTTCACATTGGGTTCACCAATTTGTATACAATAGAAAATCAACACGTGACCTTCTTCACACTTGACCTCTTGAGGTCATGCCAAGACAACCAATGTAGAATGAATGTGAATGTGAGTGTGGTGACATGGATCAAGATAATTGGGAAATCTTATATATTCTACACAAAATATCGGATATGTGAGTTTAAGGTGAAGAGCGATCTCCTAACTTGAAGTGGTGAGATGGCTTGGTCTAAGATAATAGCTGCTCGGAGACTCCAATCAATGCCGAGATGTCTTTGAGATTCTATTTTTAGTTTTTGAACATGTGGGAAATGATCTGTGGGCACCTCATATGGATTTCTAGACAAGGTCATGAAAGTAAGAATGAGAGACGTGGTGTACCCATAGGGATTTATGGGTGATTTTCTGGTTTGGTCCAGAAATTCTTAGCTTGATCAACTACTATGTTCAGTAAGGAAAGTTGTGTAATAATGTCTGGTGAAAGTGGTGAAGATCTAAATACTAATTTACGAAAACTAATACAAATTTCTAACTTGTTAGTAGGCCCATTGGGTTGTGGGACCTAACGATCACAACCAAAGACTCATGGAGGTGGTGGCCCTTGTGGGTCATGCACGTAATCAAATTTTTTTGCCAGGAGGAGTCCAATAGTCGTAGAATTGATTAGTAGCGATGTTTAGTGTATTGAGTTGGTCTATTTTCTCAGCAAAAGTTATAGGTGTGTGTAAGACCGTCAAACATAAAATGGTATTAATGTCAATTATCAAATTTGTCCCATTGGGTTATGGGACCAATGGATCACAACTGTATGTCTATTCTTGTTGTGGATCATTTGATGGTCATACAAAATGAAATAAAATGATTTTGATAAGAAAACTAATTACTAAAGGAAATATAATCTATGTTTTTAGAGTTCTCACAATATATCGGATCAAAGCAATAAAAAAACTAATATATCAAAGGAAATCTTTTTGGTCTTTTCTAATTTTTAAGCAATGCATTCTAATCTAATAAATAAACTAAAGAAAAGTAATCATCCAGATGTAGCTGGTTACTTGTGCGAATGTGTGAATCTAATCTAAAACAAATAACTTAATCCAATCAAAAACCCTTCAAACCCTACCTCAGAGATGAAGAACAAATCATGACCCTGAAAGGGCTATTGTTCCCCATAACTTCCCTGGTAATGTTAAAGAGAAAACTTCCTAATGATTTGATCTACTTGTGATTTCCTAACCTATTGAAATGAATGATTTTCTACTCTATTTGATATGTAATTGAAACTAGTGATTTGAAATTGACAATTTAACAAACAAAGCAAACAAACACACAATTCCAACCTAGACAAGCAAGAGATTTGGAAAATCTGGTTGTATTTGTATCTCTCCCCTTAGTATATTCCTTTCTTTCTCCAAGTTTTCATGTGAGTACAAGGGATTGGGAATGCAATAACATTAGCAGGAGTATGGTTCTTAAGCGGTGATAGCTTGAAGGTAGTCCGGATGCAATGTAATTAGAAGAGAGATAGCACAAGATATCTCGAGCTTGGATATGCAATTCCTAGCTATATTGTGGTAGTAATACAATGAAAGATACACAAAATTCTCGGCCCTTTGATTGAATACAAGCATGGAATATATAGGAATTGAGGATGGGATGTGCCTTCATGTAAAATTCAAGAAGAAGAAGTTCCAACTAATTAAACCTATTTAAAATAGAAGGAAGGAGAACCAAATAATCAAAGCTAATTTTAAACAATTTGGCTCACATATGCATGCTAAAACTAAAATTAAGTGAAGCGTTACATGTCAAAACACTCATGATGTAATCTAGAAAAGTCATTCATGACCTCTACCCCGCGCAAAGTGTAGTTTCAGGACCGTCGCCCTATTTGGGTGGCGCTTATGAACCACCACCCGGAAGGGTGACTTTCCTAGCAATAACGACCAAAACATGAACAGAAAGAGGTAGAAAGATGGAAAAATCGTGGGAAGGCTAAGTAAAGACGTATAGGAAATAA
Source organism: Taxus wallichiana var. yunnanensis (assembly GCA_018340775.1). Taxonomy (NCBI): domain Eukaryota; kingdom Viridiplantae; phylum Streptophyta; class Pinopsida; order Cupressales; family Taxaceae; genus Taxus; species Taxus wallichiana. The sequence goes on along the minus strand of CM031238.1, from coordinate 408,239,228 downwards.
ATATACACTACAAATGGGATTTGGAGCTCGAACACCTTCCTGAAAGGACCTGAATCATCATTAGGGAATTTGGTAACCATTTTACGACAATGTAGCGCATGTAATTTTGGGTGCGTCATACCTCCAATTGTAAGATATGCCCTATCTCGGGACGTAGTTAAAAAATTGAAGGAGGATTAAGGACTTCTTAAGTCAAAAGTATTTAAGTACACACTCTAAGAGGTACAAGATTTGTTCAAAAAAGGAATCATGATAATTATCTAAGACTATGAAGAGTGAAGATAGTAAGTTGCATGTCCATAAGGTCGAGTGAAGCAAGGGAAGCTACTTTTGAGCTTCAAAAAGGTATGATTGATGAACTAAGATATCATGAAGGTCAAATGGAATGAGATGACAAGGTTTAACAAGTATAAAGAAATTAGTGTGTTGTGTTTCATGTATGGAAATGATCCATAGGTTGGAAACAATACTCCATGAGTGAAACAAAGGTATTTATGGTTAAAATGAATTATTTACATGAATCAAAGGAAAAACTAACTTGTGTAAGTAGGTATGAGAAGATATAATTCTTGTTAAAGGGAAGCTAACCAGTTTCAAGTTATATCATGTTTCCTTGAGTGAATATATGCATCAAAATAAGTACTCAATTTTCTACACATAAGGAAATGTTTTAGTTATAAGTGTGATGGAATTTTAAAGCAAGAAGATGGATTTTCTCAACAAGGAAGGTGTGAAAGGTCCCTTGGAGTTGTTTAAGGTCTGTCAATAATTTAAAATGTGAGAATTTCAAGGATTTTTTATTTGTTCTATGTTACATTACTCTCCTTGATAATAAGTAGATCTTGATTTGATATATAAGCTTCAAGGTTTCCAAAAATGAAGATGATAGTGATTGCGAAAGAAAAATGGTCACCTTGCGTTGACACTAGGTTGATGTGCATCTAGTATGATATTGCATCTTGAAGTAGTTTGAAGAGATGTAGGATTCAATTAGGATTGTGAGTAACCAAATCACATGTGGAAGACCCATGCATATCCATTTAGTGTTTACAATGGTCTCTTAAACTAGAAAACTAAAACTTAGGAACATTATATGCTTCATAATGATAATTCTTAAAGATTTATGTGGATCTAAGGAATGTGAATATGCATAGATGAATTCAAAATAATTTTTCAGGTGAGATATGAGTTGTATCAAATAAATAAGGATATGAATCAACAGTTACGATCTAAGAGTGAGTCTCGGTAAAAATAGTGTGTTTGTTGGTCATTGAGTCATAATATGAAGTATTAAATGATGAATGGGAATCATTGATGATTATATTGAAGGTTACACATAGAATACCTAGTTGTTGACAAGGCACATGTATGATCAAGTAAGGAGAGTAATGAAGAGCTTCTTGAAGTTTCAAAATCAAGAAAGTCGAGGATGAAAAATTAGGAATTTTTGAGTAAGAAATAGAGTATTAGGTTGAGAAATGACATTCTAAAGGTGAAAAAGATTGAGTTTTGCATCATTGAATTCTATGACACTAATCTAAAGGACCAATCTAGCTATTGCGGACAATATATGATATGATACAGAATGTGGATCTCTAGAGGTAAGGGGAGCTTGTTAAGATTTATATCATGTCCATTGGATCTTCATATGCTACTGTTGAAGTCAAAGAAGAGAGAGTTCAGTCCCTGGTAAATATTTGAGTCAAGTAAGTTGTTTTATGGATTATTGTCATTGTGTGTTATCTTTTTTTATGAGGTTTTTCATTGTAGCCTTTTTCATATATGTCAAAGGGGGAGAGAAGCATCAGAAACATGTAAAAGAGTCAAGTAGGTGTTTGGTCTTGTTGGTTTCCATCAATGAAAAAGGGGGAGTTTATTGGACTTTACATTTTTGTGTTTTCATTGATATCAAGTCCATTGATGGAAAAGGGTGTCATATCAGTCTCCATGAGGTGTCATTCAATGTCAAACATGAAGGTTGATTGGTAGTGACTAGATTTGGTGAGTTATCATGTTGTCTTGACATGGTTATAGCTCTCATAGTCATTATATGAGCATTATAGAGTTGTTAAAAGGTTGTAATGAGGTTAATCATAGTACATATGGTGTGTTTCTATGAGTCTACATGAGTTCGACATGGTCGGTTTATGAGTTTTCATGGTTGATTCAGGTCATTCCAGGCCTATTCCTAGACCCGGAACTTGCGTAAATGGTATAAAGGTATGATTTTTGGAGATAATTAATATTTTATAAACATGGTATCAGCATGTTGATAGTTTACGTGAGGTGTATGATGAGTTTCATTTCATTTCTCATAGTTTTGGTGGTGTTTCATGGTCCTTGGGAAGCACACATGTGAAGAATTAACAAGTTAACATAGGTAAGTCTTAATGGATGGAGAGTTTGAGATATATTTTGGATACATAAAGAGTTTTTATAGTTAGATAATGTTTTCATGATGCTTCATGACAAGTTTGAGGTCAAAATACTAAAGGATTTGAAAGATACGAAGTTTTTACTAAAACTAGGTTTTCTAGAGTGTGTTTTTGAAGCAGAAGTTGACCTTGTGATGCTCGTTGTGGGTTATGTGATTTACATGGGGACTTGTAATATTTTTCATATATTTTTAGGTTAGTTATGAATGTTTCAAAAAATAATGAGGTGGTTGATCATCAAGGTTTTTATGAACGATCGTTAAGAAGATAAGTTGCTTTGAAATCCTAGCTAAACCCTAGCTCAAAATGACTTGGATAAAAAGAGGTACACTAAGTTTGTTTTGATTCCTTTTTCCAAAGTGATGATTTAAGGTTGTAGAGGTATCCTCTATATTTCTAGAAATGTATAGTAAAGTATGTTACTATATGTGGGCCCCACCTAAAAATGTTTGTTTTTGAATAAGTATATTTTAAGGAAAAGTTATCCAAATAAGGTGATAAATAAATTAAAACTATTTTTATCCTTGAATTTTTAAGAAATTTCAATGATATTTTCAGATCATGGTTGAGATTATAAATGGAAAAGTGTTCCCTATTTATGAAGACTGGTTTTGGGGTAGTTTGGAGAAGCTTTTGGTAAAAGTGGAATTGCAAGAGATAAAGGTAGAGTTAAGACTCCATTAAGGTTTTGTTGTGATCCTGGTTTAGAGATATTTCCAATGGTATATCAAACTTGTGTTTTTGATAAGGTATGAAGAATTTATGACCTATTATTTGAGGGTAAAATCTAGAGGATGCTTGGTCTAGATGGGTCTTAAGTAGATTTATAAGGAAATGTGATAGTTATGAGTTGTTAAAGCTTATTGAAGGTTACTGAATGCTTAGAAAATATGTATAAGTGTTACATGATTTTTTTAAGAGTGGAAGTGAGTTTTGAGGTGATGGAGAAAGTTGAGCTCAAGCCTAGTTCTCGAGTCCTAGAAGGCTAAAGGAGCAATTTCAGAGATGGACCTAGTTGAAGGTCTTCCACTTGGCCTTGGAAGGAAATATAAGGTGTTATATAAATTATATTCAAAGAGATTTATAATGGTGTATATTTTTTTATCTTTAGGATGTTATTTGATAGGTCATCTAGCTCATTTTGTGAGGAAGAAGGTTGTTGATTTTCGGACATGATTAATCAAATGAAAGATTGAGGTAGTAGATGTATGAGATGTATTAGATGATGATTTCTATCAGTTGGAGAGTGAATATGGATTAATTTAATTCATAGTGAATGCAATTTAAGGTCTTCAAAGTGACATAAAGGGTGCAAACCTATTGATTTTGTAAAACTACTTTTTGGGTAGCTCAATTTGGTGAAGAGAAAAGTGAGTCTTGTTTTGCGATATGGACATTTCATGAGATCTAAAATGTATGGATGTAATATAAAGGTATAGGGTATTCCAATGAGTTGTCACATGTTATAGTTGAGTTCTTATTGGGTGGTCTTAGGGCCCAAAGGTGAAGATAGGGTCCTAGAAACAACTGTTTTGTGAAGGATATGAGCCTTCTTGAGTGAGTTATGTGAAATTTGATTAGTGAAATCTAATTAAATACCATATATGGTGTTTTTATGTCATATTTGACATGTATAGTGAATTTAGGAGCTTTAATAATCATGGTTATGGTGTTTGTGATTTTTCTCATCTAGGTGAAGGGTTTTTGAGCTTGTTTTGTGCATTTGATCATGAATGAACTACATGGGTCCATTATGAAAGTGTTAATGAATGTATTGGGATGTTTATAATATTTATTGGTAAAAATAAGGTGTATGTGAGATGATAAGGGTATAAAAGTGATGTTTTGCGCTCAAATTTGAACTAGTGCTCTAAGAGAAAAAAGTGTGACCAAATTAGAAGTGTATAATAGGTATGAAGGAATGATTTTATAGATGAGGAAGTGTTTCAAAGGTTGAGTAATTATTGAGATCATGCATGTAAGGGTTTGAAGGAAAGATAATTCCAAGAAGAAAAGTATATTGCGAGTTGAAGGAATAAGGGTTTGAACAAAGTGTGTGAAATGAATTTGTGATCTCTATCATTTGATGACAGTTTTTTTAGATATATTCATCTTTATATGGTTGAGTTTGTTCTTGATAATCTTAGGGGTTTTTAACCTCGTTGTGGAGTCGGTGCTTCACTAAATTATGTGTTGGTGCTCCTTGTAGGGTTGGTGCTCTACTAAACTAGGGGTTAGTGCTCCTTGTGAAGTTGGTGCTTCACTAAATCTCTTTTATTTGTGTAATATAAGAATATTTTTAGTGGGTTTTCTTCCCCTTGATGTTTCCCCACTTAAATTTAGTGTTCTTATTTACTCTCTTTCCTTTTCTCTTGTGTATGGTTGTTTCATTGCTTAAGTAAATGGACATATGGTACATGGTTGATTGTATGGTTGCATAAATGATAATGAATGATGAATTTGTAAATGGAATAAAGTATTAATAGACTCATTCACCCCCTCTTAGTCTCTTTTTCTTCCAAAACTATTGTGTGATAAAACATACAATCTGGTTTTTCTTAATTTTATGTAATATTGTAAACTATGCTTGTCATGATAGTGGAATAGATAAAAAAATCTTGATAAATCCCAGATGAAAATGAGTATAGAAATGTTTATTATTTAGATAAGGATTCTATGATAAAATCATATTCTTTCTTATTGTGCTTAAACCTTTCCTAAAAATGACCCAAAAGGTCAGAAATTATTTTTCTCGAATGGCATGGGTAATGGACATGGGGTGTAATGGTTCTGGGTATGAATGTCAGGATAGATTTGTGGACTATTTTTATATACATACATACATACATACAGATATATAAGGCCTAGGGTGACATACACAGACATGATTTCGTTGTAAAGGGATCAACTCCAAGATATAATAAATAGATAACCCAAATTTATAATCCTAATATGTGGAAATTATAGTACTCCTACTGTCTTCTTATTGAGATTTCCTTGCCTATAATACCAAAAATTTGGTGGGTCATCACAGCTTTACTATGAAAACCTCCAAGGATATGACTATGGAAAATTATGTCAAATCTCCTACTATCTTGGGTTCATCTTTTTGAAGGATTTATTGGTGAGGATGATTTATAAAATATGTTTGCTTACGTTCCTACTTCCCTTAGTATGAAATTCACATGTCGAAAATAGTTTGGATATAATATTTCCTTCTTAATTTGAGATTGTGTATAAAATCACCTCATTATTATATCCTTGTTGGGTTTCTTCATGGGGAGACTCATGTCTAACCTCATTCCAAGTTTTAGTGATGTTCAACTCTTTTGAGTTTGATAAGGGGCCTTAATAGCCATCCACTATAACTGGGTCAATATTATAAATATTCAAATTCATCCTTGAGATCTCGAGGTTTATGTGGAGATTTAGGTTCGAATGTATAATCAAAGTGAGTGAAACATAGTTTCCATAATATGTAAGATCTGATTGTTACGAGAGTATTTTTTTGAACTACATGTTGAACAAATACTTGTTGTGGATAAAATATGAGGTATAATGATGATCTTGAGATACTATATCAATCTGTTAGTATTTTTAAATAGTATTGATAGTAAACACATTCTTGAATATTTGATAATATTTACATTAATTCATTCTTACATGTTCCATTAAGGATTATATGTTTAAGACTTAGTTATATGCTGGTCAATAAAGGTTAATTAAAGATAATTTTATTAATGAAGTCCTTAAGAAACATTTCCTTAATAGGGTGTTTACTATGATAAGTCCATTTGTTTATGAAAATTAGAATATTGGGAAATACAAAGATTATAATATTACCTTGTTGGTCTTGATTATTTTATTGATTGAATGTAGATAACCATTTTATACTCTTTATTACATAATAATTACAACATTATTTTGAGTATGTGATTCATGCTAATTCTATGAACTGACCATATATATATAATCTTTTAGCTTACGAGGATTGAAAAGTATTTCAAATTGGTTAAAGAACCTGGATAACGTGTGACTCATGATGTATTGATTGTTATTATATTGTTTCAAATGAATGTAATAAATATACTTGCACTTGATTTTATAAGAAAAAATATTTCACAATTGTTTAAGGAAAGTGTGCCCAATGTATTAAATGATTATCTTTGATAATCACTTGTGAATATGTATTGATGTCATTAATCATGAATTTAATAATTGTGGTTTAGATCATATGATTGGTTATGAGATATACTTGTATCGTTGTTTAAAAACAAATATTTATTGTGATTAATATTTAATGTGATAACATAACTATTTTTAAGATGACATTATGATATAAATAATATGTAACAAGAACAAGAAGATCCGAATAATGAAATTTACATGTAACTTATATCGATAAGTAATTAAAATATATTTGTTCATCATTGATAAACATTAATATTTAAATCAATTTATAAGTACAAAACAATATAAAAATTGTTGTGATTTACTAGCAACAACTTATGTGTTTACGATTATTTATATTCATTGTAGAATATCATATTATTTATAATCTATCCTAGCAGGATAAAATTATAACAATGATATGGAGTAAATTATGAAGGTACACATGAATTAGTACATTGTACACATCGACTTAAGTAAACTAAAAATATTAAGTGATTATTAATGATCATAAGTGATGTTTATCTTATCATTATGAATTAATAGTGAAGGGTAGGAGTCATGGAGTGACAATTATGTCACAGGAACCTTATCTATGCTAGTCAAGGAGGGATATGGGGAGGGTATTGAACATGTAATTATGTAAGTCATTTTGTGAGAGAAACCTTTCCGTAGGGATCCTAAGGTGGTACTCACATGATTCATGAGACCCTATTATTGAGCCATGATTCCCGTAGCTTCATAATTTAATCTAATTATTTATTGTAAACAATTAACTAAAATGATTAACTATAAATATGTTAATTAATAGACAATGGGGTTTAGGTGGATCGGTTAAGACAAATGGTTGTTTCGGATCCACCTAGGTTCAAATCCCGTTGGGCATGATCCCTTCGGGGTGGTTTACCGGTGGTGGCGGGTGTTGCATCACCGGTAGGTTGTGGTGGTTCGGTGGTGGTGGGTGTTGCATCACTGATGGTTGTAACTTGTGGCTTCGGTTGGTGGTTCTCAATGGTGGCAGAATTTGCATCATTGGCATTGGCGTTGGTGGCGATCGGTGGCTCTAAAAATGGAAGTCACGTAAAATTACATCGTTGGTGTGGGATCGGTGGCCACCGTGGTTTGTGTTGGTCTTAATTATAATATCCTATCTATGGAAATTTTTGTACGGTGGGGCCCTACCAAACCCTCCTGGTTCATAGTTCGATCAAATGAGTTTAATGATAAAAAATATGATAATTAATCAACAAAAATAGAATCCCGATAACTCCTTTGAGACGATTGTGTTGTGAAGGGAAGACTTGTTTCATAGGATTGTGTGTAGTCTCAAAACTAGTTTTCTAACACAATGCCAAATAACTATGGTCATAGTAGTATGAATGACTATTTACATTGTCTATTCACTAGGTCTTCTTATTAGTGGTGTCTGGAGTCGTGTGGAGCTTACTTTAGTGACTTATCAATTGACACAAAGAATATTCACATGTTCTCTTAACCTATAATAAGGTTTAACCAAATGGTATACAATGTATATGTTGGTGAGAAAATTTATCGAGGACAAATTGGTGGTTATCTTACCAACGATCTGGGAGTGTAAGTCTCTCTACTTAACCGGTGCAATCGCCATATGTGCACATGCAAGTAAAAATTGAGTTTTATCTTGGTATCCTTTTGGGGGGATCCAATAGTGACACTCCACTAACCACGTGGCAAAAGCTTCAATATATCTCTGCAAGAGAGGAATTTCGTAGGAAAGCGGGAAAGTGAGTGAGAAAGAAAATAAAAATTAATGTTGTAAGTAGAAAATCGAGACTTGCATAAACTAGCCGAGAAATTTCATTACGAGCACTTGAATTTAGAATAAAATAAATTTGCATAACGATGACAAGACCAAATAGCATTTAATGAGCACAAAGTACCACTAAACTCCACATTGAAAAAATGCTAAAATTCCTTCTTCCTAAATATTGAAGCTCAAACCTCCTTTTGAGACTTGTATGCTTTCATGGAGTGGAGGAAAACACTACTATGATAGAATTGGTTTGAGGTTCAGAAATTGTGGAGTGGTGGTGGGAAGTTGTAGAGGATTTTGGAGGAAGAATTGTGCACGAGAGAGTTAGATGTAAGAAGTAGGAAGAAAGCGACAGGTGAGGATTTTAAAAAAATCAAAAATTATGCACAGAGAGGGTTGTGATAATTTTTTTCCCTGATGTTCCTCACCTCAAAGGGACATGAGGGACATCAATTTCAATAGTTAATAAGAAGGCGACATGTGGTGGTGATTTGATGGTAGGGAGTGGGAGATAGAAAATTAGCTTTAAAGCACTGAGGGGCTGGAAGCGGGTCACATGGGTGACCAAGTTTCCCCTAGAGGGATGGGAGCATTTTTCAAGGTTTGATGTCCCTAACATGTGAGGTACATGAGGGACATAAAATTCCATGGCGTTCTTGGAGATGACACGTGGCGGAGATTCGACGACAGGGAATTTGAGCTCCTAATAGCATCCGGGGATGAACTGACAATCTTGAAGGTCGCATGAGGTTTTAGAGGTCATATGGGGGTTGGACGTATTTTTATGGTTGATGTCCCTGACCTTGAGGGATGTCAAGGACACAAAATCCCGCCAGGCTCTTGGAGTTGACACGTGTCCTCCCAAAATTTGGCTAACTCCCGAACTTACTCCAAGAGGACAACTTGAGACGATGATAACTTGAGCTCCCGACCAATTTTTGGTGAAATTTAATATGATCCTAAATGGAAATGGAATATTAAATCCAATGGTATTGGTTTTATGTCTTTATTATTACATTTTATCCCTAAAAATCAGATTTTGATTTGGTACTCCACCTATGCATGAGAAAAACTGCTTGCAAACCTAATATGCCAAAGTGTTGTGAAAAACATTATTTCACCATATTATAGGGATTGGAATTATATTTCTGGTGATGTTTTGTTTTTCTCCTAAATCCATCCAGAGATCCAAGAATCACCTTCGATGCTCAACGACTATTTTGGCATGTGCATTGACTAGGCATGTGAACCCTAATTTTGGCGAAACTATCCCAACTTCTCCAAACCCTTCCAAAATCTTCCTAAATCACTTCCATGATGTCCCAAGACCTTTGAATCACCTCCACATCCATTTTTATTTTCTTCTTTTCTCCATGGGGTTTCTCTAGCCCTAGGAAGGTCAGTGATAGCCCTTCCCACAACTTCCTGTAGCTTGCAAATTTTAATGAACTCCTAAAATCACCTAGGGGGAATGAATGAAATTTCCTAAATCACCTAGGGGGATGAGATAACATTAATTGGGAGGTCACTTGGACTGACTGGATAGACCCGGGGTGTCTTGGAATGATAGGACTTGAAAAAATTAACACAGGGGTATAATTTTCATGCTCGAAATTATTAATTTCCTTGTTACATATTTTCATGACAAAAACGGCTCTAGCTTAGGGAAATGACATGAACCGAGTGTAGTGAAGAAATTATATGGGTAATATATAATCTAAATTTTAGACCATATGATCCGTTGACCAGGGCCTTATCCATTGGGCCTTGCGAGTCATGTATAATTTACAAGAGAGAAGGATAATGAAGAAGGAAACACACACACACACACACACACACACACACACAAAAAATGATAGAAATAAAACACACAACACACAACATAAAGGGAAAGAATCCTAGAAATAACCTATGGTACAAGGTGGGGACAAATCACTTTCAATGATGATACAATTTTAGGTATTTCCCACTACGAGGCAATTCTAGTGGTGTTCCATCCAAATATGAGAGTAGAAAAACATTCTCACTACAAAATTCATGAATTTGGAATGGGTCAAGACATAATGAATCAAAATTTCCATGGCTTCCTTTTAGTTCCCTTCTCTTTTCCCATAGCAGGATGAAGTCTCCAACTTTGAATTCTCTCACTTTGGATTTCTTGTCAAAAATATTCTTTACTTTTAACTGGTGCTCTTTAATACAGTCCACCACTTGAACTCTATTTTCTTCTAGGTTCCCAAGAAAGAGGATCCTATTGTCAATTAAATTCTTTTACTTTTCATCTTCTATTCCTTGTAGCAACTTGAGATCCGACATCTCAATCATGATGGGAATTTATGCTTCGACCCCATACAATAGTTGGAATGGTGACATACCTATTGCCTTCTTGGGAGTGATCTTGTCCGCCCACAATGCATCATATAATTTTTGTGCCAATTCCTTTGGTTCTCATCTACGAGTTTATAGAAAATGGTTATGATGTTCTTGTTGCTTGATTCGGCCTGTCCATTTCCCTGTGGATAGTAGTCCAATGAATGAGATAAAGAGATTCTGTAGCCATAGAAAAACTCAATCAACTCCCTTGAAGAGAAATAGGTAGCATTGTCTGCTACAATATTCTATGGCACTCCGAAATGTACTATGATATTCTCCTTAATGAAGTTACATACTATTTTGGTGTTGGCTTGCTTGTCCTAAATGTCTTCTATCCATTTTGTGAAGTAGTCTATCATTGTGAGCACATATGTGTGCCCCACGCTTGAGTGAGGATTTAGAACACCGATGAAATATAGTCCCCACTGCTAAAATGGTTCTTCAATAACAAGTATCCTAAGCGGTAGTGCAACAAGTTGTGGTATCCCAATGAATTTTTGGCATTTACATTTGGAAACCTATTCTGTTGTTTGCAAAAAGAGAGTGGGATTATAATAACTTCCTCAGAGGATCTTGTGTGCAGTGACCATCGCTGAGAAATTTCCACCACATGCTTGGTCATGGTATGCTTTAAGCAATTTTTCTTCTTACTCTTTATCTACACACCTACGGAATCATCCATCTAGACCTCTCTTGTAAAGTGCGTGATTCCAGATTACAAAATTTTTACCTTCAGCTTGAGTGTTCTCCTTTTCTTGTAATCAAGATGAGAAGGGCATTCTCTATAAGTTAAGTAATAAGCATTATCAACATACCACTCATCAATTGTGGTTACAAAAAGAACATGTGGATTGTTTTGAAACAAGTTGAGCATGGTTAATTATCTTCACCGTGTTAAGATTTGAGTGTTTCATTTTCAACAATTAACTTACACAAACTATTTCCCCTTATGAGATTGGAGGGTCGAATCTCTAAGTCATACTCTCGAGTCTTTGCAATCTAATTTCCTCTTTTAGCTCTAGGATCTTGTTGTGTCAAGATGGACTTGATTGCACTTTGTCGGGGACCATCACCACCGTATGAGAGTTGAGGATGTAAAACCTGAAATTTTTTACATCCTTGACCACTGCATAGGCATGCTTATCCAATTGGATGTATTTTAGTTCATGTTTTTCAACGGAAAACTCATGAAAGCAATAGGTGCTTCCATGCCTTCATCATTATTTTGAACAAGAATGACAGAGAGGGTATGTTATGATGCATAACAATACATGATGAAATCTTTGTTAAAATCTGGAGACACAAGGGTCGAAGCCTTGGCAATGGATTTTTTGATCTCTTCAAACACTATCTTCCCTTCATTGTTCCATTTGAATTTTGCCTATGGTTTTGTTGGTCATCAAACTTGCACTGTGTCTCGAGATCTAAAAGAACTAAGTTGATTTTGAAAACAATGGAAATGTCCCCAAGTTGTGGGACCTTGGGTGCTTGGGATGGATCTCCTCAGGAGAAGGATGGTTCCTCTATCTAATTCTCTCTCTACTCGCTACTCGTAGTGCTAAAAGGGAAAATTGAACTAAGAATGCCAATGGACCAGGGATAGAAGGATAACATGAAAGGAAACCTACACTAAAAGGATATAACACTAGAAAATAGGGATGAACACTATTTTTTCTAAGCGAAAATGAAAGGAAATGTGTGAAAGAAGGCTAGGAACGTGTAACACAACTTAAAATGTATTTACCGTATTAGTTTCATGGAACACAAATAAATAAGGAGCTACAAGGGACGTAGAATAAAAATGAACACGCAATGCAAAATAAAATGCACGAAGAAAGAATGCAAACACGTTAGGAAAGAGAATATTCACAAAACAATGCTTTTATTACTTCCAAAAATGCATAGATCTGTTAATATGGTGAAAGAGGCTGATATCCACACGTAAGAGCTACATCTAGAGGTTTACGACTCAAAATAAATAAAATATGAAGTCCTTAGGAAAATGCATAAGGATCCAAAATTTCCAACATTAATAATGATCCCAAAACTTACATTTATATATGAATCCATTGAATAAGAACATAAGAAGGAGGAAAACCCAAATTTTAAATGCAAACACCAACAATAAGCATTCAATGCCTAAATCCACTGTAAATCTATCAAATATGTTTCCCCAAGTTTATTTGGCATGTTGGAGAAGGAAGGAGGAGAATCATATCAAATCGGTAGTTAAAGCATTCAAATGTGCTCATTAATGCCTAGAAAGATGTTTTTCTATTTCTTACCTACTAGATCCACCAAGAATTTGAATTTTAATATTTAGCATTGTAGCCTACATCAAAAACTATCCGACAACTCAAGGTGCACACTGATTAGACATTTATAGAGAATGATATAGTTGTCGAAGTTTTTAGAGTCGTTAACACAAAAACATGTGGCATGCGCTGATTGGTTGAAAGGACAACCAACTATGTAAATATTCTTGTCATTTCTTCCATGTGTCACTTATTGATTTGTTGCAAGGATTTGGTGCCTTGTTGGTGTGCTTTAACTAGTCTCGTATGGCACACTCAAGCATGTAATAGGATAACCTGGAAAAGAAGGGTGAAAATATATGCATGTGGAAGAATGAGGTACGGGAAGAAGATAGAAGGGAGGTGTGCATAACGTGTGTGAGGAAATGAGGAAAATTATGAGTAGAGAATGCATGGTCAAGGTGCAACTATTAGAAGATGATATGCGGGGCACACAAGAAGGACATGGAATTAGATGATTGAAGCAAGTGCAAGTTACATGTGTATGGTGAATAAATGATAGGAAGAAGGTGGATGCGTAGAGGATGTGCACAAGAGAGGAGTGGAATAAAGAGGAAAATGAAAATGAAAGGGGAGAAGGGGAAGCACATGGGGAAATGCAACCAAGGGAATGTGCCAAGTGAACTTGAGTGCGTGTAACCTTGAAATGAAGAGCTTAGAGCCAAAAGATGTATATAATTTTCCAAATAACTAGGGGAGTTATTTGGATAACAATTTCATCATGGTGGTGATGTGCTTTTTTAATTAAGAAAACTCAGGAACAAAACGATGAAGAAAGATCACCTTTCTAAAGAAGGAATGAACTCCTTTCTTGTTTGTGAGTAGAGATAGTGCTTGAATGACTTGTAATCTCTCAAGATCAATGTGTGCTCTATGTTTGTTCACAATTTTCCCCAGTATCTTGCCTTCCGTAACTCCAAAAATGTACTTTTTCAAGTTTATTGATATGCCATGTTTTCTACACCTTACAAGTACCTATTCTAAGTGATGGATATGATCTCCCCTCTTCTTTGAAAACACCATGAGATCATCAAGATATATGGTGATGCAATTTTTTAAATATTTGAATGCCAAAACCATCACCCTTTGAAATGTAGCTCTTACATTGATTAGGCCAAAAGACATTATGTTGTAGGAAAAAGTGCCCCAAGGTGTTATGAAGGATGTCTTGGTGTGATCCTCCTCTACCACTTTTATTTGATTGTACCATGAGAATCCATCAAGTAATGAAAGCATTTCAGATCTAATAATTGTTTGCAAAATATGATCCATGATAGGGAGAGGATATTTGTCTTTCAACGATACCTATTTTAAGTTGTGGAAATCTACACATGTTGTTATTTCACCATTGTTATTCCGCACCAAGACAATGTTGGACACCCATGTTGAATGATGGATGGGAAAGATAATCCTTGCATTAAGCATATTCATTACCTCCTCTTTGATGGTATCAACAATCTTTGGGTTATACGACCTTTTTTTTTTCCCGAATGGCTTGGAATTCTACTTCAGGAATTGAGTGATGCATTTCCTTCGATTGGAAAAATTTGAGTTCATCGTAAGAGTAGGCCAAAAAATCTTAATATTTCTTGAGTAACGCAATAAACCTTATCTTCTCCTCGGGTGAGAAACATTTTCCAATATTGACCATCCTTGGCTCCTCCGGGGTGCCGATGTTTTCCTTATCAAAATCATTTGGGCATTGAGAATATTGTGTTACTTTCTCTTGAATGAATCTTCCGTGTTTGTCAAAGAGGTCTTGCAGAGAAACTAGGCCTTTGGGAATCTTGTTTCCTTTCAATTTGATCACTTCTCCTTCATCAATCCCTTCAATTCCTTCTTTCTCTTCTTCAACTACTACTTCTCGGTGTGGATTTTTTCTTCCTTCAAAGAAGAGATTATTGAAATTATCCCTTTGTTCCAAAAATGCTAAAATTTGGTTATCATCATTAAAGACCTGCCAATGACTTGCATTATCTAGTACACTAGGCCTGAATACCATTTCAATGGTCACCTTGTATTTACCAAAATAAGGATGAGGTGTCACTAGGGAAGCCAAAACTATAAGAGAATCAACCTTTTCATTCTTTTCTCTTGGGATAAATTCAATGGAAAATGCATCAAAAGATTCAATGTAGTCCCATACTCTGTTTCTATAATGTCGAGTCTTAGATTTTTTACCTGATATTGTTGCTTAATTGCTTTAATATCACCTTTGCATCACCTTGACATGTCATCTTCGGTATTCCCATGTCTTCTTTCAAACCCATACCTAAGAGGAGAGCTTCATATTCCATCATGTTATTTGTATTATCAAATTGCAGCTTGTAGGTAAATGGGTACAATTCATTGGAAGGAGAGTACAACACCACGCCTGCTCTTGAACCTGCACTAGAATGACTACCATCAAATTCCATCATCCAAAATTTATCTTCTCCCGCTTCCATAAGAAGTGGTAAGTTCTCATATTTTTCTAATGTGAGGAAGTAGTTTCCTAGCCCATTATCTTGAAAAGGAATGTTTTCCTTTGTATCACTAGACTTTCGTACTATGAACGTCATCTTCCTTATTGGAAACAAATTCTTCATTTCGCTTTTCATTAGAGTAGTTGTAGATGACCAATCCATTTTTATTTCTCTACCCAAGTCTCTCGCAAAACTTTGGCTCGAGCATGCCAAAGGATGATGGGATGTCTTCCACTAGGATGGTTAGAAGCACCTTCTTATCTAGAAAATTAGCTAATGCTACCTATACATCTTTGATTCTTCCTACCAACAACACTTGTTTGGATTCCATTGAATAGAAAGTTTCATTTTCCTTTTTTAAGGTGAGGCCTAGAGCATTTACAACTTTTACGTGCATAACATTACATGAGGCTTTGGAATCTATGATGCAATTATTTAGTTGGAAGCCTTTAATGATGAGTGACAGGTAAAGGTTCAACCTTGTTGGTTTTTGAGGCATTGAGGGGTAGAATGTTTTTATAAGGTGGTTTGGATGGTGTGGGGAGAAATCCATTGGAATTTGGACCTGAGGTTATAGGATTACCACCACAGACTACATCAATGAACCTATCAAATTGGGTAGGATGTGTTTGTAGGTATTCTATTTCTGTGAGCTGGAATTTAGTTTTTCTTGTGTGTTCCACAAAGTAAAATGGGGTTATGGTGGGTGGGGAAGAGGTTCCAGGGATGAAAAATATTTTCATGGTGAATGTTTTTCTACTTTGGGGTTGAATTTTCCTTGAGGGTGCAAAGAACTAGATTGGAAGGAGGTGGGGATGTAGGTTTTGATGGAACCTTAGATGTTTTTGTAGAAACAACATTTGAAGGAGAATTATTTTTAGCAATTTTTGAGTTGGGAGAAGGATTGGATGACTTACTTGGTATGGAAACATGATCCTTACTAACTAGTGGGTCTAATTTTTCTTTATCCAATTCCATCGAAGGTGGTAGTGGTGATCCTCTGATGATGATTTTATTTTGTGGAACCTCTCGAAGGAGAATCTTCTTTCTTCTTATTTTCCCATACCATAGCCATTGAGGATGGAGCACCTTTCTTGGATCAATGCGTGAGTGAAAACTACACACAAGAAGATTGGGGCTTATTCTTCATCTTCATCTTCATCATCATCAACATACTCAATTAGGCCATTGTGCGTATCACCATCAAGTTCATTGACCTCAAGATAGTTGTCATTTTCCTCTTAAATTTTCTTCTTCAAGCTCTTTAATTTCCACTTCCTCCTCTGGTTCTTCGATGTCACAGAAATATTGACTGGTGTTTCTTTGAGAGTGAGTTTACAAGGAGGTGGAGTAATCCTTGGTCTATTGGGAGGATTTGGATTCCTTGGAGTGTTCTACATTGTGATCTAGGAGAGATATTTCTTCAAGGAAACCAAGTCATTTGCCATTTTTTGGAACATTGGATCCATGGTGATTGAGCCTAAATTTTGGCCTTTTTTCTTTCCATTTGGGCCTTTCACTTTACCGATAGGATTAGATCATCATCAGTTTCTATCGCGGAGATTCCGAGCTTCCCTCAATGTTATTGGTTGGGTTCTTCTAAGGAATAAACCTACTTCTGATGGCAAGGAAATGATGAAGAATCTCTTCAAATTATTTTTAAGAGGCACCACATCTTCGGGATTCTTCTTATCACTTTGTTATATCTTGTTATGAAGTCTCTCATTAATTTGGATGTTTCTTTCTTCATTTGTACCAATTGGACCAAGAGATCCTGATAGTATTCTGTGGTCTTAAATTTGTGTTCGAATGCACTTATTATATCTTCATAGTAGGTGACAGACCTTAGGGATAGCATGTAGAACCATTCGGTGGATTTTTCTTGAAGTGACTCCACAAAGAGCCAGTTTGACACATCTTCGTGCTCAACACCCAATACATCGTAAATGCTGATAAATGATGCTACATGTTCTTTGGGGAGTTGAGAACCATCCCCTCTAAATTTTGGAAAAAAATTTCTTGAGCCTTTTTGTAGGTTGTGAAGTGGTTGAGCAAGGGCGAGTGGGGCGATGTTTCCCCCATGGTACTGTTATCCAAAATTCACCCCCCAGGGTAAATTTGACAACATGCAAAACAAAGCTTGGGGCCGAAGAAATTGCAAAAATTGGCTAAGTCCTAGTCTAGGCGGTCCTTGGGATAGTTGGGACGTTGGGGCGCGAATCAGGCTGAAAATCCTCCGACGGTCCACGCAGCAATTGGGACATCCGGGCCAAAGGGGACGCTTGGGGCGCGAAAAGGTGAACCGACCAAAAAAATGAAGAAAATTGCCTAAGTCTTGTTTCACATGAGTCCGGGGACAGTTGGGACAAAAGTACGCGGAAGACGCAGATCGGCCGGTTTGGCACAGTCACCCATTTCGGGTTGTTCGAAAGTATTTGTCCCAGAGCGATGCAGGATAGTTGGTACAAAAGTACGTGGAGGACGTGAACCGGCCGGTTCGGCCGAAACAAGAGACTTTGTCCAAGGCGATTTTGGGACATCCAGCCAAAGGGACGCGTGGGGCCGAAAAGCCGAAGTAGCCGAGAGCCAATGGAATCTTGTCACGTGTCTTCACCGCAAAAAGGGACAAAGAAGCCCGAATCGGATGGTTCAGATATTTTTGTCCCGAGCGATTAGGGATAGCCAGGAAAAAGGTATGCGAGGGACGCGAAAAGCCGATGGAGCTGCCAACGAATCAGAACATGCCACGTGGCATAAGGTTGAAAAGTTGCCAAGTGTGCCCCTCAGGCCCAAACCAATAAAATAGTGCCACGTGTCCAAGTTTAAGGGCCCGAAAGGAATTTTTAGAGAATGAACCCGTGGATGAATCAAATTCTGACACATGTCATCCAAGTGGTAGAGCGCGGGAAAAATTCAAATATCCGTTTTGGCCTTTTTTTGCCCTAAATCTTCAGATTGCCATATCTTTCAATCCAGAGCTTGGATTTTCACGTTCTTTATATCAATGGAAAACTAGAGAGATTCTCTGCATGATTCCAGGGTCAATATTACATTTTGGTTTAGTTTGGAGAGAGAAAATTAAGAAATGGCTCGACACGTGGTAATGGCGAAGTAACGCTTTCAACAACCGGCTTTAATACAATGACACCCGATCCGCTCTTTTGCCGTGATCCGCCACTTCTGCCATAATGAGATGAGTTAAATGTGACCTAGAAGTGGTTGGGGTAGATCTGACTTTCCTCTCTCTTCCCTCTCTCATTCTTCCTATATATTGTAAAGAGGGGCTTCTTTCTAAGGGTCGAACATTCCTGTTTTGCCCCTCCCTTCTTCTCTTTGGTAGGCGAATTTGTGGAGTTCGAACCTCCCATTTGAAACTGTAATGTGACTCTACCTCTTGGCATTTTGTAGTGTATTGTATCAATCTTTGGAGCAAGTAATGCATGTCTGTGGATGATTCTCAACCCTCTCTGTGTTCATTTGCATCCTCCTGGTCTTTCACTGCAAATTTTGTTATCTGTGCATGATCTTGCATCACATTTGAATGGTCTGTGTTTATTGGCAAGATAGATGTTCTTCATTCCTCGGTGCATCACCTCTGTTAGCTTAGGTTTATTTTTCGCGCATCTTCTTACCCTATCTCCTTGGCAAGTTAGATTAGGTTTTGAGTAAACTCTCTACATTTTTCGTGTGCATCTGAACAGAGGAATAGGAACCAGCCTTCTCTAGAGATTCCTTTCTCATTTTTGCAAGTCCCACACTTGGAGAAAGGATTCAATGTTGTGCAATCACACTGGATACTAGAGTGATCAACCTAGAAACCTGATCAACATCCAGGGGTGTTGTGATTTTGCACTAACAGCTTTTGGAATGCCGGTGGGACCAGAGGTCTCATTTTTATTTACAGCAAAGTTGATGTGCATCTGCTGTAATTTTCTTTCTTGAAAAGAGCTATTATTTGCATATCCGGCGACTCCAAGGGAAGAATCAACTAGTTTCAGCAAGTGCAGGGCACTGAAAACTCATGAGAAGAATCACCACAAGGTCAAGAGTTAGATAAGAAGAGGTGTTGTTTGGATACTTGCAATTATCTCCAAGAATAAGGCAAAGAGGAAGAAGGATTCAAAGGTCTTCATCTCCACCAAACAGAACTCTCTCAACTCCTCCACCCGATAGGCCTTTCATTTATTCAATAAGGGTTTTAAGACCAATTAGAATGGCACAAAACAACCCCTATGTCAACTTCACAGCAAAGCAACCCACTTGCCCTCAATGCACAACATCCAATTCCTATTGCAGCCTTGAAGAATATTCCATACTTCACTGGAGAAAATCAGACTACTCCAGTGATCATGTTAAAGACATTTCCAACCTTTGTGCAATCCATGAAATCAACGAAATGCAAGTGGTCATCAAGTTATTCTTTGGAATCTTCATTCAAGGGTAAAGCATTGCAATGGTTTAGGAGCCTTGAGCTGGTTCTATCACAAATTGGAATCAGTGTGTATAACACTTCATGAGCAATTTGGAGAAAAGGGAGACAACTTGTCTCTTTTGGAGCAAATGACAACCATCAAGAGAGCTCCCGGTGAGCAAATGACCGATTTCAACTTTAGATTTCAAAAGACTTGGGAGAGGATTCCAGGTGGCGGTCGAGGCCAACAAAGATAAGGTGCTTTTCTCTACTATCTCAAAGCTTTAAATTCTTATATTTCTATGTTGATTCAGTCTATGGGAGGCATAACTATCCCTATGGCTTATAGCATTGCCATTAGAGCTAAAAGTTGTTTGATCCAAGCTGGTAAACTTGCCCCTAGACCTCCCATGCCACTGTTTCCAAGTTTAGAGAGTCCAAACACCAATCAAGCACCTAATTTGGCTCCTCCTCCCACTCCTAGAAATCAGAGTTCAAATGAAGCTTCCACTTCATCTCCAAGTGCCCTAAATGAGCTTCAAGAAGTCATGAAGCAATTGCAAAACCTAGGCAATGAGCTGGTTACTCTCAAAAGGCAGCAGGCCCAAGGTTTTAGACCTTCTTATCAACCCCAAGCTCAGCCTAATAGGCAGCCATACCAACCACAAAGGCCTCCTAATCCAACTGCAAATATAAATCAAACAAGGCCTCCTGCCAATAGATCATTTCAGCCCTATAATACAAATGCCATATCTGCCTCTAAGGCATTGGTGCCAACACAAAACAATATTGCCCAAGAGTATGATTGGTGTTTTCCATGTAATGAGCCTCATAACCAATCCATGTGCTTCAATGGTGCTTTGAATCAAGCATTAATGGTGACAACTACTGGTGTGGAGGGTGAGGGCAGTCAAGGAAACAACCAACAACAAGAAACATTCCAATAGCAATCAGCCCCAAATGACACCACATTGGTAAATTGGCAAGCAAAGGATTTTGTGGCATGAACCAGGTAGTTTCTCAAGGTGTTGCAGCCAACACAAGGTCAAAAGGAGGAATTTGGGTGAAGAACAGCCATTAGCCCCAACCAATCCACAACCTTCCATGGTTCCACAAATGGTTGGCAAGCAAAATCCAATTTCAAATGCACAAGGGCAGCCAAGAACAACCCCTAGGCCAACTCAAATACCAGTTGTTGCTGCCCACATGTAAGGAGTGAATGTGCAAACCAAGGGACAACAAAGAGATCCTTCATCACCATTCAATATCATTGATCAGATGAAGAAGACAAACATCAATATATCAATGTGGGAATCCCTATCCATCCTAGGCCAAAGAGATCTGCTGCAAGCTGCCATGAAGGACTAGCCAACTTCGAATCAGCAAGTTCAGATGCAAGAAAAAGTGCTCACAAATGCTGCCCAGCCTGAGGGGAATCATGGAGGACAACAAGGTAAAATGTTGAAGCCCCTTCCTTTCTATGTTTCATTAATCATTGGAAATCAGCTAGTACATAATTGCATGATAGACTCTAGGGCAAGTAGCTTAGTGATGCCTAAACAAATAGCTGATCACTAGGGCTCCAAAGATGAAACAATATCCAAAGGGGTAGTGCAACTAGATGGGACATCAGTAGCAACAGTTGGAGTGATTAAAAACTTGAGCCTTACCTTGCATGCATGTCCAAATGTTGTTGTTTTACAAGATGTATCACGATCATAGATCTTCCACCACTCTTTGCCCTTTTCTTGTCAAGGGACTTCACAGTGAATATTGGAGGATATTTGTCTGCTGATTGGTCACAAATGTTGTTCAGAATGAGGTATGGAACCAAAGCTACAATCAGATCAGAACCTATTGCAAACTTCCATATTGAGCCTTACACTCCAAGTCGATTAATGCCAATTGCTCAAAGATTTGATCAAGAAGATCACCCAAGCTTTGATGAAGATGACACTAAGGTTGGAAGCATCCCGGATCTAACTCTTGATGAATGGGCAAACAAGATACATGCATTTGATCCTTATCAAGAAATAGAAGAATCTGAGCTGGGAGTCTATTGTATACACGAAGAAAATCAACCTATTCCTAGCATCACCAAGCCAAACCACAAGGATGACAATGAGGTATGGCAGCTATTTTTTGATGGATCAAGGAGTAGACAAGGTGCAGGAGGTGGAGCTATGCTTGTTTCACCTCAAGGAATAAGGTACTATTCAGCTTTTAGATTTCAGTTTGCATGCTCCAATAACACTGCCGAATATGAAGCCTTGGTACAAGGGATGCATTGGGCAATAAAGAGAGGAATAAAGAACTTGCAAGTCTTTGGGGACAGTGAATTAATTGTAAATCAGGTCAAGGGATAGCATGCTTCCAAGAATGATCTACTCAAGTGCTATAAGAATAGGGTGTGGGACCTCATGGAAGATTTTGAAGGTTTTGGCATCAAATCCATTCCTAGGAAAGAGAATCAAGCTGTTGACAGGCTTGCAGCAGTAGGGGCAGCCTTTGACATTGTGGAAAGTATTCAACAAGACAAGGTATAGCCAAACATCCATGTGATTGTGAGGCCTTCAAATGCCGATATACAATGTCGGTTGGCAAGTGTTTGAAAATGACCAGCAAATCATCCATTTCTTGCAAGAAGACGCTGAGTTCTCACCAAGAATCAAGAAAAAATGGAACAGCAAGATGGTGACCAAGTTGTACAACTAAGAACTAATAAGCTGCCGAAGGGACTTATCACT
This sequence comes from Taxus wallichiana var. yunnanensis, assembly GCA_018340775.1. Lineage (NCBI taxonomy): Eukaryota > Viridiplantae > Streptophyta > Pinopsida > Cupressales > Taxaceae > Taxus > Taxus wallichiana. The sequence goes on along the minus strand of CM031238.1, from coordinate 408,216,520 downwards.
TTGGAGTCCATTTTTAATCCCAATGATCAGTTTAGAAAGGAGAAAGAAAACATTCAGTCAAGAGAGAGGATTCAAAGATCCATCTTGGTAGAAGAGAACAAACCATTGCAAATTGGAAAGATGACAACCGAACAAGAAAGGTATGAGTTCATGCGCAAATGTACCAAGAGTTCCCGATGTGTTTGTTTGGAGCTATGAACACTTGAAAGGTTTCAATCCCAACTTAGCTCAAAGATACCATTGAATTGGATCTAAATACTAAGCATGTCGGTAGAAACAAAGACCACCAATCCACACATGGAGCCTCTCATGAGGAAAGAATTGGACAAGCTGATTGAGTCAAGAATCATATTCCCAATCAAGCATTCTAGTTGGGTTGCCAACTTAGTTCCAGTCAGAAAGAAGAGTGGGGAGATCAGATTGTGTGTTGACTTCAGAGACTTGAATAGAGCCTCTCTCAAGGACCATTACCCACTCCCTTCCATGGAGTGAATATTGCAGGTTGTAGCTGGTTCAGAAAGGTTTTCATTGCTAGATGGATATTCAGGCTATAATCAGATAATGGTGAAGGAGGAAGACCAGTTCAAGACAGCTTTCACCACCAAATGGGGCACATATGCCTACAAGAAGATGCCATTTGGCCTATCAAATGTTGGAGCCACTTTCCAAAGGGCAATGGATATGGCATTCAAGGGGTTGATCAATAAAATAGTTCTGATATATCTTGATGACATCACTGTATTCTCCAAAAATGCAGTGGATCACCTCTTTCATCTGAGGCAGGTATTTCAGAGGTGTAGAAGATTTGGGGTATCATTGAATCCCAAAAAATGCATATTCCTGGCTCACGAGGGAAAACTTCTAGGCCATATTGTTTCAAAAGAGGGATTGACGATTGACCCATAAAGAGTTAAAGCAATTCAAGCGTTGCCATTACCAAGTCACAAGAAGGCTCTTCAAAGCTTCTTGGGAAGGATCAATTTTGTCCACAGGTTTGTTCCAAACTTTACAGCTCTCATAAAGCCAATAATGCTGATGTTAAAAAAGAGCATGGCATTTAAGTGGGCATCTCAAGGCAAGGCAAGTTTTGAGGCAATAAAAGAAGCCATATCTTAAGCCCCCACTCTCGTCAATCCAAACTTCTCCAAGGGTTTCATGCTATACGCCTTTGGTGGTGGAGACACAATTTCTGCAATCCTGGCACAACAAAACAAAGAAGGATTAGAACAACCACGATTGCTTTCTTGATCTTTGGAGGAATACGAAACTAGGTACTCTTTCATTGAAAATCATGTACTTGTAGTGATCATGAGTTTAAATAAATTCAAGCTACTTTCTTCACTCAAGGCTTGGAGGAATACGAAACTAGGTACTCTTTCATTGAAAAGCATGTACTTGTAGTGATCATGAGTTTAAATAAATTCAAGCACCTAGTCTCAAACAACAAGATCCAATTATTGGTCTCTCATGCGGGAGTCAAGGAATTCCTCCTAAACAAGGATCTGAATGAGAAACATGCAGGATGGATAACCCATGTCATGGAATATGACATCGAGATTAAGGTCACCAAACTAGTACGTGGGAAGGGACTATGCGAACAACTAGCCTTGAGTCAGCAAGTTGAAGCAGGTAATGGAAAAGAGGCTGTCTTGGTACTACAGGATGGTCAAGAATAGGAAAATGATGATGTGCCCACTCCCTGTTGGACTCAGAATATGATACACTTCCTACAGACAGGCCTATGCCCTCTAGAAATGAGCAAAGAAAAGAGGAGGTACTTTAGATTACAAGCCATTCCATATGTGCTTGTTGATGGTGTTTTGTTTAAGAAAGACATCAATGGAGTTCTACTGAGGTGCATTGGGACAGGTCAAATTGAGAGGGTGTTACGAGATTTTCACGATGGAGATTCCAGAGGACATTTCACCCCATGAGTAATAGCTCTCAAGATAATGAAGGTAGGGTATTATTGGCCCACGTGTTCAAAGATTGTTATACATGGATAAGAAAGTGCAAGAAATGTGCACTCTTCACGGGAAAAGAAAGACTAGCAGCGCTTCCATTGCACCCAATTTTGGTTGACCAACCATTCATGCAATGGGGTTTGGACTTCATTGGAGTCATTAATCCCAATTCAAGCCAAGGGCACAAATGGATTTTGACAGCCACGGACTATTTCACCAAATGGACAGAAGCAGTAGCACTCAAAGAGGCAACTGAGTCTAGCATCTTAGACTTTTATGAGGGGATAACAACCAGATTTGGTATACCTGCTACAATAATCTCTGATAATGCATTGGCATTCATAGGTTCCAAGATTACAGAATGGGCTGTCAAGAATGGAATCTATTTGAGCACCTCTTCAAATTATTACCCGCAGGGTAATGGACAGGCAGAGTCCACGAACAAAAATTTGCTAAGAATCATCAGGAGAACTCTAGATGAAAATCAAAGAACATGGCATACCAAGCTAAAATCAGCATTATGGGCTGACAGAATAACACCAAAGAGGTCTACAGGTAATTCCCCTTACAAGTTGGTCTATGGAAAAGAGGCAGTATTGCCTATATCATTAGAACTGCCTACATTGGAGTTCATGAAGCAGTTGGAGTTGGCTGAGTTCGAACCAATGGAGGCCAGGTATGCAGAGTTGATGGAGCTGCAAGAGATCAGAAATCAGGCATCCCAAGCAATGGAAAAGGATCAAGCTTTGATCAAGAAGACCTTTGATAGGAAGGCCAAGGATAGATCCTTCCGAGTTGGAGATCTAGTGTTGAAATGGGATGTGGATAGAGCAAAGCCGGGAAGGCATTCAAAATTTGATGCCATTTGGAGTGGCCCATACATGGTCATGGGATGTAAGGATAGTAATGCCTTCCAATTGTCTACATTGGATGGAGAAGAACTCCCAATTCCGGTTAACGGAATCTATCTTAAACATTGCTACTGAAAATAAAAGGTTTACCCTTGTAAATATTAGCCTAGATTTCAATTCCTCTAAGTGCGTATGCACATTGTCTTGTTGTAGTTAGGTTTCTATTTCCCTAAGTGCTTTGGCACAGGTTTTGTTGCTCCTAGGTTGGATTTCTATAGTTCAGCGTGCTCTTGGAGAAGGAGTTGCGGTATCAGGCTCGGGATCAAATATCAAGTTGGTTTCAGGTTATTGCTTATGACTCCATGCCCAATGGATTGCTTCAGGCCACTGATCTTCTACCTAGCAGGTAGGTGACCCCGCTGAGTCACCAAATTGTTATCCAAAATTCACCTCCCAGGGTAAATTTGACAACATGCAAAACAAAGCTTGGGGCCAAAGAAATTGCAAAAATTGGCTAAGTCCTAGTCCAGGCGGTCCTTGGGACAGTTGGGACGTCGGGGCATGAACCGGCTAAAAAGCCTCTAGGTGGTCCACGCAGCAATTGGGACATCCGGCCAAGGGACGTGCGAGCGCGAAAAGGTGAACCAGCTGAAAAAATGAAGAAAATTGCCTAAGTCTTGTTTTGCAGAGTCCGGGACAGTTGGGACAAAAGTACGCGGAAGACGTGGATCGGCCGGTTTGGCACAGATGTGTCACCCATTTCGGCGGTTTAGAAGTATTTGTCCCAGCAGATCCAGACGATTGGGACAAAAGTACGTGGAGGACGCAAACCGGCCGCCGGCCGTTCGGCCGAAACAAGAGACTTTCGTCAAGGCGAGCTTTAGGACATCCGGGCCAAAGGGACGTGTGGGATGCGAAAAGCCAAAGGAGCCGAGAGCGAATGGAATCTTGCCACGTGTCTTCACCGCAAAAAGGGACAAAGAAGCCCAAATCGGGTGGTTCGGATATTTTTGTCCCAGGAAGTTTGGGACAGCCGGGCCAAAGGTACGTGAGGGACGTGAAAATCCGAAAGAGCCACCAACGAATCAAAACATGCCACGTGTCAGAAGGTTGAAAAGTTGCTAAGTGCGCCCCTCAGGCCCGAACCAATAAAATAGTGCCACGTGTCCAAGTTTAAGGGCCCGAAAGGAATTTTTAGAGAATGAACCCGTGGATGAATCAGAGTCCGACACGTGTCATCCAAGTGGCAGAGCGCGGGAAAAATTCAAATATCCGTTTTGGCCTGTTTTTTGCCCTAAATCTTCAGATCGCCATATCTTTCAATCTAGAGCTCAGATTTTCACGTTCTTTATATCAATGGAAAGATGGAGAGATTCTCTGCATGATTCCAGGGTCAATATTACATTTGAGTTTAGTTTGGAGAGAGAAAATTAAGAAATGGCTCTGACACGTGGTAATGGCCAGAAGTAACGTTTCAACAACCAGCTTTAATACAACAGACAGTCCGCTATTTTGCCAGGATCCGCCACTTCTGCCATAATGAGATGAGTTAAATGTGACCTAGAAGTGGTTGGGGTAGATCTCGACTTTCCTCTCTCTTCCCTCTCGCATTCTTCCTATATATTGTAAAGAGGGGCCTCTTTCTAAGGGTCGAACATTCTGTTTTGCCCCTCCCTTCTTCTCTTTGGTAGACGAATTTGTGGAGTTCGAACCTCCCATTTGAAACGTAATGTGACTCTACCTCTTGGCATTTTGTAGTGTATTGTATCAATCTTTGGAGGAAGTAATGCATGTCTCGTGGATGATTCTCAACCCTCTCTCGTGTTCATTTGCATCCTCCTGGTCTTTCACCGCAATTTTGTTATCTCAGTGCATGATCTTGCATCACATTTGAATGATCTGTGTTTATTGGCAAGATAGATGTTCTTCATTCCTCGGTGCATCACCTCTGTTAGCTTAGGTTTATTTTTCATGCATCTTCTTACCCTATCTCCTTGGAAAGTTAGATTAGGTTTTGAGTAAACTCTCTGCATTTTTCGTGTGCATCTGAACAGAGGAATAGGAACCAGCCTTCTCTGGAGATTCCTTTCTCATTTTTGCAAGTCCCACACTTGGAGAAAGGATTCAATGTTGTGCAATCACACTGGATGCTAGAGTGATCAACCTAGAAACCTGATCAACATCCAGGGGTGCTGTGATTTTTCACTAATAGGTACATTAGGCCTAATGTCCTCACGATCACGATCTTCCATTCCATTTCAGATTCTTGGTTCAAACCTCTCTAATCCCACGACTTATTTTTCTACTATTGCATCTTCTTTGGCTTGAGCTCTTTCAATTTCTTCAATTTGAGCTCTTATTTCAACTTTAACTCTTGCTTCTCTTTCTCTAGCTTTTCTGCGGTCTCTTCATCAATGAAATCTTCAAGATTCTAATTGATGTATGGGAACTCAACATCCAATGGATTCACAATTCTTAGACTCCTAATGTGACTAGATGTATGTTGAAAATGAGACCTCTAAATTAGGTGAAGCTATGGTATTCTTTGGAGTTCTTCAAAAGTAGGATCAGTTTGTCCTTGTTTTTTTTTCTAGGTGTATCTTCTATCCGCCAACTCTAAAATCTATGCTCTTCTTTGTGGTGCTGGAATTTATCTTTGCCTTTCTAATTCAGCAGCATGTTCCTCTTCAAGGTCAATAATTCTTATGGAAATGAATTAGTGGTTGAAACTTCAGTTTGTTATGCCGCATAACTTCTCTCAAATCTAAAGCAATATCTTCTTGGATGTGGAAAAGTAATTCAGGTCTTTCAACAGGAGGATTGCCTGGAATAGCCATGGTTTGTAGACATGAGGATCATATAACTATTCAAATTCCATAAATTGTTTTTTTAGTTCTTTTTTTGTATTTTTGACCTTCTCGGTCATATTTAGGTGTAGATGCTTCTAAATCGCTTCACAAGGGCACCAAAACTATTGGCAATAAAATTTGTCGGGGACAAATTGGTGGTTATCTTGCCAACACTATGGGAGTCTAAGTACCTCTACTTAACCAAAGCAGGTGACATATGCATGCAAAATTAAAAATTGATTTTTATCTTGGCATCCTTTTGGTTGGGGATCCAACAGGGGGCACTCCATTGACCCTATGGAAAAAGCTTGCATATATCTACAAGAGAGGAATTTTCTAGGAAAGCGGGAAAGGGAGTGAGAAAGTTAGAAAAGAGAAACTAATGCTGCAAGTAGAATATCAGAGACTTACATACACCATCCATAAATTTCATTACACACACTTGAATTTAGAAGAAAAAAATCTGCATAACAATGGCAAGACCAAATAGCGTTTAACGATCATAAAGTACCACTAAACTCCTCAGTCAAAAAAGGTTAAAATTCCTTCTTCCTTTATTGAAGCTCAAACCTCCTTCTGTGACTTGTATTCTTTCATGGAGTGGAGGAAAAATTTCTATGATAGACTTGGTTTGAGGTTCAAAAATGGTGGAGTGGTGGTTGGAATTTGCAAAGGTGTTTGGAGGAAGAACAATGCACGAGAGAGTTAGATGTAAGAAGTGGGAAGAAAGCAACAGTGCAAAGAGAGGGATGGGCTCATTTTTTCTCCTTGATGTTCCTCACCTCAAAAGAATGTAAGGGAAATCAATTTCCATAGTGAGCAAGACAACAAAATTTGGTGGCGATCAACGGTTGGGTTTGGGAGCTAGAAAATCAACTTTAAAGCAATAAGGGGCCGGAAGCGGGTCACATGGGTGACCAAAAGTTTCCCCTAGAGGGAGGGGAGGATTTTTAAAGGTTTTATGTCCTTAACATGTGAGGGACATGAGGGAAATAAAATTCCATGGTGCTCCCGGGCCGACACGTGGCGTAGATTTGACGACAGGGAATTTGAGCTCCCAATAGCACACGAGGGCCGAACGGACAATCCTGAAGGTCACATAAGGTTTTAAAGGTCATATGGGGCTGGGAATATATTTTCATGGTTGATCTCACTAACCTTGAGGGAATTCAGGGAAACAAAATCCTGCCAGCTCCGGATGCTAACACGTGTCCTCCCAAAATTTGGCTAACTCCCGAATTTGCTCCACGAGGACAACTTGAGACGATGATAAATTGAGATCCCAATGGACTTTTTTGGTGAAATTTTATATGATCATGACTCAAAATGGAATTTTAAATCCAATGGTTGGGGTTTTATGTATTTATTATTCCATTTGGTCCCTGAAAATGTAGAGTTTTTATTTGGTACTCCATCTATGCATGAGAAAAAATGCTTGTAGAGCTAATGCGCCAAAGTTTTGTTAATTTTATTTTCACCATATTTTAGGGATTGTAATTATATTTCTAGAGATGTTTTTTTTTCCTAACTCCATTTGGAGCTCCTAGAATCACCTTCAGAAGCTCATCGATTATTTTGGCCTATGCATTGACTAGGCTTGTGAACCCTAATTTTGGTGAAACTGCCCCAAGTTCTCGAACCCTTCCAAAATATTCCTAAATTGATTCCATGATGTCCCAAGACCTTTGAATCATCTCCACGTCTATTTTGGATTTTTTTCTCCACTCCATGGGGTTTCTCCAGCCCAAGGAAGGCTAGTGGTATCCCTTACAACAACTACCTCTAGCTTGTAAATTTTAATGAACTCTTAAAATCACATAGGGGAATGAACAAGCTATCCTAAATCACCTAGGGGGATGAGATAACATTAATTTGGAGGTCACTCGGACTCACCGACAAACTCGAGGTGTATTGGAATGATAAGAATTAAAAAATTAACACAAGGGTATAATTGTCATGCTTAGAAATTGTTAATTTTCTTGTTGCACATTTACATAACAACAATATACTGGATCATAAAGAGTGTTGAAGGGTGATCATTAAGAACTGGAACCCTTTTACAATTTCACATAGTTATCATACGTTGTCTATATGGATTATGAATATTAAGTAACACTAGAATAATTTAGCGGTGGATGAAAATGATATTATTCATAACAACATTATTAAAAATTAAGGGATTTTGTAAACTAGATAGTATGCTAGGTTTATTTTGTTGTGTGTTGATAATAATTGAAGTCATCGAGTTAATTGAGAGTTAATAAAATAAATTACTTAGTTTGATGAAGCATAACATGGGTGTTATAATCTCACCTTTTTATTTATGATTTGTTTGTATAACTTTGTGTTCAACTTATCTCTTCCTGTTTCTTTAATATATCTCCTTACTGCTTCACAATCCTCATCAAACCATCTATTTATCGAAAAAATAAGTTGTTTTATTCTTCTTCTTTTTTTTTCTTTTATAACTTCTAAAGGACCTTTTGATTAATGAAAGGCGTATGAATTATTCAAAACCCATGAATGAAATTATAAAGGTTTAAAATGGCTTTTGAGACCCATCTCTAAATGTTTTTTCCTTGAGAACTAAAACCTACTAAGAAAATAATTTTTAAGAATATGTCACTCGAAGCAAAGTAGTTGTGATGAATCCATTTGACTATTTGGAAATGGGATGACTGTTTAGTCTTTTAATAATTTTGTGTGAGGCCTATTTGGGGAGGAAGTTTTCATATTCATATTTTTTGCGATCATACTTCGACTCTTGGGTGTCAATTCATTTTTTTGGAATTCAAGGCCTACTTAGATAGAAAATGGAAAATACGAGGCCATCAATAAGTAAAAATCATAAATTTCCCATACCATAAAATGGGTTACATTGTTGCAAAATAATGCCCCGTATGCCATCACATAGTCAATGTTTAGGTGGAAAATTTCCATGGCCGATTCATACATGCACCACAATACATGACACCCACATAGAATAGCTAAGACACCCAATAGATTGTAAAAGTCCATCGGAAAATAATCACAAAAACCATACCTATCCTCCATGAGAATCAAATGTGTTCAGGTCTTGGAAAAATCTATAGATGTAAAGTATAGAGAAAAATAAGAGGGGCACATGAAACACATATCACAAATTGTGTTTGTATTAGGGGCAAAAGAAAACACCAATTGTTGTACATTCTTAGAGAAGTCACTTTAGAGGAAAATATAGAATCCACTTGCTTGCAATATGTTGGAATATGAACCATTTATTCCCACACATGCTATTATTAGGAAAAGAAAACCACAACTTTCGTTTCCATGCATAGTTTAGTTTTAATTAGATGTCCCTATTTTTAGGATAAAATAAAATAAAAGAAATATTTTTTTTTGCATGCACAAAATCATGCGCTATTTTTAGATGATAGTTATATTATTAATATTTCTCTATTTTTAGAATTGTGTGTTCTATTGTTAGATGAAATACCTCTATATCGGAGGCCACTATAATCATTAAACACACATAGATTTTAAGGAGTTGACGCTTGGACAGAAAAGAGGAAATATATTTGGTTGTGCACATCATTTTTGATTTGGTGTCAATTCTGGATGTTATTATTTGATTTTATTTACTGATTTTATTTAGTTCTATTGTTTATTTATCTCCTAATTTCTACAAATTGTTATTAGATTTTTTTAAAGAATTTTTAAGTTGACGATAATTTAGATGGCTTCCACATCAGAACATCTCTTTCAGGTCTATAGACACCATAATTTACAAGAAATAATTATGAGTATTGGTCTTTAACCATGAAGGCACTATTTAGATCCCATGATGTGTGGGAAATTGTAGAGAATGGGTACACATATATCACATATACAATAATGTATAATGCACTCTCATAGACATAGAAATATAATTTGAAGGAATTACAAAGAAAATATCTTTTCTTTATTCATCAAGCCATGCATGAAAGCATTCTTCCTAAAGTGACAATAACCAATCAAACACAAATAGCATGGGACACTCTCTAAGTTGCGTATCAAGGTAAGGAGAAATTTAAAAACAACTAGATATAATTACTTTGAAGAGATTTTGAAAATATTTCAATGAAAGAATCAAATTCCATAGGGTCATTATTTAATTTTGTAGTTGGCCTAGTTAATCAAATTAAATCCCATGGTGAAACTATTGAAGAAAAAGGATTTTTGAAAAGTTACTTATAATTTTTCCCAAAATTGATCCTTTGGTTATTTTTATTGAAGAAACTAAGGATATAATTCAATTTTCAATTGATGAGTTACATGCATCACTAATAAATCATGAACAGAGATTGAATAGATCACATGCAGTTGTAGATAATTATTTTTCATCACAAATATTAGGAATTCATGGAAGAGGAAGATGAATCTTTAGGCCTAGAGGAAAAGGAAAAAGTTCATTTAGAAGATGCAAAATGGGTCCATAAAACTTAAGTGGAAGAGAACATAGTCAAGAGGACAATCATAATTAGTTTTCTGGTCGAGATACATGATAAGTCACATGTAAAGTGTCACCATTTCAAGAGATATGGGCACTGTGCTTATGATTTTAGGAAAAATTAGTATGATAAGAACACATAGAATACAAATCAGGGTTGGCAGAGATCTACTCCAAGCTCTATTTTTATTACATGCACAAACATTATTGAAGAAATACCTTATTTAATTCCTAATGAATGTGATATCTCACAAGAGAGTTCTTGTGAGATATGGTATTTGGATTTTGGTTGTAATAATCACATGTCAGGTAAATTAGATTTATTTTCAAAATTGGATAAGTCAATAAAGATAATGTTACCTTTGGGAATAATAATATATTGTCTATAAAAGAGAAAGGAACAATCAATATTCTAACTATAAAGGGGAGAAAAAGATTATGCATGAATTTTATTACGTTACAGGTTTGAAGCACAATATTATGAGCATTGGTCAATTGGTACAAAAGGGATACAAAGTTTACATTGAAGACAATGAATGTGTGATCATGGATAAAGCTCCAAGTACTCAGTTGATTGCTAAAGTGAAGATGACAAGAAATAGAATCTTTACTTTGAAGATCAACCGCCAAGTCCGGTCGTTAGTCCGGAGATCAAGTGACATCTAGAGATCATAATACAAATCAGTTTGGAGCTAAATAAATTGAATCAACTTTTTAGTTAGTTGTGAAAGATGAATCGTGGCTATGACATCTCAGGTTTGGTCATTTAAATTTTAGTGGTTTGAATTTATTACACAAGAAAAATATGGTAAAAGGTTTTCCTTTAATTCAAAAACTAGAGAGAGTTTGTGAAGGTTGTATTTTGGGGAAGCAACATAGAGAGTACTTTATAGTTAGCGAAATAGCTAGAGAAATTGCACCATTTGAAATTACTCATTCAGATTTATGTGGACCTATGCAAAAACATTCTATTATAGGTTTCTCATATTTTATGACATTAATTAATGAATATACAAGGAATAAATTGGTGTAATTTTTGAGACATAAATAAGATGCTTTTGATATAATTCAGTAGTTCAAGGCCTTAGTGGAAAAACAAAGTGGATACTACATCAATTTTTGAGGACAAAAAGAGGAGGTGAGTATGTTTCCAATGCTTTTCTAAATTTTTGTAAATATCATGGTATCCACAAGAAATTTACTACCAGGTATACACCATAGTAGAACGGTGTGGTAGAGAGGAAGAATAGAACCATAATGGAGATGGAGAGAAGTATGATGAAGGAAAAGAATCTTCTAAATGAGTATTGGGAATAAACAGAGTAACTACTATATACATTTTAAATGGGTTTCCAATGAAAATTGTTCTAAACATGGTTCATCAACAGGTTTGGGTGATAGAAAACACATTGTTCTCATTTTAGAATTTTTGGTTGTGTGACATACGCACATGTTCCAAATGAGCTAAGGAAAAAGTTAGACAAAAAAGGAGAAAAGTGTGTATTTGTTGGATATTTAGAGAATACAAAAGCTTACAAGTTGTTTAATGTAATCACTAGAAAATTTATAATCAGCAAAGACATGTAGTTTATTGAAAATGAGGCATGAGATGGAAGTATTGCTATAACTATCAACATTGAAAAAACTATTCCTTATGATGATATGAAATATATAACTATAGAACATAAAGGTATTATATCTCCTTCCAATATTGGACATGCATCTCAAGTTGTAACACAAGCTACACCTCCATATATAACTAGGAGGTCTCTAAGATTTCAGTCATCTTTAACCATGTAAGATACACCACAAATAACATAAGAAGAAACTCCTTCAGTATAAAACAGTCCATCATCAGATAGCCCTTTGCAACCAAAAACAAGGAGTCTTAGTGAGATTTATGATGTTAATACAACTAACTCTTTTTCAGTTTTTGTATTATTTTCTCAAGCTACATATCCAATATACTTTGAAGAGGCTATAAAAAATGAATTTTGGGCTCAATCCATGGATGATGAGATATATTCCATAGATAAGAATCAGATGTACGAATTGGTAGGTCTTCTTAAAGGAAACAACATGGTAGGAGTGAAGTGGGTCTACAAGACCAAGTACAATACTGATGGAAAAGTACAAAAACATAAAGCAAGGTTGGTTACAAGAGGTTTTTCACAACAATATGGAGTAGATTATAATGAAACATTTACACCAGTAGCATGTTTGGACATGGTAAGAATAATTTTAGAAATTACAACTCAAAAAAATGTTCTATATATCAGATGGATGTAAAATAAAAATTCTTAAATGTTTTTCCTCAAGAGGAAGTTTATGTGAATCATCCAAAAGGTTATGAGATTTAAGTTCATGAAAGAAAGGTATACATGTTGAAAAAGGTTCTCTATGGTCTCAAGAAAGCACCTAGAGCATGGTACAGAAAGATGGATCCTTATTTGATTTAGCATGGTTTTAGTAGGAGCAACAATGATCCCACCTTATACATCAAGATAAATGAACAAGGGAAGGTTATGTTTTTTTGTATGTGGATGATTTAATCATTACTGGAAACCTATTTACAGATTCATTCTAATCAGTCATGAAGAAATAATTTGAGATGACAAATTTAGGTCTCGTGCACTATTTTTTGGGCATTAAATTTCAAAAATTAGTAGATGGAGTTTTTATTTTACAAGCAAAGCATCATATTGATGTTTTGAAGAGACTTAACATGTTGAATTGCAAGCCAACACCAACACCAACACATTCTGATGTTACGAAGTTAAGCAAATATGACAACAAATCATTTATTGATCCAATTTTGTTCAAAAGGTTAGCTGTAAGTCTCATGTATTTGATGAACACAAGGCTTTACACTATTTATGGTGTAACCCTCATCTCAAGGTTCATGTAATCTCCAAAATATTCACATTGACAAGCTAGAAAAAGAATTTTGAGGTATGTATGTGGAACTAAGAATCATGGAATTTTGTATTCAATTTCAAATGAATTCAAACTCATAGGTTATATAGATAGTGACAATGCTGGAAGTATAGATGACATGAAAAAAAAAAACCAACTATAATTTTTACTTTGAAACATGAGTACTTTCATGGGCATCAATGAAATAACCCATAGTCACTCTTTCTTCAGTATAAGTCGACTATATAAAACCCATAGGAGTAGCATGTCAAGATGTTTGGATGAGGATAATATTGACAGATTTGATACAAAATCAAGAGCATGCTACATAGATTTTTGTGACAACAAATCAATAATAACATTGTCCAAATATCATGTTTTTCACAAGAGCATAAACATATTGACACGAGGTATCATTTTATTAGGGATTTGGTTAATAATAACCATTTTTTATTGAATTTTGTAGATCCAAAGATTAGTTTGCTGATATCTTTACAAAAATTTTGGGAAAGGAATTTTTTTGAGTATTTGAGAAGTTGTTTAGGAGTTTGTGATCAAGAATATGTCATATTAAAAATGTACATGCATGTTAAGAATATAGAAAACTTCAAGGTAGAAATTAAGGGGAGTGTTGGAATATGAATAATTTCTCCCCATGCATGCTATTATTAGGAAAATAAAAAAACAAATTTCTTTTCCATGCATAGTTTAGTTTTAATTAGATGTCCCTATTTTTAGGATAAAATAAAATAAAATAAATAGATTTATTTACATGCACTATTTTTAGATGATAGTTCTATTATTAAGATTTCTTTATTTTTATAGTTGTGTGTTATATTGCTAGATAAAATCACTCTATATATTAGAGGCCATTGTAATCATTACACACACAAAGATTGTAAGGAGCCAAAGCTCGAGACAGATAAGAGGAAATATATTTGGTTGTGCACAACAATGCTGATTTTGTGTCAATTTTGGATGTTATTCTCTGTTTTTATTTACATATTTTATTTAGTTTTAATGTTCAATGTTTTATTCATGTGCTAATTTCTACATAATCTATGTGGCATGCATCTACATCATCATGCGCTAGGTGAACACCATAATTTATCCTTCTTAATATTATGTGACTATTTAAATGAAATGAGAGAAGATATTTTTTCTTCCATATATATTTTATTACATCAAGTATTGATGACATTGTTTGGTGCATGAATTTCTATTTTGGGGGCATTTTTTCAGCTTTGAGGATATTTTGGAAGTTGCCTTTGCTCCCATTATATAGTATATCAACTAATTATTAATGTAAATTATGACATAAATTAGTGCCAAAGCATATCTCTTATTATAGTGTATACATTATCTAGGTCATATTATTTCCAAATTATTATCGTGCTTGACCAATTTTTGTCAATATCATTTTTAGGGAGTGTCTTGATTTGTTGTAGCTAATGCTAGCTAGTGGAAAATTCTATGAGGCATGCATATCCTGATTTTGTTTCCTCCTCTTAGATTTTTTATCTTCTTGTATACTACCACCTCATTACTCATCTTATCCACTTCTACTCTGTTATATACCACATGCATGCGGCTTTTGAATTTGGTGTGTTTTTATAAGGATTTGGAATTTTTGGGTGCACTATATCACTCCATAGGTATTTTTATTTGTTTTTGTTATATGTTTTTCTTTAAAAAAATTAATTTAGGATTTGATTTGGCTCTCGGGGATAATTTTATTTCTCATACACGTTTCAATTGTTATCTCCTAATTTAGTTACAAAGTAGGAGATAACAATCCTCCATGATTGCAATACTTTTATAGAATATTCAAGGGATACATCTGTAATATTATTGTAGTTTACATATTCTAGTTTATTTTTTGAACATTGAATTATACCCTTTTTAGTTTTTGCAAGTATATATTTTGTTTCATTACTTATAGGTAAAATATTACATATTTATTGTTCAAAGGAAAACAATACAATCACATAATGATTCTTGAGGTCGTGGTAACATAGGATTTTCTTTCCGGAACAAAGTACCAACCACGAGAAAAGTGATAGTCCACTATTATAAAAGGTAAAGAGGTGAAAGATAGGAATCTAAAGAGTAGGTTTGTTTATAGGCCTTATTAATCACCAAGGAGTTTATGCACCTTAACTCTCACCTCCTCAAAATAATTATGTAGAGACATAGACCATATTATAAATATGATTTATTTAAAATAATTAGTTGAATTTTTAGAACCAATGCCAAGGAAGCTATGTATATGTATTTATTCAACATATACACACATTAAGTCAAGAAAATGTCATAATCTATCAATATTCAACTGGTTTTCATGCACATCCCTTATATCCAAAACCCTATTTGAATAATCCAAATCAAATCATACACTCTATATATATATATATATATATATATATATATATATATATATATATATATATATATATATATGTAGACACAAAAGAAAATAAAAAAGATAACACTATGTGCAAAATATCATTTATCAAACAATTTTTTTCTAACATGACAGAACAAAGGCCACGAATCTTGGTTGACTTGTAAACTGTAAATGAAGGTCACCATATTTTTATTTTAGTTAGCACTTTTTCAATCCAGATTTAGTAGCCCTTTTATAAACAATTGAGATTAAATAAAGTGGTTGGCTTATGTGGGTAAAAAGAAATAGAGTACTTAGAAAACACTATCTAAAACTAAAAAAAAATAGTATAATGTGACCATCCAGGTGCTCACATGTGAAATGACGATGTATTAAAAAATAATCAATGAATAAGCTAACAAATATAGATGATTTACATAATATCATAGTTTATTCTACATAATTCCTTTTAGTACCTTACATTTCAATTTTACATAGATAATTTCTTAAATAATTTCTTATCAAGATGATTTCATATGTATAGTTATTAGCATTTGTTTGGAATTGGGTTTTTCTTTGATCCTTTTTAAAAATACTTATATATACATGTAAATATAAGAGATTAAAAATTGAGGCAAATATTAGATGACATGAATAAAGGAGATGATAATTTTCTAAAGATTTTATCTCTTACTTTGTTTACGATTTGGATATTAAGAAGCACTATACACATTATCAAATATACTTCGTCACCCTGTTAACCCAATTTCCTAGCTCAAAATGATCATGTTAATAAACTTGATGGGAATATGGAATAAAATTAGGCACTTTTAAATGTGTAACTCCAATCACAGTAAATGAGGAGCCTAAAAATATTAGTATTTAGATTCCATTACCTATTTCATTATATGAATAGTACGAGGTAGGTTCCAATCCGCTAAAAAATTATTTTCCATACATGGATCAATCCTAGATTGATTTCCTTTATGAGTGGTCTGAAATGGTTTCACCTAATCTCAATAATTCTATTACCATCTGAATGAACATTACCATTTATACTAAACCATATGTGGACATATAACACATTTGTGTTTATATATACTCTTACTATGATGTAAAATATTTGTATACAAAAATATATTAGTATAGTTGTTTTAATGTTTAACTACTTATTGTTCATATATTCAATACACTTTACAAATTACCATTACCTTATAGAGATGAGCATATTTATATTTTTATACATGTATTTAGATGTGTTATTGTTATAATGTCTATTTGTGTTTTTATTTTATATCTATTAAGATAATTTTTCTTTGTACATATTATTTTCTAGTACAACTACACATGAAAACATCATAAAAATACCTACATGAGAAATGTTTGGTGATGATGGTATGCATAGACACATGTTGGAGAAAAATTCCTACCGTGGAAAATGAAACCGGAAAAGTGATGTTTGAAATCTCATGCATGTTGATAACCTCTATAAAACAAATTCAACCCTTAATAACCTAAATGGAACATCCATATTATGGCTACTAAGAAAGGGAGTCTACATGATTTCATTAATAGAAAATGACTGGGCGGTGTTCAACTTCAACATAATAGATTGTGATGATAATGGCATCGATGTCACCTCCTTTGGAGGTGCAACTACTACTTTCCACAACACCATATAGATGAGAAATATCTATAATATTTCAAATGGAATTTTAAAATATGTTAACAAATAATTCAATAAATTTGATAGCCAATGGGAGATTATCCTTGATAGTAGATCTATTTTTGAGATTTGTGTTGAAAGTATAAGCAATATACCTATGTAAAATTTTAAATTTGTGGACATTACAAACATAAATAATACATGCATTAATTGTATAATGGATGTAATTGGAGTTTTTTTGGACTATACATAGGATAAATGGAACAACCACAAAGAATTTTTTTCTAAGCCAAGACACCTTGAAACATGCTATAGTGTAATGATCCTCCTATGGAAAATTAAGTCAAACAACACAATTTGGTATAAAATAGTTTATTGAATGGAAATACTTAAATCACATTATCAGATTGTAGGAAACTTTGAGAGGCAAATTTCTTTGATAAATCTCAATATAATAATATTTTTGGATGCCTTCCTTAGGCCTAAGAATTCCCTAATATAATAGTTTTATTATAGAAACTAATAATACCCATGTATGTGGGATTATTCTTAATATATCAAAAGATGAATTACAAAACATACACATCTCAGTAAATCTATTACAATAATACTTGAAAAAGGAGGGTAGGACAAAGGTTCCTAACATCCCCCTTTAAAAAGTTGTCCTCAAAGCTGCAAATGTGGGAATTTTTGTTGAATCCTGAGAAAGGGGCTCTCATGTTGCATCTTACTGGTTACATGTCATGCCACTAGATCAAGACCTCTATGATAGAGTAGTTGCAAATTTTATGGGAGTGCATATTGAGAATTGTTACAGTTCAAGAAGGATGGATCCTTAATTGTCAATCTTAGGTAGTATGTTTACTTAGTGATGTGTTGTCCAAGAAAATTATTCAAATAGGTGACATGATATACATGATTAAATCCCATGTTAGGTTGAAGCTTGAGATTTTAGGCAATTGCACCAATATTTTGGAGAACTTTGTAGGGTTTATAAAAATTACGGGTAAACTTTAGAATCCATTTTATTTTCAAGGAAGATTGTTTATATTATTTTAAATGCATAAAACCATATCCTCTAGTTAGAAGTTACACTCTGAGTGATGGTGATCTACTTATTATTTCATATGATTTTTTACCATATGGATATTTTCCCAAATAGTTCGAGAATTTGGTCCCTTTGGCTAAGGGAATTGTTGACTACCTAAATTGGGGAACTACAAGGAGTGTGAGGGAGGAAAGGTGGTGGAGGTTTGACATATAATGCTTCAGATGGAGTCATTTTTTTGGAAGTGTTATACGATGTGTTGTAACACCATTTAATAGGAGGTAGCCACTTGACCCGTTGTTGTTGGTGTTCGGTGAAAAAATCAAACATTTGTTAACAATATTAGTTTGACCATATATTTGTGGGTGATATCCCAAGATCATCCGCACTTGGGTACCTTTCCTATGGTATAATTCTATCTAGAAATGACTTGTGAAAGTGGAATCATAGTCTAAGAGAATTAAAGTTGGGATGCAATGCAGGCGGAATATTTGGTCAATGTAATTTTGGGAGATGGTTGAGGCAGTATATGGGTGGGCTAAGACACATAAATGGGCATACTTGGAGAGGTGGTCCACCACTACTAGGATTATTGACTTTCCACTAGATTTAGGGAGGCATTTAATGAAGTTCATGGAAATATTAGTCTAGATCCTAGTTGTAATTGAAAATGGTTACAACAAGCCCGAGGCTGCCACTTTTTCACCCTTTTTTGTTGACATACATCACATTCGACCATTAAATATTTGATATATTCCTTCATTCCATGCCAAAATAAATTCCTACAAAATCTCTAATAGGTTTTAAAGAAGCTTGTATGACCCAAAACTGGAAAAACATGGAGTTCAAGAATAATTATATGTCAAAGCTTGGTTTTAGGTGATAACACCAATCATCCTTTATATTTCAAATATGTGCCATCCCAAGAGTAGTGTGGTGATGTGTTATGATCAGAAACCAACTATTGAATGAAGTGTTGCATGAATGTATCCTTTTCCCATTTTGATGGAGTTTTTGCAGACATTATGGGATGGACATAGATATCTGCTTGGAGGGATACTTGATCCTAGAAAGTGTGAGAGATGGAATCTACAAGAAATTTTTCCTCCCTTTATAATAGGTGATCTCATATTCATACCCAATGAGTTTGGAGACCCACTAATGTTGAGTAGGAGATGTGACCCATTGTTTATGGAAGTACTTGAGACTATGATGATATATTTTGATGCAAAAATGCCTCCTAACAAGTATGGATGACACTTTTGTATTGCATGTGAAATTGTCATCATTTCTTTCTCATAGGTAGACAAGACAAAATTCCTTCTCCAAAGAGATTTGATAGTGAAGAAAAGTGAGAAATATTCTTGGAGGAGAACAACACTAGGGCCATTTCCACATGTATCACTTTCAACGATGAAAGTCTTGGTGAAATGTAGCATGGATAATATAGGTGTAAAACTAATTTAATCTAAATTTAATTGAATCTTACTTTCATAGTAACTACTATAGTAAATGATATGCTGATAATTATGTACAATATACACAAGCAATAATAAATTAACAATGTAAAACCATAAGAAAATGAGAGGGGAAGATGACTTAGTTGGTTATGTGTAGTACGAGAGTGACCTAGACCGAGTATCTATTGTAAAAACTAAAAATAGTGTTGTAAAGACTCGATGAGGGTTTGGAACCCTAGAAATGCATAGGACAAGAGTGACCATAGGAGGACAAGAGCACCCTAGGTGCTAGTGATTGAATTGGGTTCATGTGTCCATTTAGATGCTCAAGTTATGGTATTTTTGGGCTAGAGGAGCTTTGTTGTTGATATTATTTTCTCTTTAGTTCTACTCTTAGATCACCGATTGCACTTGTAACCTATAAAACAATTTTCTACCTGTAAATTTCCATGAAATAAATCAAATCTAATAACAAAGGATGTATAATCTAGAGTTGGAATGAACTACTAGAGTCACCCAAAGAGTGAACTTACAAATGAGTGTTTCACTACATATCGAATCCATGTAGTTATTCATGATTTTGTGTGTAATGATGTCCTAGGTTGTCCTTGTGAAAGTTGCATGATGATAGTGGGCTAGATGTAGATTATATAGAGTATGCAATATGTCCTCCTATGTTGTGTATGCAGAATAATATATCCCTTGTCCCTTGTATGAATGTGCTAGCTATATGACTTGTAATGCTCTTATGTATTTGATGTAAGATTAGGTGATGATAAATAATGCTTATGATCCTCGGCCCCTTATTTGAGAGAAATAACTAAGTATATATATGATTAATGTGTTTGAATTTTGTAATTAACAATTGAAAGGCTGACACAAATTTTTCCAAGGTGACAAAAAGGTGAAAAGGATACAAAGGAGTAAGAAGGAGATAAATAAGGGAAGGAGCTCTAGGAGGTACATGAACACCTAGGTGCTTCTTTCTTAGCTAGGTGCTAATGTTTGAGGTCATAAAAAAATAAATAAGTCAAGTGCTAATAGAGCTGCAATATGTGTAAAGCCAATAAAGTGTAAATGATAGTAACCAAAAGGCCCAAAGGATTTTTCAACCACTTTGTTTTTATTTCTTAGGAATCATGTATACATTAGTATGTTTTAGGACCTATAAATGTACCCAAGTGCATAGATTTTGTGTCTATAAATACACATAGATTGTTTTAAGGCCTCAAATGCCTATTTGGCTATCTCATTCCATGAAAAAGAATATTTTTAACATGGTTGTCAATGTGGCCAAAATTTACCCTAATCCTTAACAAATCTCCTATAATAGCCAATAAGCCCCAAGAATTCATGAAGGATTCTAAGTTTTTTTGGGAGCAACCAATTTTTCATGACATTACTTTTATCTAGGTCTATGTGGAAACTATCCACAGAGAAAATATGTAAAATATATTCAAATTTTATTTGGCCAAAGGATAACTTGTAGTGTTTTTGTGAGAGGTTTCAATACTTTGTCAATGTGTTATAGATGATTTTCCAAAGTTTTACTATAGATCAAGATGTCATCAAATATTACCAAGATGAATTGAGGAAGGAAGGGTCAAAATATTTTATTCATCAAGCCTTGGAATGTAGATAGGGCATTCATATGTTCAAATGGCATAACATAAAATTCATAATGACCATCATGAATTTAGAAATCTATCTTAGAAATATCTTCCGATTAATATGAATTTGGTGATACCTAGAGTGGAGATCCAATTTGGAGAAAAATTGAGCTGTTCAATCATTGGAATAGGGAATTTATCCTTGATAGTGATCTTTATGCGTTCGGTGAAATTATGAAATACACCATGAGCCATCCTTTTTATGTATGAGTAAAGCTGGTGAGGAATACAAACTAGTTCTAGGATAAATGACTCGACCTTGATAAACTCTTGAACAATATTTTAAATCTTTGTCTTTTGTAAGAATGGGTAACAATAGGGGAGAATGTTAGGAGGAAAAATTCTGGAAGGAGTTGTATATGATGATCCTATGGACATGAAGATGCAAATATCACAGGGCTTGGCAAAGACAATAGTATGTTTTTCCAAAATGGATTATAAATTTGTAGGGGTTCTAGAAGAGGTAGGTAGACTCAGCTAGATAGAAAATAACCAAGCAATGACCCCATGTGATACTTTCTTCAGAATATTTCCATACGATGGGAACTAAAAATACTAGTGGAGCCTGGAGTGAGGAATTTTAAGGTGTGTTTTGTGTCATTGTTAGAGAATTGCATCCATAACTAAGAGAGATCCCATAAGATAGGTCCAAGTGTGTGTAACCATTGAGTTCCCAAAAATTCATCCCATCCACACAAGGGTAGGAAAAACATTTCAAATTAAAGATTATAATCTCCCATTGTAATATGAACATTATGAAACTTTCCCTTACAAGGTAATTTACCACCATTAGCGATCATAAATTCAAAGCTAGAACAAGAATAAATCAAGCAATCTTCTTGTTTGTCTAGTTGGGGATCAATAATGCTATGTGTGCTTCCTAAATAAATTAAGGTTATAAGAGGAATATATTTAAAATACCATTTTACCCTCGTGGTTTAAGGGGTGGTGACACTTGCTAAGGCATGATGTGATATATATAGTTGAGAATCCCGAGAATGGTATTCATCAAATGATAATTATTCTTCTTGGACTTCTTGAGAATCCTTCCAATTGTTTGGTTTGGAGGGCTATTTTTATGTCTAAGAGGTACACTTTTTTTTCCACACACCGATGCCACTAGTGAACTTGGTGTCGTGATTTTAAAATATGCATTTTTATTTGTATTTCTACATTTATACTTTTGTAATACGTTTGATTCGGTTTTTCTTTAGAGGAGTTATCATGGAATTAGACTAGGATACTAGGTTTGTGAATGAAGTAAAATTTGAAGACATGCGTTGTGATGTGATTTTTCCTCCACAAATTGACCAATCCCAATTATTTCATCATGGTAATGCGTTTTGTTGTCTAAAATACCCCCATCAAGATATTTTGGCAACTCCGTATCTTCATTTCTCGGATCGAAAAAATTACGATTGATTCAGGATTGACAAGTTAATTTTTTAAAACTATCATATTTTTGAGATCTTCATGCACCTCCACATGTTCCACATTCCTTGTTATCCTCCCCAAAAAAATCATTTTTGAGAAATATGGAAAAATGACTAAGTGTCAAAATATTTCCCTTGTATTTCAGATTTTGGGTTCGGGAAACAATTTGAATGCAAATTGTTCCTCAAACCTGAAACCTGAAATACAAAGGTTTTATTGTATTTTAGGTTTTGGGTTTCAAGTTAAAATTTATATGTAAATTGTAAAATGAAACCCGATCCTTAAAACCTGACCTTCCAAGTGCATTCAGGTTTCAGGTTCTGATTTGTAATTTACATGTAAATTGTAAATGAAAACCCGATTCCCAAAAATAAAAGAAGGAAGTGCATTTTGGGTTTCGTGTTTTCAATTGAAATGTACATGTAAATTAGGATTTGATCCCTAAAACTTGAAACCCAACCAAGTTGGAAAAAAGTTTTCAACTTCCAACGTGAGTCTTTCGGGTTTCTTAATGTGCATTGCAAGGGCCAACTTCCTCCAAAACCCTTTCGGGAATAAAGGTTACTTTGCAAGTCCTAACTTCCACCCTTTGTTTCGTGTTTTTGGGACTCACTTGCATCAAAACATCTTGACCCAAATGCATGTTCCATGTAATGTGTTTTCCACTTCCAAAACCCGATGGTCTATAGTGTTTTGGGTTTTCATGATTCTTCTACATTGGAACATTGCTAATCAAACACATGTATTTTTTGACTTACATTCTAATCCCAAAACCCAATGGTACTTTTTGTTGGGTTTTCAAGGGTGTTTTGCAAGGTCATGAGACCCCAAAAAGGCTTGATTTAATAAATCAACCACTCATATTTATTGAGGTATGACACCTATACTTTAAATGACCATTACTTTTTCCTTGTAACTCTAAATTTTACAAAATTGGACATTTTGGAAATGTCTCATCATGGAAAATAGATTTATTAAGCTTGATGAGGTTAGGTGGGTGAAAAAGAGGAAATACAGTCATAACATTAGATGAGTGGTTTTAGATAGCTTAACAACTAGATTTGATGGGGTATGGCACCCATTCCTTATTTAACAAGAAAGCTAACGTGGGAGAATGGATTTGATAGAGTCCCATGAAAAATTTCAATGTATTTAATACATCTTTTTAGTGGTTGAAGAAAGAAATTTGAATTTCCCTCTTTTTCCCCTTCCCCTATCTCTCTCTCATTCTATATATAATGTAAAATATCACATTTATAAAAAGAGGATGTTCTAAAATGTAAAGGAACTATATAAAAATTGTTCTTGAGTAGATGTGAGTTACGAACCTCCATTTGAGATTGGAAATGTGTTCTTGTGCCTTCTTCTTCACATGTAATGGTTTGTGTATATTACCTTGAAAGTAATGAAATATTTATTTTATGGTGTTTTCTCAACCCTAACTTATGTTTTGTTGCATTTACTTTCCTCTCCATTCTTGTTTTTGTATTTTGTGCATGTATTTCTCCTTTGCATGTTCATTCAGTTGTGTCTCGGCTATTTTGGATCCGCGTCACTCGTGTTTTACCTCTCTATTCTCCATTTTCCTTCTACATTTTCCCTCATTAGAATGTCCCCACCCTTTTTGGTGTTATTACCACCTAATCATCTTAGGATTTCATTTCCATGCATTTAGTCATTTTATACCCTTAGATTAAAAATAAAATACCATGTGCGCCGACTATCACCAAGCGGGCGTTAGGAACTCACTCAAGGCACACATGGGTGACAAGTCTCTCCTTCATGTGATTCTTGTGAGAATACATCATCTTATGATATATTCAAGTGAAAATTAATATAAAATAACCATGCATCATTTGAGAACCTAGGATGAGTTATCACTCATTGCATCCATAAAAGAGAAATAACAAACAACATATAGAATTGATTCATACATAAAGGAAATACACAAGGATTATACTCATGAACACATATATGATTCAGAACAGAGTCTTATATTCATATTGATGAGTCCAGTAACCACATTACATTCCTTGAGGTCATAACAAACCCATATAACAATGTAGAGAAAATTCATGCATCAGAACTACACTATGTCCTTCACATTACAAAGATGAATATAGACCCATCCCTCTAAATATGTCATCACTCCTATATTTTCCTAATCCCAACCCATAGAATCCTCCATGGTATTTCTATAGAGCTTCACCTCTTTTCTAGTGCACTATTCTCTCTACATCTCTTCTCTTATCCCCTTATCCACCCTTTCTACTATTCGTGCACCTCTATATATAACTTTTATTCCTTCACCGCCATGCCTTCTAGAGGTAACATATCGGCTACCAAGTGTCAAGTGGTCCTCTAATGGAGCATGCCTCCTTTGATCCGAGCTCTCCACTTTTTGCAATGATGTTCTTTTGGAACCTTCCATCACATGCATGGAATATTCCCTTTTTGATCCTTCATCATCAGGCTGACACCTTATCCACTTTGCATACTAGAATGGTCACACTTTTCTCATGTGCTTCATGGGATGCCAAATATGGCTAAGTCCCAAAACCCATCTTACCTTGCGCGTGCACCATGTGTTCTAAAACCATGCTAGAACCCTTCCTTGAAAACCTTCAACCTATGCACCCTTCTTCAATAGGTCCCACATGTCCACGTGCCTTTCTTGTACTTAGCCAATATTTTGGGGCCCAACATCACCCCACACTATGCCTGTTCTCTATCCTCGGAAAACTCTTCAAAGAAATAAAGAATGGTGGGCTCTTATAATGGTTGGAAAGAAATAATAAAGGAATGAAGAATTGGGAGAAAGAATGAAAGAATGGGGAACTTGTTTATTGTTGGAGGAGGAGAGGGAAATCCTTCCCTAGTTCTGCCTCTAACTTCTCCCAAGCATCGACCTCATTTTGAGCTTGTTGACAGAGGTCACCCACAAGGGCACTTACCTCCTCAAAACTCAGCTCCTCTCCTTTTGTGCTCATGGTCTCAATAATAATTTCCAAATGCTTCCCCAAGTCCTCAAACATCCATCCTGTGGGTGATTTGGGGGTATAGTTCCTTCAACCAGATTTTGATCGAGCCTCGTAGGGTCTCGATTTCTTTTGACTTCTTCTCCACCTTAGCCAGGATCTTATCTCTTTTTTCTCTATTCCCCTTATTTTTCTCTTGTAAACTCCTTGAGTTCCATCTCATGGGTGGTAACCAAGATGCTTGCCACTCTATCCCTATCCACACTATTTTCATAAGAGGCTTCAACACTTGCTCAACGGTCTTCATTTATATAAGAAGTTTAGTGTATCAAGCCACAATCTCAAAAACCTTCATCTTGTTCTCTTTCTCTTTGGTGTGCATGCATGCCTCTTTCTACAAACTCCAAAGTGAGTGGTCACCTCTCCATTGTGAGAATGCGAGTAAATCCTCCAGACATTGCAAGGTTGATTCATACTTCTGCTTGGGTGGTGCTAAGTCAGGGTGCTTCAGGAAAATGGCATCTGTAATCATCTCCACCTTCTTGGAGACTTCACACCTTCACTTTTTTTTCTTCTTTCAGCTCATGCCTCATCTGAGCGTTGATCATCTCCTTTTTTTAGGTCCTTTACTCTTCTCCATGAGCTCCTTCTTTTTCTTCTCCAATTCCTCCTCCAGGAATCTCACTCTATCATTTCTCCCAAATAGTCTAGCCTCAATTTCGACTAAAACCTTATTAAGCACATTACAAACCTATTCATCTGATAGCTGTTGAGTGTTTGCCAAGGGATTTAATCCTTTGGTTTCTGAAATCTTCATTAGCACTCTCTACTTACTTCAAACTTAGGTTCATCTACATGAGACTCAAATACCCAAGATAGCATCTTCCTGGTCTAGGATACACACCTTCTTCATCAAATGATGACATAGCTAGGAGTTTCTCTATTGGTATGGTGATTTGGAAGCATGTGCGTAACACCTTTCTAGGATCATCAATGTATCCCATTCCCTACCTTGTGCCACCACTACGCCTTTCCCACCTATTCGCATAACTTTTTGGGAAGCTTACTGCCAATTTGGGATCCCCACCCATGCTTCCATACTCCTTCCCAACACTTTCTTCTTCTATCTCCTTTATAATTTCATCCATGCTCCACTCCAACTCTTGTTCCACAAACTTCTTCATGATGCCTACCACTTCTCTCTCATATATTTCTCCACTTGCTCCTTGGTGAGGCTTGGGGTTCCTTGGTTTTTGGTGCTTACTTCTTCACTCACCCCCTTGCCTTGATCCTCAACTTCTTCCTCGTCATTCTTCTCCTCATCTTCTTGTCATATTTCTCTTCATACTCCTCTCCTCTTCCTCTTCCTCCAATCATGTACATCATATACTAGATGGTCTTCACCTCCTTCAGGCTCATCATCATCCTTGTCATTGCCGATGTGTAGGCATCTAAAATTTTGTCTCTTCTGAGTCTTCCTCATCTATCACCTTCTGCTTCTTCCTTACTGGGGATTCTAGTACAAGAGATTATTCTTTCTCCTTCTCCTTGATAGGTGACCTCTTTGTTGGTGATTCTTCATGGGTGAGGTGCTCTTCATGCTCTAATGCCTCTTCTTCTAGGGTCTTTTCCTTGACAAGGGACCTCTTTCTCCGCACGTAAGTGTTAGGCTTCACGATTGCTTCATGCACACCCACCGATTATGTGGTCTACACACTTGGTGCTTTCTTCTCTTGCCCCTCTTCTCTTTCTCTCTTCTTTGGTGTGGCCTTCTTTCTCCCTATGGGGTCTTTTGAATGGAGACATCACTCTCTAGATATGCACCTTTCTCAAAATTTGTCCTTATGCGAAGATATATCCTTGTTGCAACCCTTCCAACGATTGGTAGCGTTATTGGCTTCATCATTTGAACTTCATGGGAGACATACTTCTCCATGTATGCACACTTTTTAGGGTACATGAGATTTCAATGCAGCTCACGGTGGTCTTGGTCCACCTCACTAAGGTCAAACCTTAGTCTTTTGGCTTCTTTGAACTGTTGACCCCTGCCTAGAAGTATTGCACGGTGAAGGAGAAGGGAAAATTACACCATGGGCTCTTAGTCCCATTTGTTAAGTGAACTTGCCAATGCAAAATGTTGGTAAACCAAAAATTCTAATTCTCCATCCATGAGTGGGAAAATAGTCTAGGATCCTCCACTCTTACCCCGAATGCATCACACATTCATTTATACCACTTCTCTAGGTGTGCCTTGTGAGTGGTCATCATGGTTTCACAAGTGTACTTTTCAAACCTTTTTGTGAGCAGGGATTCTCTTCTGGATACTCCCAAACAAATTTTTCTATCCCATCTGCACTCCAATCTCTAAGAAGATGATGGTTAGGAGGACGTTTCTGAATAATATCTTCTCTCCCTCTCATGTGCTTTGCTTATGATTTCATCCACAATGAAAGTGGACAAGTTATAGATGGTTCCCTCTGATATCTTCTAGGCATACATTTAGCCATGCCTTATTCACTTGTGTCCATCATTCTTGATCATTAAGCTTGGTCACCAAGTGTGTGGCCATCCTCATAATAGGTTCTAGAATCTCTACGATGTCAAAGTATCATGAACCCTTCTTGTAGTCATATGTTGTTATTGTCTCCTTGATAGCCTCCTTATCACTCAGATCATCATCTATACTTTCTCCTTCACAAATAAGGCATATGAACTTGGATATCAACTGTGGTGTTATGTGCATCTTGTGCCCTACAAAATATAAGTGATCCTCATGTACATGCGACATCAACCATTGATAAAGGTGCTCAAGCTTTCCAAAGTAAGGCAACTCATATAGTTGCAATAACCTTCTTTCTCCAATTTGACTTTCACCTCATCATTGTATATATAGGCATCCCATCTAGTGTCCTTTTTTAGTTAGACTGACCAAATCTAGCATCATTTCCTTCTCATTTGTGCTCATGTGATGGTTATAATCACTCACATGGTCATTTTCTTAAATGTGACACCCATTCCTTTCCTAGCAATACTCCATCTGGGTATTGCATTTCTACATACCATTCTTCATTGGAGCTCGCATGATAGTGGTTTTTTTCCTTTTCCCTTGCCCTTCTATTTCTTTGGTGAAATGGTCACTTTTTAGGTGCCATGCTTTTTGTCGGGATAAAATAAGAACTTCTTACTCTGCTCTGTTACTCTTCTTTAACTCCAAACTCAACTCCAAATCTCAACTCCTAGAATAAATCCTTCTATCTCCATGCCCTAGCTACCAAACCCTAACTAGGAAAACCTTCCACAAGATGGCACACACTTCAAACAACTTTTCTCTCATGCCCATGTACTCCTTCCTCCTAGTTTGCAGATCCACTCTAGTCACACACTTAATTTCTCAGATTCTTCTTCCTTCACACAAATCTCTTTTGGATTCCCTAGTTTGCAAGAGTGCTTCAACTTTGTAATAGTAAAGGTAGAATAAATGACTTTCCCACCTTATATTTATAGTTTTTTTCCCTCCAACAATAAATGTTATGCCACCTACCAACATACTTTAACATTAAATGTGGATTTTTCCACTAAGCTGACTTTAAGCGCCCTTACCCATGTGCCCATCCTGTGAAAAAAACCTTTACAACCTTCTAGCACACAAAAATCCAATCTGACCAAAGACTCTTACATGTGCATCTACAATGCCAAAGGCACTTCTTCTATCCTTTACCTATTTTTTTCCTCACCTACCTCATGTTGTTCTTGCACTCTTCATCCTTTGTACATGGTCTTTATTACAACCTTCTTGACACCATAATTCATTATCCACCATTTCCTCATGCACTTTCTCAACCTTACATGCTTCCTTCTACTAGGGCCACTCAACTTGTATTATAGGCCTATACTTTGCTTTTGCATTACTCCACCCCACACTAAAATAGATGTGCGGTCCTCTGTGCATACACAACCTTGGAAAAATAATGTGGTTATCAGCACACAGGCAAAAATGAAACAAAAAGAAAGGAACAAGCAACAAGAGAAAGGGAAACACAAGAAAATAAAAGCATAAAAGGAAATTCTAAGCTAACTGGAATACTACCTTATTACAAACACCAAGAAGACTTATTTATAGTAGGGCTTTCAGCCTACTCCCATTGAAATGACTTGGTAATCTCATCCCATCTAGCACTTGTAATCTGGAAAGTGCCTAAATCAAGAATGTATGAGATGATGTAGGGTCCCAACCAATGGACTTTCAACTTCCTAGATGGCACAGATACTTGGAATCATACAACAACACCATCTTCCCAACCTCAAACTACTTGTTCTTGATATGATGATCATGTCATGCCTTTTGTCTTAATTTTTTCTATCTTCTGACTCCATCTAGAAAGTGATCATCTTTTCATCTAACTGCATCAACTTATCAATCCTCTCTTCTAGCACTTGTTCATCAGCTAACCCTCATGTGCGCGCTATATACGTAGTGATGGTAACATGAATTCAACTAAAAAATAGCCTCCATGCCAAACACCAATTGAAATGGTGTGGCCTTGTTTAACCTCTTGTAGGTTTTCTTGTATGCCCATAGAATGGATGATACTTTGTCATCCCAATCTTGTCTTCCAACATCACAAATATTTAGTCAACGTGTGACTTAGTATTTTTTTAAATGCCTCAGTAGTTCCATTCACTTGAGGGTGATAAGGGGTAGTCTTATGATGGGCCACCATAAATTATGCTAACATAATCTTGACTATTTCATTGAGAAAGTGTGTACCTCTATCACTTGTTAAGCTTAAAGGACAACCATACATGTTGATTATGTTCTCCCATAAAAATCTAGCAGTATTGTCATTATGGTGCAATCCTTTGTAGGCACTGCCTCTTCCCATCGTGTTAAGTAATCAATGCTAAGTAATGATATACCATGAACCATTCCTTCACGTGGCTGGTGAAATTGGCCCTACAAAGTTGATTTCCCATTTTTCAATGGTTCAAGCATTGGATATTGGTCATAAGGGAATTTCATCCCTCTTTCCAGGTTTTCCAAGGCACTTGGAAATGGTCATAGCCTTACAAAAATCAATACAATCCTAGTAGATGGTTTCCCACCAAAGCCTTGCTAGTAAAATCTTCCACATGGTAGCATTTCTTGCATAGTTTCCTCCTACAATCCCACCATGCACTTCCTCCATAATTTCCATGTTCTCATGTTCCAATACATCGAAAAGCGTAAACCTCATCATGACCTAACTTATACAAGTCTCCACTAATCAACATGTAGGGTGTGACACGTATTGCTAACTACTTTCTCTCCAAAGCCTTCATCCCTTCCATGTGCACACCTATTTTTAAGAACACTGATATCTTCCAAGTCTGAGGGTGCATGCCAACCTAAATAGTTGCACATCATATCCGACATGGTATCCTCAATGCTTTGCACATCCTCCCCTGAGTTAATCCTTGATAAGTGGTCAGGTCTTGAATTTCTCTTTCCTAGTTTTACAACCACTATGAACTCAAACTCTTGAAATAATAGGACCCAACGACATATGTGCCCTTGCAAAATGGGATTGTTGACTAAGTATTTCAATGCCATGTGGTCCATGTAGAATATAAATGGTGTTGCCAACAAATACTACCTAAACTTGTGTAACACATAGATCATTGACAATGCTTCACGCTCAGTAGTTGTGTAATTTTGTTCTGTTGGTGTCAACTTTCTACTTGAAAACACAAGGGATGATCAAAAATTCCCTCACCAGGTTGTGCTAGTACTTCTCCCATAGTTTTCCCTGAGGCATCAACATGCACATGGAAAGGCTTATCCCAAGAGGGAAAATGTAGTATGGGTGTTGTGATAAGCCTATCCTTCAAAGTGTCAAATGCCCTCTGTTGCACCTCTCCCCAATGAAAGGCACTCTTATGTTTTAGCAATTCCTCCAAGGGTGATGATCTTGGCATACCCTTGATGAATTTCCTATAGTACCCTGTATGCCCAAGGAATCCATGCACTGCGCTTTGACTAGTAGGCTCCCCTAATCCTATAATAACTTACAACTTTGGTGGGATCCACTAGTAAGCCTTCTTTACATATAATATGTCCTAACAGGTTCCAAATGGAGTAGCAAAGACACATTTCTTAATGTTGAGGGATATCCTTAATTGCTGACATCTCTCAAACATCAGCCTCAAATTGTCACAATGGTCTTTCACCAACCCATACACATTCCAATCATCTAGGTAAACTTGAAGAAATTTATGGATGAAGTCTTGAAATGCTTGTACCACGATGCATGAGAACACAACAGGCACATTCTTCAATCCAAAAGGCATAACCATGTAGGAAAAAATTCCCCATTCAATGTGTGAAAATTTTTCTTTCTCTAGTCTTCCTTTGCAATCCTAACTTGGTGATACCTAAGAACCCATCCGTGAAAGAGTAGACTTCACACCCGACTACTCCTTCCAAAATTTCTTTAGTAAAGGGGGTTGGAAAAGGATCGATGACACATACTACATTCAGGTCCCTATAGTCCACATAGATCCTTATCCTTCCATCCTTCTTGATATTGATGACCATTGGGATTATCCATTCTGATTCTTCCACTACCTCAATGATACTAGATGCTATCATCTTGTTTATTTCTTCCTTGACCCATACGCATAAATTTGGATTCATCGATAAGGCCTCTTTTGAATCGGGCATGCACCTTCCTTCAACTTGATCTTCATCTCCCCTAAGGAATGGTGAACACCTTTGAGTTCATGGTACCCATGAGGGAAAAAATCCTGGAACTCATGTAATAGATCAATGACCTTTGAAACTTATTTTTCACCAATAGTCCCCAATGATAGCTTCCTTAGGTTCTATCTCTATCCCAATGTTAACCTTATTTTTTTCAAGGGCTCATGGTAGGTGCGTGCTCACTCATCAATGCTATCTATGACTTCATGCATACCTTTAGAATGGTTAACATCCAAAGTTTCCATCTCTTCACCATCTACTACATAGACCATTTTTCCTTTTTTTTTTTCCATGCACGCGCTCAAGTTGTACTTCCTCTGATTCTTCTTCATTGAGGTGCATCTCCAAATAAGGCTCACCTAAAATTCCAGTAGCCTATCTTCTATCCATAGCACTATCTCCCATCGTAAGGCACTTGATTACTTGTAATGCCTTATCCACTGATGGCTTTGTACTCCTATACTCGAAATCTTGAATGAGATCAACCACTCAACTCTTTCCAATTACCCATTTGATGATGCATCTCTGAATGAATATACCATGCACGTGCATAACCTTGTAAGGTGGAATACAACTTATGCACCCATAACAAAGGTGGTAATGCTTTTGTGCTTCCCATCTAAGCCTTCTCACATGCTTGGATATGAAATGAGGTGGTCTCTTTACCATGGTAGTCTTGTATGATAGTGGGCATTGCTCTTTTTAGAGAACCTTACAAAAATGTGATTCTTACCTCACACATTTAGGGAGGCTTTCTCGATGTGTAGCCCACCAATGTGTTGCATTTTTGAGTAGGTTATAATTGAACATTCCCATTCTTTCATCCTCATTCTTCCATTGATCCTCCATTTCTCTGTAAGAAAATTTTAGGGTATGCTCCTCCAGAGTAACTTGGAAACTTCTTTCCTCCTAGGCACTTGACTAGAGCACGCCTTCATTACCCTTGTTACATATCCTCTCAATTATCACCCAATCAACTCATAAGTCCCATGTGCCCAATTTTTGCATGCCATGCTAGTGGTATCACTCAAGGACTGAGCATATTCAAACTGGATGACTCCTCTCGTGGGATGAATTATCTCAGGATCTCTGATGGAGCACACATAGATTCTTTCAAGGAATTCCTCTCCTAAGGGTTCAGTATAGGGTGTTGATTCTCATCTATTAAAGGGATAATCACCCTTTCTTCCTTTTTCTCAAAGCTGATATACCCCTTGTTAAATCGTAGGTCGGCATTGTTCTTATAACACCATGGGCACCCAAGTAATTCTGGAAAGTTATCTTCCTCGGTGAGCTAAGACTTCAAAGTCTCTAGTGAACTTGGCCCCTTGAATGGTGATAACTACATCCTTCAAGACTCCAATGGGCATTTCCTTAGTCTTGTTTTCCATATACAACACATTCAAGATGGTTGTAATGTGGGTCTTCCCATTTGATGCCATGCATCCAAGGTAAGAACATTGACCTTTGTTCCTGTGTCATGAGGATATTACTTAGAAGCCACCCATCAACAACTACATTCAATGTAATCTCCTTATCATAGTCAAGGATGTGAGGAGGAAGGTTTACATGCAAAACTTACCTTTCACACTCTCTCTCGATGTATGGTACCTTCTCCCTCATCCATTCTCCTAGTAAGGGAATAATATTCTCTTGCCTTAACATCCTACATACTTCCTTGACCTCATCCAGTCCTCCTTTGGAGCCTCAACATTCTTCCTTTTCTCCAACTACTTTTGATTTCTCCTTTAGACATTGGATCTCCCCTTGTAAACTCCGAATCATGTCCATAGTCTCTTGATACACCTCCTTTTGATGAGTAAGGTCTGATACTTTCCATGTACCACTTCCTCTCTTGAAACTAGTGTCCTTTGTCTTGGCATCTCCTGGCATGCATGTGGCCTTTACTGCATCATCACCAATATAGGTTCTAGTCCTGACTCATGCACCACTCTTGGCATCCACTATGAATTAGCTTTCTTGATGCTCACCATCCAATGACCTTTGTCCTTTTGGTGATGTTGGTTCATATGCTCATAAAGCTTTAGACACTCTTCATACTTATGTTTCTTCCCACACCATGAGCATTATAATAGATCAGGACACTCACTGCTTGTAATGCTCTATAGATCCATAGTTATAACAGGTTCCTCATGCAGAACTCACTTCTTCCTCCATTGTGGTTACTGTGACCATGAAATCCTTCATGAAAACCTCTTCCATGTACTCCTCCATCTGCACACCTTCATAGTGATGATCATCATCCTTGGAACTACTTGCAAGACTATTTTGAAACACACCAAGATCAATAACATCATGGATATGATCAATCAATCTATAATCCTTGGTATCATGGGTCATAGAGGTACATATATTACAATAGAAAGAAACATTCTTGTGGATTATGCACACTATAGTAGAGGGCACCTACTTGCATCATGGTCCCCATGGAAAATTTCATAGTCTACCACCATAGTGCGTATACCAAATTCTAGGGAAACTATCCTTTGCATGCCCTTCCACTTCACATTCTATACACCAAATCCCACTACGAACCTCATGCACTTGAGTTTGTAGACAACTTCTCCAACTACTTAGCCATTGCAGCAATTTGAGCCTCTAGAAAAGGACTAACACCAGTATCAATGCTCCTAATAACCTCAACGCACACGCAGGGAAGCTTCCAATACCTCATGTGGGTCTGTGAAAGTCTTGTGTGTTAGAGATCCCTTCTAAATGGTGTTATTAATCCTCCAAAAACCATTGAGCATGTTGAGAAGGATGAATGTCATAGGATAGTTTTGATAAGAGAGTCTTCAAACATGCATCATAATCCCACACACTCTCTTGCCATTCCTTGTTGGATCTCCTTCAGAGCATTGATGCTTTTTCTCAAACTCAAGGATATGGAACTCTACTAGAAGGCATTCTTCAATGTGGTGTAGTCTACCACCATCGATGAGGGTCATATTTTATACCAACTATGCACACGTCCTTGACAATGTTGTTGCAAACTGACTTTCCTTCTCACTCTGGGGTAGTGATCCCTTTTATGTGCCATAGTAATTCACACTTGTGCACATGCTCTACAACATCTTCAATACCCCTATAGTCTGGTAAGTGTAATGACATCTCAAAAATACTTGTGGAGGTGGTTGAGGCCCTTGTCCTCCTG
This sequence comes from Taxus wallichiana var. yunnanensis, assembly GCA_018340775.1. Lineage (NCBI taxonomy): Eukaryota > Viridiplantae > Streptophyta > Pinopsida > Cupressales > Taxaceae > Taxus > Taxus wallichiana. The sequence continues at coordinate 408,180,916 of CM031238.1, read as the reverse complement.
ATCCAAAGCCTTGGTTTCCTCTCGGTGTTTCCTCCTCCACCATATCCACTAGATCCACCAAGTCATGTTCCTCTTGACCCACCAGATCCTCCAGATCTGCTAGGTCCACTAAGTCCTCTAGCGCCTACCATCCAAATCCACCTCCGCTGCCAGTGAAAATGGCCTGAAGTGGTCATGCCTAGTGTTCCCAATGTCCCACTAAATTATGTGCTTTGATGGTTTGTGATATTGTCCCACTACTAGTTGTGTGTCCCGTGCCACTCCTAGACATGATACCCAAACCTTGCATATTTGCACCTTGTCCAAAAATTCCTCCAAATAATGGAATGGTTTTGTACATCCATGGATGTTCCAAACAAGAAATTATATCTCCTAGGTGCATATCGACTACTCGCACTAATACCAATACAAGTTAAAAATACTCCTTCCTTGATATGGAAAACCAAGCAACAGGGGTTAGTTGCCAGGTGGGTTTAGATGTGTGCTGATAGATCTCCTTTCTCCATGTGAAAAACTCTTATTAGAAGTTGAAGGGGCTTCTCTCCTATTCTTGCCAAGATGGGGTAGCATAGACTACTCTAGTTCCAAATCATCTTCGTGAACCTCAAATCCTTCCCACAATGTATACCTCCATAAATCCATCACACTTGTAACCTCACATTGTCTAGTCATCTCCCTTTCATGAGCTTTTCTATACTTGAGTTGTCTCTCCTCCCTTTCCTTTTCAACCACAATGTCCACCATCTTCCTCCACCCTAGCTTCCTCTCCCAATGCTTAGAGAAGCTTAGCCGGCCATGGGAAATGCCTCTAAACTCAAGGTAATGATCAAGATCTTCATAGCCAAAGGAATAACACATAAAAATGATCCTTTGGGATCCCTCAAAAACTCAAACTCAACAAATTCTAGGAAAGAATATGTAGAAATGGCATATTCTAGAGTATAATTGGTCAGCACTCCTTTCCACCAATGATCAACAACATGTGTCCAAGTCAGATCTGCATCCTGCAACCTCTGATAGTCATCTTGGGTCCATACATGTGATCTATAGTAGTACCAGCTCGATCTAGATGCATATGTTGAAATCCATTCATATAGTTCTACTGGAAACAATAGAAGAATGTCTCATACAACTCATGGTATAGGTTCTCTTCTACCCATCTACACAATCAAACTTAGGTCCAGTGTTGAATCTTTGAGAAAACTCATCCTCTTGTGCTCTTGAACCATGTTTCAACACTTTCCAAGGTCATATGTTCTATCATCATGCATCACAAGGACAAATATGTATGTCCATTTCTCACAACAACTTCGAAAATAGGTCCCAAAAATGGAACCAAGATGTAGTCATTTTTATACCCTTAGATTAATAGTAAAATCCCATGCGTGCCAACCTATCACCCAACTAGCATTGGACACTCACCTAAGGCATGTGGGCATTGAGCCTCTCCTTTATGTGAGTCTTGTGAGAATACATCATCTTATGACATGATATTCAAGTGTAAAATGAATAGAAAAGAACCATGCATCATTTGAGAACCTAGGATGAGTTATCACTCCATTGCATCCATAAAAGAGAAATAACAAACAACATATAGAACTGATTCATACATAAAGGAAATACACAAGGATTATACTCATGAACACATATATGATTTAGATCGAGTCTTATATTCATATTGATGATTCCAGTAACCACATTACATTCCTTAAGGTCATAAAAACCCCTTATAACAATATAGAGCAAAGTCATGCATCAAAACTACACTATGTCCTTCACATTACAAAGATGAATACATACCCATCCCTCTAGATATGTCATCACTCATGTGTTTCCTAATCCCAACCATAGAATCCTTCATGTTATTTCTACAGAGCTTTGTGTCTTTTCTAGCACACTATTCTCTCTCCCGCATCTCTTCTCTTAGCCCCTTATCCCCCTTTCTACTATCCACGCACCTCCATATATAAATTTTCTTCCTTCACTAACATGCCTTCTATGGTAACAGATTGGCTTCCAAGTGTCCAAGTGGTCCTCTAATAGAACATGCCTCCTTTGATCTGAACTCTCCCTCTATGCAATGGTGTTCTTGTGGAACCTTCCGTCACATGCATGGAATATTACCTTTTATCCTTCAAGAACTGGGATGATACCTTATCCACTCTACATGTTAGAAGGGTCATGCTTTTCTCGTGTGCTACAGGGATGCCAAATATGGCTAAGTCTCAAAAAACCCTCTTTCCTTGCATGCACATCGTGTGTTCTATAAACACCCTAGAACCCTTCCATGTGTGTCTTCAACCTACACACCCTTATTCAATAGGTCCCACACGCCCACGCACCTTCTTATACTTAGCCAATAGTCTAGGGCCCAACAATGCATCTTTTTAACCCTCTCTTTGTCCTTGGTTCATTAGAATGTGTAGAATAGAATTAGTTAGATTTTATTCAGTTGTAAGAGTAGTGTTAGCATTAGATTAGGTAGAGAAACCAAACTTCTTTGGAGTTTTATTTCACTTTGAAAGTCCCATACTTGTTAGATCATCCCATGTTAGTAAAAAGTAGGATCTGCAAACAAGAAAATCACAGGGTGCTACTTTTTGTGATAACAATTTTAAATTTGTTGAATTATAAGAGGATTTTATCCTTGAGGCTATTTATGAAACAACTCTTGAAAAATTCATCCAAAACCTTCCATGTGATTGGCTAATTTCTCAATTTCAGCTTGATAATCATGGAATGATCCTGTTTTTAAATTTTGGTGAATTCTCATGTGAAGTAATCATAATTGTTGGGGCCAAACTACTCCATAATTAGGGATGAAAATTGTGGCCACTCTAGTTCATCATGATATTTGAAATACCAATGGTACCATTATAGGGATTCTTGTTCCCAAAGTGAAAATAAACAATAGAAACCTTTCTCATGTAATATGTATTGTGGAGACTAAAGAATTAGTCTACTCGGTATATCCACCCATTGGATCTATACTATTGAATCGAGGAAAATTAAGGTTGGGACCATGTGACATATTTAGAGAAGAGTAATTGTGTTTAGAATTGAACTCGGTGTGGAGAAAATTAGTAAGGAATGAAATTGTTTTATTGAGTCCTTGCATCATTTGTGTAAGATCAAAAACTTGTGCTTTGAAGGAGGTGATTTATTCCTCCATGTTTTTTGTGCTTGCATAGGTTACAACCATGACCAAGAGGGGTTATGAGGGTTTAGAAAAGATTGTTTGGATTTATATTTTAAAATGACCTGGTTGATGAGATGATTGTAATGGTATAATTACTTGAAGGACCTCAATTCTTTTTGTGAAAGTATCTTTAGGCACGTGGCTAAAAATAGCGCTTTCTATGGAATTTTTTTTTTTGAAAATTGACTTGATGTCGAATGATCTCCAAATCCACGAAACTCAAAGTGGTCGGGTTCCCAATGAGAGAGAAAATATAATCAGTACATTTTTTCTTATGATAAGGTTTTCAAGTCATGGAAATAGGTCATGAAACCTAGTCAAGGAAATAAGTTGAGTAAAAAAGTTAGGGAAGTAAGTTGGGGAAGAAAATGAAGTAAAAAGTCGAGGAAACAAGTTGGGAAAAAAATTAGGGAAGCAAGTTGGTGAAGAAATTTAGGGAAAAAGTCAAGAAAACAAGTTGGGAAAGCAAGTTAAGGAAGCAAGTCGGGAAACAAGTCGAGTTTTGAGATTGCAAAATAAGAAAAAAACTTTGACATGCCTTTTGATATGATTCCATGAGATATGGAAAAAAATCATTGTAAAGGAATTGGCTCCAAAAAGATCTTTTATACAAGATGTAATTATCCTCCTATGATAGATTAATCTAAATATCATAATTCGGTAGAAAATATATTATTAAATGGAAATACTAAAATCACATTACCAGATCATAGGTTACTTTGAGGGGAAACCTTCTTTGAGAAATCTCAAATAAATAATATTCATGGATTCCTTCATTAGGCCTAAACACTCCCTAATATACTAGTTCTACTCTAGAAACTACTACTACCCATGCATGTGAGATTAATCTTAATAGCTTAAGGGATGACTTACAAAGCATACATGTTTATATCATTTATTATAATTAAAATACATGCATATTTGTATACAAAATTCTTTTTTTGTATCTTACTCTTTTTAATTCCATTGAGTAATTTTATTTTTCATCTTCAAATTGTAGGGAAAATTAGTGAATCATTTATGGGAATGCAAGATAAAAATAAAAAATGGAATATCATTTGCAATAGATGTGATTATGAGAAAAATGGTAATTGACTTTATAGTTGGAACAACATAGACCCTAGTTCACAACCTCAAGTATCAAACACTCTTACTCAGTCGAGGAAATATTAATCACAATAATAAGCCCTATATTCTGGTTACACATTCCCGTGGTGGAAAATATAAAAATATAATGGTCACACTTTCAGTTTCCCATAAGATATATCTTCTATTTTTCAATACCTACCTCTACATGTTGAAGATGTTGGCATTTTGGTGCTCAAGAGAAAATGATTTGAAAAAAGTGTATTAGATTTGAAAATAAACAAAACTACTTTGGAATGTAAAATAATCCATGATATTTACTATAAATATGTAAATATTGATGAAGAAGCTCTTAATCAATTACTAGATAAGGATATAAACATCTCTAAAATCTTTCACCACCTTCCAATGCTACCCCCGAAAAAAATGGAAACAATATAGAAACACATGGGGAAGAAAATCCAAATGAAGATGCACTATAATTATCATCTTTAATACCCATTATTGTAAATGTGTGAATTGAGGTTGAGGAAAACCAATACTATTTACAATTGGAGACATCTGAGGTGTCCCATGTAGTGGATTTGAAAAGTATTAGTCCAATTCCAATTAATGAATATAACACAAAAATGTTGTATGTTATGGATTTTACTTCTTTTTTCCAATAGGAGTAACTATATTTAGGCAACCTCATATACGAGAGGTATCCATGCATGAATATGTAATTCAATTAATTATGTACCATGATACTAGGTTTGGTATGCATCCTCAATTATAAAATTTTCTATTAAATATCAAGATGTGTCATCGCACTCATGTAACATCAGTTGTATTTTCAAAGAAAAAAGTTGACAATGATTTTTCAATTATAATAGGAGACCTTCGTCACTACTTAAAAGACCTACCAGATGAATGAATTACCCAAATTATGTGGTTTGGATCAAACTTTCAACAAACCAAATCTTATTGGTCTAAATGTAGAATTGTACTAATATATATATAATTGTATAATTGGGATCCCCAACCATCTTTTTCACACTTATTTTAGCTGATACTAAATGGATAAACCTACACAAAATTGTTTTGGGACCATCTCTTATAATTGTATTTATTGGATATTATTAAAGGATACCAAATATTATTATCCACATTTGGTCTCTCCATATATGGAAAAAATTACCATCTTCTATGAATAAATCTTGGAGAAAATATTCCAAAGTAAATATTATCTAGTATAGGTAAAATATTTACATTTTCCTTTTAGAATTATACAATATATACATATTTGTATTATAAACTATCTAAATTTTTCTTTCATAATTTGGTACAAATGGAAACATAGAGGATCAAATCATAAACATGACTCCTTTGTGGTTAGAGAATTGCCCTAACATGGAAACAATAGATTGGAAAAACCCCTTCAAAGTAAATTTTGTCAAAGAATTATTTGAACAATATGTAACAAACATGGAACCCAAAACAAGTTCAATGTTTCCTATCTAGAATGCACCACTCAAACTTAGAGGACCCTTTCTTATTAGACACACTAGAAATACTTGAAAATGACTCACAACTTGACTAAAATGAGATTTTAACCCGTGTTGTGAGACACAAAAATGTACCAAACAAACATGTTTGTGCAAGAAAGGACTTACTTTATAATGTAGATATAAAGTGTCATGGCCTTTACAACCAATTTCAACTTTGTTTTTTAATGATAAATGTAAAAATCTATACACATGCTCAAAATGATGATAAGGTTAATATAAAAAAACTCCAACATGTTATCAATTTTACATGAAAATATCAAATTCCATCCAATTATCTCTCAATATGTTGTCTTACAATATATAGCCAAGTATGTATCAAAGGAAGAACATAAATATGAAAGATATCACCATATGTTTACCAGGATCTCAAATGATGCGACAATACATGACCATGCCACACTTATGTACATTAAGTTTCAAAATTAAATTTGTTGATCACAACAATAGATCATATGAAACTTGACATATATTATAAAATTACCACTCTCAGTCCATAACTATATTTTCATTACACTTTCTTTGAAAACAAATATTCAATTAGGTGAAAAACAATAATGCACTTGAAATTACAATACCATCATTCATTTAGGAATATATACATTTCCCATATTACTTATCTGCACTACCAATCATAGAAATTGCAAAGTCATGGTTGTATGATATATGAAGAATTAATGACCATTGGAGAAAAAATGTTAAACTAATAATAGTAAGAGTGTTACCTTGCTATTTAGTTGCTCGTGCATCAAATCAACAACATATGAAGGGTTTTTATTTTATGAGTTATTAATGTATAAACTATTTTGCAATATTTAAATTGACATAGGGATAACTATGAAAAACATTTATAGAAATCAAGAACAATTCAAAGAATCCTACCACATTTGGCATGTTCAATACTCAAATGATGTAAGTTGAATAAATAAGCAACAAAAATAGTGAAACAAAAGAAGAAGGTATAATATAGATGGAAGGATGAAAATTACCATCATGATTACACATAAAAATTATTATTAAAATGAATGATCTAGACATGTTTGGGCTTCGAGAGGTTAACATTAACTATGATTGTAACTAATGCCAACTACAAAAAGAATTACAAGAATCAATTACCAATTTCATACAAGTGAACCACATTTCATTAGGAAACATACAACACAAAACTTTAAATAACACATGCATAGATATGTTTTCTGTTAAACAACAAAATGTTTTACATATTATACATGAAAAATGAGCTATTGAAAATGATTATTCAAGGGAGCACTGGTACTATAAAATTGTGCTTAATAAAGACAATTACTCATGCACTGCATTCTCTTTCTACTACAAGTAGCTCTTGACCAATTCTTCTTACACCAATAGTGAAACACTCCATATAAATGTGACAAGTATAAATTCCATGCTTTTAATTATAATTCATAACATTCAAACCCTAAAAGGCTAGATGTTAGAATTTCAATAAAAATGAAATTTATTGATTACATTTTAATCGATGAAAGGAGTTTCACGGGGCCATGAATTTTAGGAAAAAACAACATCCAACTGCAAAAAGGACTCTCAAATTTTTGGGAAAAATAATTCAGAGGTAGTTCAATCATACTAGTTGGTGATATAGCTAATCTACCCCTTGTTAATGACATACCAATGTATCCAGGAAACTCATTTGGCTACATAGTGGAAAAATCAATACTATTATAATGTTAGACACCAATTTTTGCCAACAAGGTTTTACTTCATCAAAAATCAAATCTAGGAAACTATTATCCCACATCGAAACTTAGAGCTTACATACTAACATTGAATGCTTCTCTTTTTTGAGCAAGTTTCTTCATTCCTATTTATATTAGTGAACTAGTAATAAAGGAAATGAAAAAATCTAAAATATGAAGGGTTTATGGTACCTTGGGATGATATGGATGGATATGGACACAATATGAACTCCTCCTCACTGTGAGATAAGTGACCTACACAACAAAGAAGACTAAGAGGAAAAATGGATTAGTAGATATATGGAGGGTTTCGAACAAAGACGGTCTTGAGAAGTGTGAGCTTCCTAGGATGGATGTCAACCCTCTTGTAAATAAGATAAGATAAAAATTGAATTTTGATAAATTAGATGTAGTGTCTATGTAGAATCTGAAGTAAAACAAAAACTAAAAACTTAATCTAAGATGATGAAATAAGATCCGATCTTAATACGAAAAAATAAATCAAACTCCGACAAGGGTCGACAACAACCCAAGACTCGTAGAGGGCCAATCAATAGCTACTGGGGTTGGATGAGAAGGAACTGCATAGAAATAGGCATGCAAGATCTTCTTTAGCTAGATCTAAACTTGGAAATGGATTTGGAATAAAAACAAAAACATGTAATAATGACTTGAAACAAAATGAAACAGAGAAAGGATGCAAGAAAATTAAGAAAGCATATGGTAAACGATATGAAAACAACTCCTGGGTCAATGAAGAATAGGCTGTATTGGTGGTGATTGGGGATTGGAAGAGTGGATCTGGAAGGTTGATGAGTCTTGATAATTAGATTTTAAAGGAAAATGACTATGATCAAACAAGTGATGGAGAAAATGACATAGATATAGAAACAAAGGGATGGGTTGATAGTGACTAGAAGTGGATCGGCGGTGGGGCTAAATTATACTTGGACAAATGAAATAGGAAAATGATAGCCTGTAGATGAAGAGAAAAGTGTCTGGGTGCATGAATAGGGTACTTGGATGAATGTAACAAGATGATGTAGTTATATCTAAGCATGCAATGACAAGAGGACTCCAAATCTCCCAAAACAAACACAAGATCTCCAAGATGGCTTCTAGATGGATTGACAACTGTAAAAAGAGGTCACAAGATGAAGGTAAGATCACAAGAGCTCATAAAATCTCAAAATTACATCCTTGAACAATGAGGAGTCATGATAACTAGATTTGAAAGGAAAATGACTGGATCAAACAAGTGATGACATAGATATAGAAACAAAGGAATGGGTTGATAGTAACTAGATTGGATCAGTGGTTGGGGCTGAATTATACTTGCAAAAATGAAATGGGGAAAACGATAGCTTGTAGATTAAGAGAAAAGTATTTGGGTGCATGAATGGGGTACTTGGATGACTCGCACAAGATGATGTTGTTATATCTAAGCATGCAATGACAAGAGGACTCCAAATATCCCAAAATGAACACAAGATATCCAAGATGGCTTCCAAATGGCTTGAAAGCTATAAAAATAGGTCACAAGATGAAGGCAAGATCACAAGATATCAAAAATATCAAAATTACATCCTTGAACAATGAGCGGTTAATGTAGTTTTATAGGGTTGATGGAGACACGGGTAAGTTGTCGAGACTATAGAGAGACGTCCATTTGGGTAGTGGAGTGATGTCTAACTCAAGGAAAAGAGATCCAAATGAAGTGGGATTAGGGTTTAGATGGATAGAGATGAGATATGGTTGCATAAGGAAGATAAATGAGTATGTGCGTAGTTAAAATGAGCAAATAAAGGCCATAAATAGGTAAAAAAGTAAATGATGGCCTAGAGATAACAAATTGGAAGATTTAGGGATGAGAAATGGGATTAAATGATAATTGAAGATGATTAGGATTAATTAATGATAATTAGGGAGAATAAAATAATGAGATGAGGATTAGAGTTAATTAAGGATAATTAACATAAATGAAATAATGAAATGGTTAAAGATGGGAAAAGATAAATTGAATTTAAGAGGGAATATGAAATTTGAATGGATGGATATGAAGAAAAGAGAGAAAACGTGGGGTTGAGGGTGGTGATACCAAATTTTGGTGTCTACATTTTCCCCTTTTGATGAGTGGTTTGTGTTGGGAAAGCCATGAGACAAAAACAAGAAGGATGGAAAAGATAATTGATTGGGTGCTCCCCCTCAAACTAGGGGTCGATGACACAAAGGAAGTCAATCATGATTTTGAAAGAGATAGATGAAGAAGGGTGGAAAGGATGAGAAAATAAGATGAGGGGATAAGATATCCCAAATGAGGATTGAACAAAAAGTAAAAACAAAATAAAAATATGGCGGTGATTTCAAAGTCACTCTAGTAGGGAACAAAGTATAGTCTTTAGGGAGATGATGACAATGTCCTAAGGACTAGTGAGTTGGAAGAAACCACTACAAAATGGGGGAAACCAAGGGAATCCAATTAAATGGATGAGTTATCCATAAGAATAGTGGGTCAAAGGAAGCTATTGAGTATGTAAAAACAAATGTGAAAAATGGTCAAGAGAAGGGTCACAACAAGAGAAGAGGGGTGGGATAAAAAATATGCGTCCGGGGTGAGAAGAGGGTACACAAGGATGGCCACAAAGGAAAAAGGATGAAAATAGGGACATAAAAATGATGCAGGGGAGTACCACTTTAGGAAAAAGTGGAAGAAAATATAATTTTGAAAGGAAGGATTGATCAAAGATGGAAAAAGGAAGATTTTTGATGTAGGGTTGGATTGACGACAACTAGGGGTGGTCGGTGGCGATTAGGAAAAAAATGACGACCCAAGAGGGGTCGATGACGACCATGGTCTGTGGGCTATATAAGCCCATGGGTTGGTTAAAAAGATCATTTGCATGCTATAAAGTGAAGATCGAGAGATTTGAGTTATAAAGAGAGAGTGATGTTTTGAGAGAAATGGAGGCTAGATGAGATGGAAGGAAGTGATAGAGGACCCGTAGGATGGTAAGTGCCTAAACCCTAGCTTGTGTTTAAGCATTTGGTTTATTTTTCTTTTTTTTAATGTGCCACTAGGGGGTCACTGGTGATCAGTACATGGTCATCACCGACCGAGATTAAAAAGGATTTGACCATAACCAAGAAGTTTCGATCTAACCTAGGTCGGCATTGAATAGGGTGGGGATGATATTTTTACTTAATTTTGATTTTAATGATATCTTGATGACAAATATATTGATGGTTGCATGTTTCATTGGTTTTCCAATCCCAAGAGACCTTATACTTGAGGGATAGAGTTCTTACCCTCTTTTATCATATGAGGGGTGATATTACAGACGCTAAGTGGTATCACTTAGTAGTAGTAGGACTGGGTGAGCTCTACCACCACCAATAGAGTTCGAAGATTTGGGCCTTATGATTACGTTGGTGGATTGGTGGGAAGTGCGGGCAGAACATTCTTGTTTCAAACAAGGGAGATGATTGTTACTTTAGAGGATGTGTATCACATCCTAAGGCTAAAAATCTAGGGTAAGTAGATAGTTTCCATCATAGTTAAAAACAAATTAGGGTCCTAACATGACTATTTAGAGCCGATTCCCCATAGATCACTTTTACATCTGGGGCCTTTCATATTGAGACCAGATATGAGAGGGGTGTAGTGAGGAGTAGACTAATTTTATTGGTGATAATGGCATATCAAGTTATGCACTTCTAGACTCGGGGGGTGTAAAATTTCCATGGAAAATGCCAGAGTGGTCATAGATATTGGTAAGCATTAGGTAGTTTTTTCGTTTAGGAAAATGTTCTTTGTATAGGTGTACTAGGAGTTATCGATGTATATATTGAGGAGGAGGAAAATATTAGATGTATGATTTCTAATCCATTGTTGGGACAAGCATATAGCAATCATCAGGAAGCCAGGGCTTATGTGGATTATATGTGTTCATAGGGTTCTTCAAATAATTTTGTATAAGCCGTGGAGATAGATATCAAGCCGCCGTAGTATGGAGATAGCTGCAAATAAAGAATAGATCTATGTATGAAATAACAGGACCTCAAAATACTAAGGGAGCTCCATGTACATATAGTAGAAGCCGCAGATAATAGAAGATGTCTGCCAAATATTAAAATAAGTCGTTGATAACAGTTAAAGCTGCAAATATTGGAAGAAGATGCGGAAAATGAGAAAGACCCATAGAGAACTAGAGAAAGACATGATAAAATGAAATAAGTTGACATCAATCAGTAGATTGAAGACAAATTGAACTAAGACAAGACAAAAAAGCCAATAGAGGCATGATTCAAAAGAAGTGTCTTTTGAATTTGATTATATTTTGTGTATTTATTGTAACTTATATATTATATATGGGTGTGTCACAAGAAATGTATGTGTGAGTGCCATTTGGAGATAGTTTTTACGATAACGAGATAGATAAGATAAAATATACTTGTACTTGATAATGATGTAATCATTATTGATAGATAAATAAAGACTAGAGTTTGGGATGAATTTTTTTTTATGCTTCCCTTTATGTTTTTGTTCTTAGAGTATATGTGGTGTATTTCTTACATACATCCTTAACTAAGATCAAATTTTCTAATCCTCACAATATTGTTGGGGTTTTAGGTCAACATTTGGTGTTTGAGCCCAGGTTCCTTTTGTTAAGTGGATGTCAGGAAAGATTTCACCACCAGGGTATTGGAAACCCGCATTGTTAGAGATTGAAAAGTTGTGGGAGAAGAAGATTGACATATTCGTAAAAGGAGAATAAAAAAGGTAGAACATAACTTATAGGCTATAAAAGCAGAAGTGTTTGGAGAGTACAAAGAAGAATTTTGGGCCCAATTTTCACATCATTTGTGTCCCTATTTATCAAAGACATGTAAAGAGGACAAAATGGTCATGGATGTATTTATGAAAACCTTTTGAGTGGACTACAGCCAAACCAACCATAGAAAAATTTATTAATGAACCATGGACCAGAGCTATCGATTACTTAGTAAGAAACTACTCTATATTCCTACATAATTACATTGGTAATTCAAGGTTAGACTAGTTTTGATATCAAGAAACAAGAAGTTATGAGTGGAGTCTCATAGATTGATTTCTTCAGTCAGTTCCATTCTTAATTAAAGTGTTAATGATAGAAAAGGGATTAATTAGGGAATGAAAAAGTTCCTTTAGGGGGATAGGCACCACGAGGACAACATGCGTGAAGGGGGCGATCTAAGAGGCATGACTTATAATAATTAATGGGGTGTTGGTTGGGGTGGTAGAAATAAGATGACATGGGGAAAAAGAAAAAGACAAAATTAGATAGTTGGAAAAGAGGAGATTAAGAAAATTAAGGGAAGTTAAATTAAAAGAGTAACTAAAATGAGGAGGATGGAAGAAAGAGCAAGAATAGCCATGGAAAATAAAGAAGAAGAGAAAAATTTGGAAAAATAAAGGATAGCCCAAGAAGAAAGAGCTAAGAAAATGAATGAGAGGAAGGAAAAATTGAATAAAGTTAAGAAAGTAGAAAAGAAAATAGAGAAAGAAGATTCACCCACATCAAGTGGAGGCCAACAATTGGCTTACCTAGAAATAGAGGAAGACACATCAAGTCTAGCTATAATATATGTGTCTTACAGAGACCAACAAGGTTTGGTTACCCCACGAAATCTCATGGTTCAATACACTATAGAAAGTCCAATTCAACAAACAATAATGAGACAAGCAATATTAATGAGATATCAACAACATTTAGTAGGAGGTTCGAACTAGCATTTAAAATGGTATTAGAAGAAGAAGGGTGGAACAAAAAGAAGTTAAGAACCCCAATAATGATTAAAGAAAGAGGCGAAGAATAAGAAAAATTCATTGGAATGAAAAACTTAATTGAAGAATTTAGAGAGAAAATAAAAATAGTAGATGAGGAGAATAAAGAAGAAGAAAATATAGATAAACAAGAAGAAGAAAAGATAGAGGCAATAGAAGAGAAAAATGAGGAAAGAGATAGAGAGGAAAACCAAGGAAGAAAGGAAGAAAAATAGAATAAGAAGAGGAGTGACAAGGGATTAGAAGAAAGACATAGATTAAGGAATAATAAAGATAGGAAGGTAGTTATGGAAAATATTAGTTATGAAAAGTCACCAAATAAATACGTACCCCCCAACCAACACACAAGCCCAAAGGAGATGACCCCCTCGGAGTGGACTTCATTCCATGTGTTGCTTACTACACCATTTGAGAATCTAGAAAAAGGAAAAAGTTTAGAGGAAAGGTATCAAACATTGCGAGAAGAGAGTCGAAATGACAAAAAGATAGTGAGATAATTTTGAGAACTACTAGGCAAACTTTACTTTGATATTGAATTGAGTAGAGATAAGGGAAGAAAGAATAATTCAAAAATAGTTCATAACCAGAAAAAGAAGGTGAATACCTGATCAACTAGACCAATGGCTCAAAAAATCAAATTACCAATTTTTGACAAGGACACCAACGATGCCTTGGAACATTTGTTTCTATTGGAATCTTACTAGAAAAAATTAATACCACAGATGAAGCTACTAAGCTACAATATTTCATATACACATTAAGAGATGATGCACTATGTTGGTACATGAAGATAATTGCTCAAGGAGAAAAACCATGGGCTGACATTGAAAGAGAGTTTAAAATAGACTTCCATTTTCTAGAAGCGCCAATAGAAGGAGTAAGCAAGATGAGATACCTTGTATAGAAAGAGGGGGAATCAGTGAAATAATTTAGTCAAAGATTCAAGAATGTTACTAGAAAATTGGAAGATCCCCTGACAGATATAGCGAGGATTGAGTGGTTCACCTCGAGGCTACTTCCCTACCTTAGAGAAACATTAGATTCACAACAATTTAAAGCATTATCAGATGCAATTGAGATGGAAATTAAACTGGAATCCCAACCATGGAGAAGATAGGGTGAAAATTCATTGAAGACTGAGCTAGAAAGGGTGTAGTTAGAACTAGCAAAGTTAAAATTATAGTAGGAGATTCAGAGGACTGAAGGACTAAGAATTAGTTCACCACCAAAGAGAAATATGAGGCCAAATATATGGTGCATTGTTTGTTGTACAGAAGGTCATAGTATAATTGAATGTCCATATTTTGAAAATGTGGTATTTGTAGACTTTAGGACCAACATACACATGACACTTTTCCTTTACTAGAAGTAGCACCTCCTACAAATCAATTGATGTATTGTACTACATGTGGGTTGTATAATCATTATCACCATACTTTCCCCTGGTCAATACACCGCAAGACTTAAAATATTATGTTACCGTAAGAGCAATCAACACTAGATAGAATGCAACACCAAATCCTTCCCCTACTCAACCGCATACGCTTACTATAAATACACAACCTTCACAACTAGCGATAACCGCACCGCAATGATTCAAATAAAAAAGGTGGTCAACCTTACTTTGGAGGCTGATATCAGGGAGGTAACTATAATAAGAACTACCAAGGTTATAATGATGGAGGATACCACGAGGGTACCGAGGTGGATATAGAGGAGGTTTCAGAGGTGGATATCGAGGTAGATATAGAGGTGGTTATGATAACTACCATGGTGGTAGAGGATATCAAGGTTACAATGATGGTGGTTACTATGGGGGTTATAGAGATAACCAAGGAGGAGGATATTAGGACAGAAGGCCCATGAATTATTATAAATGTGGGCAAGATGTGCACCTTACAAGAAACTATACGAAACTCTGATCCCTACAAATTTTTCCATGAGAAAGGACATGATGCATTTAATTTTCCTAAAGCCTCCCAGTTCTATAGAAGTAGAGCAATGAAGTTAGAAGCTTTGGGAGTAGATTCTTAGAGAAAAGTGCAACACATCACCAGAATCCCTTGGGATGAAGATACCATAGAAAAAGATAAATCCATGAGGGCCTTTACTTGAAATAGACCTATAGAAGAAGACAAGAAAGAAGAGGAAAAATAAATTTATATGAGAAGGAAAGTGGAAAATCAAGAAAAATTACTGAAGAATATCAATATAGAGTAGTTTTTACAACCAAAAGTGCCACCAAGAATGAGGCCACACCTAAAAGAAAAAAATAATAAGGCTACCACAATAAAAACATTCTTCTGATGAAGAGGAGTGGAATGATAAAGAATTTAGGTTAGGTTTGCACATAAAATAAATTGAAAAGAGTACAACGGTTATAAAGGAAGAACAATCCGTAGAAGAAAAAGAGAAAAAAAATTTTGTAGAAGAAGATATCCTTGCCTTAAAGGAACTAGATAAATTAACAATAAATCATGTGTTGAGTTGTGGAGCTGAATTGCTTCACAGATATCATGCTTTAAAGGTTGCTAAAATACACAAAGAACCGACATTGGTCACTCTAGGAATTGACATCATCGCTTAGGTCGAGATGACATCAATCAGTGAACCGACATCAGTTTTCTATGCGTGAAATTTTATATTTAACTCATGGCATTAGATCCAAAATTTGATTATAAAGGTGATCTAAAGGTTATAAATACATAGCTAAGTTTCCCTAAGTTTTTATATGGATATATAAGATTGAAAGATAGGGTTAGAACATATATAGTATATGTAATTGATTATTATTGCATGTGGAATCCTTGGTTGAGAGGAATAAGAAGAAGAAGAAGAAGAAGAAGAAGAAGAAGAATATGGTTACACGAAGACAAAGCTTTCATGGAAAAAAGTTAAACATAAGGAAATAACAGGTACATCCGAATGGTGAGAAGAGGGCAATGTCTTCTAATATATTTCCTTTGTATTATTTATTCTCAATGTAAGGGCTTGCATAGTATACAAAGCACATAGGGTTTATTCTTGTAGATCCACATGTTTTTGTGAGATCTTGTATTGTAGATTCATGAGACTCGATTAAAAAAATAAAACCTAAAGGGGGTATTTAGGGTTCTAGTGTTAATATAAATAGGAGGAATAAAATAATGTAAATGAACTAAAGAAGTATGAAATAAACATTAACAAACTATTCTAAGTGAAATAAAAACCCTAATATGCAAGAAGAAAAAGGGAAATGACTTAGTTGATTAAGACAGATCATTGTTTGGTTTGAAACTAGAATTTGACTATGCAGATGATCACTCAGGGACCCTGCAAAGGGTAGATCTAGACTATCTAAAGTGACACAGGCTCTTAGGAGTTTATTGGGGTGCCCCATGACGCCCATGTCTTGATTCTGAGTGTTGTGAACTATGTAAAATCTCAAAACCCTAATTTGGTATAGTTAGTAAGTGTTTGTGAGTACTCTATTTCTCGCCAGACCGGATTCGCCGATGAATTGGATGATGACCTGCACATGAAGAAGAAGAAGGGGTCGAGATTGACCTCAACTACCAAACCGGTGGACTTATCATTGAGCGTTGCACTACATTATGGACCTTGATGTAGTTTTGGTGAGTGTGTGTATGTCGTGCCCTAGGTGCTCTCGTGTCAGTTGCACTTTGTGAAATAACGAGCTATGGTAGCTATAGAAGATGTAGATAATAGAATCCCTCCTCCTCTAAGAATGTGTGTGATGTATAATTTCCTAGCTTCAATGTATGGTGCTATGTGGATGCAAGATGGTGTAGTGGATGCATCCTCGATGGATTAATAGTAGTTATAGGATTCAATGACCTAGGACCCTCTTTATTATCTTATAAGATTTATATTTATAGGGATCTTAAGCTTGATTTCACAATTAATCTTGACAATACCAACTGAGGAAAAGATAAAGATGACCAACAGCTAGAAGTGACCCAAAAAGGAGAGAAAGAGGCTAAACATATATTGGGATGCCCAAAGTAGGACCTGGGGTGCTCTGGGCACCCTAATATAAAGTGGGACACCTAAAATTAGGGTTAGAATCTTGGGAAGTTAGAAAATGGGGTGATGAGTATCAGGAAATATACAGGAAAGATGAAGTAAAACATAAAACAAAGATGGAAAAAAGGTGGGATTAATTGGTACTTTGTATACTTGAGAACCTTCTAAATAGTATTATAAGATCGGGCTAAATATTGTCTAATGTGCAAAATTTGTGTCCACATTTTTCCCCACTTTATGTTGGTGAGTGAACAACTTGGTAACATAATGTAAATAGAAAAATGTACCTGATGTCCATGTAGAGTGTAGAATAAAAAGTGTCAATGGACTAGAAACGTGGAATGCCAAAAATAAAAATGTTGAGTGTGGATTATAAAGATGAAACATGTGCAAAAATTGATGAGAGTGAACCTAGGGCGAACACATGTGTGTGGTGTACTTGAATGGTTAGTATGGAAAGTACCATCACAAAGTGTGTTGTCAATTTCACCGTCATTTTCATTTTTTTTGTTGTTGTTTCCCCAACTTGACTACTTGTTTCTCATACAACGGACTTGCAAGGAGAAAATAATCAGTAGTCAAATATGTATGTATATAAAAATGTTGTGCAAATTATGTAAATGTGAAGTATGCTAGAATAACAAATGTAAATTAAAAAATGGAACATGTGCACTGATCCATGTCAAGAAAAAGGGTGTAGAAGGATATGTTGTGATATCGTCGAGTTTTTGGGTGATCTCATGTCACTCTGACTGAAGAAGTTTAGGAAGTAAATTTTTGGTTTCCTCCAACTCTAACCACTTTTGCTGCAATTTATTGAAGAGATATTTGTACTGCACTAGTTTTTAGGTGATCCTACACCACTATATGAAGAAGTGTAGAGAGGCCACCCATCAGTAACCCCGAGCTCGTGACCACTCCGCAAAACTACCGAAGGACACCATGTCATGTAAAGGCCGTTGTGTATGGATTTTGTAGACTGGTTTGAACTCACACACTATGTGTGAACCTATGTAGATATGATTTGTTAGTAGAAACCCTTAATGATTCCCCCTCTTTGGGAGTGCATGATATGATGCTAGAAGGAAAATGCAGACCCAAGAGAGGACCAACCGCACTCTAACCTTGTAACCAACTCAACCCTACAGGGGGAAAGGGAAAGCTCTTGGTAGATACCAAGGTGCAAAAAAGGGGATTTCTAACCAATACAAGTGTTATTCCGAACACATGCATGCAAATAAGTGTAAAATATGTAGATAATGTAAAAACTACTAAGAAAAGTAGTGTAAACACGCAAGAAAACAAGGAGACTACACAAAGTGGGTTTCAAACATGGGACATCACTCACAATGTTGCAAGAAATGCAAGGCCATCATGGCCGTAAAAATAGACAAGTGTGCACACAAGAAAAGGAAAATCCTGCATACAATAGCAAACAACGCAGACAAGTAGAAATACAAGTAGTCATGGGAACATGTAGTCTTGCAAAACAAGTGTTACACATGGAACACTCGTTAGCATGTTAGATTGAAAACCAATATGTCAAAGCGTGTATAAACAAGAAGTTTAAGATTCTAAATACAAAATGAAACAATATCACCTGTATGAGATGAATGTGGATGCCCCCAATGACTAATATAGTAAGGGTAGAAGGTGAGCATCCATGCCGTATGCAAATTTCTTGTATCTATGATCACAAAGATATAAAGGCTTAAACGTGTATGTGTGTATGATAATGACATATAGGAATGAAAGATAACATGTGTAGTAAATTGAACATGAAAAACAATAGTAAGAAAAAGTAAATTCTACTAAGATAATGCAGTATGATGTGGATGGATGGAATGGAATGCAAGATGGAATGATAGGGGCAACTTGCCCCCAAGTGTATGGAAGTGTATGCAAAGGTGAGGTTCATTTTTTTCCCTCACTAGTCAAGAATGAACCGTAAATAAGAGTACATCATTGGGAAATGGTGGAGAAGTTTTTGTTGTGTTGAGCGCACTATGATGAGTGTGTATGTGTAGTGGTGATGAAATGTGATAGGTGGAGAAGATGCACGTGAACCTTATAGCTGAATCTTATATCACAAATTTTTTGATCGGAAGAGTGATGATTTATCCCTAAGCATACATCACCATAAGATGAATGGATTGGAATGCGTCATATAGGAAGGTATGCATGCACCTTATAACCTAAGCGTATTACATGACTTGGTTGGATAGAGGAGTGATGATTTAGCCCTAAGCGTATATCACTATAGAATGAGTGGATGAGGATAAGAAGTATGGAAAAATGTGTATGGACCCTATAGCCTAAGCGTATACCATGACTTGTTAAATGGGTGAGTGATGATTTATCCCTAAACGTATATCACTATAGAATGAGTGGATGAGGATAAGAAGTATGGAAAAATGTGCATGGACCCTATAGGCTAAGCATATACCATGAATTATTAAATGGGTGAGTAATGATTTATCCCTAAGTGTATATCACTACGAGATGAACCTATGGGAATGAATCATATATAAAGGTGTACGTGGACCTTATAACATAAGTGTATACCACTAATAGATGAGTAGGAGAAGTGATGATGTAATAGGATGAGTTAGAATAAGGTAGTAGAATATGTGATAATAGGACGTAAGAGGATAACATAGAATGGGTGAAGGGAGTGGTGATTTAACCTAATGTGTATACCACTACACGATATGATGACGAGTATGGGTGACGACGATATAGCCTAGATCGTTAGTCAATAGTCCTAGAAAGGTGTTATGATGACATGTCACATGTATGTAAGGTCCATTTGATTGGTAAAACCTTGGCAGTCGAGTATGGACCGAGGAACTAGAGTGTGTCATAGGGTGGTGAGTGCAACACATAGAAGACAATGGAGTGTATATGACCAAGGTAGGTGAATATGTGGTGCAAGAAATGTAACGTAGTGTGTGTAGTGGGTATGGAATATAATTTAATATGTGGGTAGGTATAATGTATAATGATGATAGATGAAACTAGACCCAAGTGTAAGGAAATCTAGTGTAGGATGTAAATGTGGGTATGGAAGGTGGAATGCAATAAGTGTGTAGATAGGAATACTATGCATAATGATAATAGATAAAACTAGACCCAATTATAAGGAAATATAGTGTAGCATGTAGAATGTATAGGATGTATGGATGACATAGAAAACTAGACTCATATATGATGATGAATAGTGTAGCGTGTATGAGATAGATGAGGTATGTATAGGATGAAGGATGATGTATAAATATGGTTCCGGTAGTGCAATGTGTGGGTTCTGGTGTAATAGTGATATCTCAACATTATAGTTTGAACCGAAGCACTACGGTGTGTAATCAAATATCGAGGGTGTGATAATATGTGATGGGATAGGTGGAAAGGTGATGCTGATAAGTGATAGAGATGAAGTGTAGGAAATAAAGGGGGATGAGTATGCAAAGCTAGGGGGGAGGAGTATGTCATGCGATGTGCCCCTAGAAGTAATATGAGAAGAGGCTAAGTGAACTCATCATCCTCTGGGTCAAATTCAAATGGATCGAACTAGCAACTTGGCAGGCTATAGTATGAGGTTGATCACGTAATGAGCCAGTGAGAGACAAATGGTACATGCCCATAGCGTATTATTCATCAATAAATGGAGGATGTGGACAACTGTGTGCATACCATCGAGTGAGGTTGGGTGAATGGCCAAGAAAAGAACTATTGCAAATGAAAATGTGGCCAAAGGGCATGGGGAATGAGATGTCAGTGTGACTAGGGTCTAACTTACCTCGATGTAAGTAATCTAGGATTCCCCTAATGTGAGTGGTGAAGAACATGGGGTACGTGGTAGATAAATGAGGAGATCAAAGACACGCAAACCATAAGTGACAAGTAATGGTGAAAAAATCGTAATAGAGATGAGAGGCGTGAGTAGACGATGAAGGTCATCAAAGGTAAAGCCAAGGTGAGCTAGACCAATAGGAGAACAAATGGTTTCATCACATGTGGGATCAAATGGAACATGGTCCCAGAATGAGTCACGAGATAAAGAGGGTACACGTGAAGGGTGGGCACGTGGTTGATACTGGTGGAGATGGGATGATAGTGTTCATGGAGGGAATGGGTTCCTCAAATGGAACTACGACAAAGGGGAATTGGTGATGGAGGGTTAATTTCATCTAATAAACATATAGTTCCCTCAAGTGGAGGTAAATTTGGATGATTTTCTAAAGGCTAAGGTTCATCGATGGTGTCAATGCGAGGAATAGGGATACTAGTATGAGGGTCATGGACACAATATTGGAATGGATCACGATCTCGGAAGATGGTATACTCAACATGTTCATGTAATAATTTGACACAATAGTGGACAATAGAGGGAACGACTTACATGGTGTGGAGCCATGGTCTACCTAACAAACAATTATATGAGATAAGGAAATCAATAACATGAAGAAAATGGTGGGGAGAGTTTTAGGACCAACAGTTAAAGGAAAAGTAACATGGCCTAGACATGGATAAATAGAACCATCATAAGCACAAAGGAAATGGAAGAAGGGCTAATGTCACAAGCGAAAAAACCTATGGCTTGGAGAAAGGACATGGGGCACAGATTAAGCTCAGAGCCATTATCGATAAGAGTACACTTGAAAACAACATTGTAGATGCAGGACATGATGTAAAGTGGTGGGTCATTGTCAAAAGGGTGAATGTTAGTGGGAGGATTACATCGAATGCTATATGTTGAGAAAATGCCTCGAAAAATGTGTCATATAGGAGTCCAGATGCATGTTGGCAGAAACATCGGTAGTAGCAAAAGGGTTTGGACTCGATGAAGAAAATCAGGGTGGGTAAGTAGGTATTCAATGATAGAGATATTCATGATGATAAAATGAAAAAGACTGATAAGGTGGTAGAAAGTATGGTTAGGTTCATGTTGGGTTCACCAAAATGATTTTTTTTAAAAACTAAAGGGGGTATTTAGGGTTCTAGTGTTAATCTAAAACATTGTAAATGAACTAAATTAGTATGAAATAAATGTAAATAAAATATTCTAAGTGAATTCAAAACCATAATATGTAATTAGAAAAGGGGAAATGACTTGGTAGATTAAGGTAGAATATCACAGTTATCATAGGTTTGAAACTAGAATCCGACTATGTAGACGATCACTCAGGGACCCTACGAAGGGTATATTTGGACTATCTGAAGTGACACAGGCACTGAGAGCATACTTGGGGTGCATCGGGGTGGCATGGTCTAGATTTTGGGCACTTGAACTATGTAAAATCTCAAAACCCTAATTTGGCACGGTCACTAAGTGTCTCTGAATACTCTCTATCTATTACACTGGATTCAGCAGATGAACTGGATGATGTCATGCACATGAAGAAGAATGGGTTGGAATGACCTCATCTTCCAAACTAGTTGACTTATCAGTAAGCATTTCACTACATTACAGACCCTGATGTAGTTCTAGTGAGTGTGTGTATGCTGTAACCTAGGTGCTCTCGTTCTAGTTACAATTTGTGAAATATCAAGCTATGACAACTATAGAATATGTAGATAGTAGAATAGAATGAATAGAATCCCTCCTCCTCTAAGAATGTGTGTGATGCAAACTTTCCTAGCTTGAATGTATGGTGCTATGTGGATGCAAGATGGTGCAATGGATGCAACCCTAGATGGAGTGATAGTAGTGATAGGATGCAATGACCTAGGACCCTCATTATGGTCTTATAATATTTATATTTATAGGGCTCTCAAGTTTAATTTCACAATTAATCCTGACAATGCCGACTAAGGAAAAGATAAAGATGACCAATGGCTAGAAGTGACCCAAAAAGGAGTGAAAGAGGATAAGCATAGATCGGGGCACCTAGAGTGGGATTAGGGCACCTCAGGGGCACCCCAATATAGGGTGGGGTGCCCAGAATTAGGGCTAGAATCTCGAGGAAGTTAGAAAATGGGGTGATAAGTATCAAGAAATACGTGGGAAAGATGAAGTAAAACATAAAACAAAGATGGAAAAAGGTGGGATTAATTGGTACTTTGTACACTTGAGAACCTTCTAAATAGTAGTATAAGACCAGGCTAAATATTGTCTAATGTGTAATATTTGTGTCTATAGATACCATGTTGTATTGTTGGTCCATATAGATATAGTATTGTATCTCATTGGATAGCTTGTGGGTAGATAGTATCTTGATATTATAGAGGAGGTTGTTCTTCATGTTTTATAGATTGATGCAGTGATGGAGGGAGACTTACTTCTTGAAGCATAGTTATGGTTGCACATTAGTAGACGCATTTGAGAGGTCTTATTTGCAGATTTACATGAGAGCTTGGTTACAGCTTTAGAGAAGCATTTTTTCTTGGATATGTGAGATATAGTGGTGGTTCAAAGGCATGGTTGTAGTGCACTAATGTAGATCCATTTGGAAATATGGAGGAGGAGATACTATTAGAGAGATGTATTGTACTCTTGTGGGAAGAGTTAATTTATACTCTTGTTTATTATATATATTGAGATCTCTATATTTGGTGGACATAGCCCACATTGGGTGAACCATAATAAATGTTATGTGATGTGTGTGCACTTTGTTTTGGCTTGATTATTCTAGTTTATACTTCCACTTCAGTAGATTTTTTAGGAATTTTCCAGTTCCATATTTGCATGATTTGGTTTGTTATTAAAGCATATAACTATTTCGCAATCGGTATTCCCAACATCATGGGTTGGTAGGAAAGTTGAAATAATTCAGCAAGTATTGGAAAAAATAAGAAAGGAATTTTCATGTCCGTGGGATCAAGGACACAAAGAAGAAGAAAAGAAACATAATTCGTACTCAACGAACATGGTGCAAGTCTACCATTTACTTAGAGGTGGATATATTTGATACCAATATTACAAAGTACTACTTGATCTTGACATAGACATCAATATGATGTCTAAGACTACATGGGAGATGTTTGGGAGGCCTACATTAGAACCCACAAGATACTTTATTGGGTTAGTGGATGGATCATCAAGACAACCGCTAGGAGTAATGAAGAATATAGTAGTAAATTTCATGGGAATAAAGAAGATGGTAAACTTTGAAGTAGTGGAAAATGTGGCCGAGAATCCTTCATACAATGCCATTTTATCCCTGGAATGGTTCATAGACTGTAATGGAACATTGAATTCTAAAGAAGAAGAAGAAGAAGAAGTGACATTAAGCACAGATGGTATATGTGTTCATGTACCCTTACATGTAGGAATGAGTACCGCATGGGAAAAAGAAGTATGACATGACATAGAAGGTGAAGATTTTGATGAAATACAAGGAGTGTATGCATTGAAAAAATTCTCTAACATTGAAAAAGAATTCAAACCAAAATCGGATGGTGAGATTTCAGTAAAATTAGAAGATACCACCAAAATTTCAGATAATGTGGTAGAAGCTTGGATACATGGGTTTCCAGAGTCAAGAACTCAAAAATTACACTACGTAAGAAGAATACCACCTAGATTTATCACACTAGAAGATAGCTATAATACTACGGGTGACATTTTTGTGCCTACCCAAGACACATTTGAAGAAGAGGATGGATACTATTCTGCAGACAGGAAGAAGAAGAACATGATATCTTTATGCCACTTGAGATATATTTTCCATGGAGGAAGAAGAGGTAAAATAGATTTTGATCAAAATAGTTTACAGGTTGAGCCATGGGGCATCCCACAAAACCTTGCCAAAGTATTTAAGATTTGGGGATCTAGAAGGGTATATTAAAATCATGGAAAGGATATTTCCTAATGAGAATGCAAGAATGGAGGCGTTGGATGATACCCTAACTATAAATTTCGTGGGTTGGTGGGTGACACATAAGCCTAATGTATCTCACTAGAACTCAGTAACAACGTTGCTAAAATTAAGATATATGGAAAGTGAAGGCTACTATGCCACAATTCCCGAATACACCTTTGAGAAACTAATCCACAGAGGTATATTCAAATTTAAGAACAACATTGGTGACTATGTGGGGAGACTTCTCCCTTGGTATGGATTCAATTGTTTATATGGACCCTAGGGCCCATACCACGATCCTAGTATACACATCAAGAAATTAGACAGGAGACCAGAAATTGGGATCAGATAGTTAAAGACTTTTTCCATACCTTTAATTTTTGGGATGCAGATTTGAATGTCTTGAGGGCATTACAAAAGATTCAAAATTTATTATTATTGACACGGATGAAGTAAAAACAATATTCGGAAAGAAGGAGAAAATAGACCTGAGATTTTAAATCTGCAGAAAGTTTAAAGAAGATTCCATAAATGGTATGGTGTTTTTCTGTCTAAAAAAAAGAAAGAGAAGAAAAATCAGAGAATTTGAGATACAAGGTCATAGAGGATGAAAGAAAAGTAGTGGAGAATAAAGATGAAGGGGAAAAATATTATTATCAACCCTTAAAAACTAGAAATGAGAACATTGGGATGAATGGAGATGAAAAACTTGCCAATATTGGAGACTATTGGTCGGAGGAAGAAGTGGCTAAGGTAGTAGAATTACTACAAGAATTTAAAGATATTTTTCCTAAGGAATTCAAAGAGTGAAGGGAATAAAAGAGGAGGTAGGAACAATGAAAATTCAAATTAAATATGGATTCAAGCCAATGAATAAAATACCATATAGATTGAACCCTAATTTGAAGGTGAAGGTGAAGTCAGAAATTGACAAAATGTTAAATGTTGGGATTATTAAACCTGTCAATGATTCAGAATGGATCAGTCCCATGGTAATTCAAAACAAGAAGACTGGAGAGATCTACATGTGTGTAGATTATAGGGAGTTAAATAAAGCATGTGTGCATGATCCCTTCCCAACCCCTTTTACAGAAGAAGTATTGGAAAATGTGGTTGGCAGAGAGGTATACTCATTTATAGATGGTTTCTCTAGTTATTACCGGTAAAAATTTCCCTAGAGGATCAACCTAAAACCACTTTTTCCATAGAATGGGGGTCATTTATGTATACGGTTATGCCATTTGGGCTTAAGAATGCACCAACAATGTTCAGTAGAATCATGATCAATGCGTTCAAATATTTCATTCATGATTTCCTAGAGGTCTATCTTGATGACTGGATTTTTTTGAAATGCTGAAGAACCATATATAAGTACTAAATATGATGTTTCAAAGATGCAGAGCATTACAAATATCATTGAATTCGAAGAAATTCATTTTCTTGACTCCATTTGGCACATTACTAAGGAACTGTTGTTGCAGACTCACAACACCCCTGGATGCAGATCAAGCTTCTAGGTTGATGTTCAGGCATCCAGTGTGATTGCACAACATGGAATTCTCTCTCCAAGTGTGGGGCTTGTAAAGATGAGAAAGGATTCTCCAGAGAAGGCTGGTTCCTATTCCTCTGTTCAGATGCACACAAAAAATGTAGAGGGTTTGCTAAAACCTAATATAACTTGCCAAGGAGACAGGGTAAGAAAATGCATAGAATAAAAACCTAAACTACAAAGGTGATGCACCGAGGAATGTTAGACACTCGTTTTGCAAATTTAACACAGACCACATAGATGCAATACAAACACCATGCACAGGTAACCAAACTGCAATAAGAGATCAAAATGACAGCAATGAATACATGAGAAGGTTGAGAGTCAATCACAACATATATATTATTTCTCAAGAGTTGATACAGTACATTGTAGTGGCCAAGAGGTAAAAAGACTGGCATTACAACCCATATGGGAGGTTTGAAAGCTCCACAATTTCTCTTACAAGCGAGGGAAGAAGGGAGGATGCAAAACAAGAATGTCCGACCTGTTAAAGAAGCTCCTCTTTACAATATATATGAAGAAATGAGAGGGGAGAGAGAGGAAATCCAGAATCTACCCCAACCACTTCTTGGTAGCATTTAAAATCATCTCATTATGGCAGAAGTGGTGGATTCTGAAAAACGGCGGGCTGTCTAACAGGAGCGGCGAGCTGTCTGCTGCATTAAAGTTGGTAGTTGAAGCATTACTTCTATCTATCACCACGCGTCAGAGACGTTTTCTTAATTTTCTCCCTCTAAACTGCACCAAAATGTAAGATTGACCCTAGAATCATGTAGAGAACTTCAACAACTTTCCGTTGATATAAAGAACGTGCAAATCCGAGCTCTGGATCGAAAGATATGATGATCTGAAGATTTAGGGCACAAAACAGGTGAAAATGGATTTTAAAATTTCTTTTCCCGCGCTCTGCCATCTGGACGACATGTGGCGAGTGCTCTGGTTTACTTGAGTAATTTTCTCTCTCACCTTTTCGCGGATTTTCTTATGGGCCCCTTAAACTTGGACATGTGCACTATTTCATTGGTTCGGATCGCTGCTCGAAAACTCACCCCTTTGACCTTTTGGACCTTTTTCCTTGGCGACACGTGTCATGCTGTGATTTGTCCACGGGCTAGCTTGATTTTCACGTCCACCGCGTCTTTTCATCCTGGATGTCCCATTTTTCGTGGGACGTAATCCTCGATCTACCCGAAATGGGCTTCCTCGTCCCTTTTCTGCCGGTGACACGTGGCGTGATCTCGATTGGCTTTTGGCTCCTTCTTATCCGCGTCCCGCGTGCCCCTTTGTCCCCCTTGTCTTTGTGTCAAGTTTCTATTTCGCCGAACCGGCGCTTCACGTCCTTCACGTCCATTTGTCCCAAATGTCCCGGGTCTTCAGATTCTCTTTTTCGGTGAACCAAATGTGGTTGCGTCCCTCCATGCATTCACGGCCCCGAGATGTCCCGAGTGTGAAAGTTTCCCGTTCGGCCGAACCGGCCTGGTTGGGTCTTTTGCGTACTCTTGTCCTACTTGCTCCTAGTAAAGGACTTGGAAAAAATTTTCTTTCTTTCGGCCGATTCAGAATTCCACGTCTATTTGTCCCGATGTCCTTTTGCCTGGGCCGCTGTAGGCTTTTCGGCCGATCTCGCGCCTTGACGTCCCAAATGTCCCGACTGTCCTGGGACTAGGACTTAGCCGATTTTCACAATTTTTCTCGCCCAGATTATTTTTTGCAACTTTCTCACATTTTCTCGAGCTTGTTCTTTTCAACCTAGGCACAGGGAGTTAAAAAAAAATTCAAGGGACCCTAGAAACATGATTTTTGTCCCGATCAATCAATTTGCCCGGATTTGAGAATCTCGATGTATGTTATCATTTCAACCACAGGGGTAAAATTGGATAACAATTCGACGACGACTCAATGGGGTCATCTGCCTGCTAGATGAAAGGACCAGTTGCCTGAAGCAGTCCATTGGGCATGGAGTCATCAAATATTCTGTTTAGAACCTCAACTGACTCATAATGTGCAAGGAGGAAGATGGAATGCCACCTGATGAAAGCAATAGACTGCAAAACATCTCCATGAACAACAAGCTATGCCAAAGCACTTAGGGAAAACAAAACTAACCTACAACAAAACAATGTGCACAAGCACTTGGAGGAAGGAAAATCTAATCTAATATTTACAGAGGTAGTGAACTTCCCTCTAGAAGCAACGCTTGAGATAGATTCCATTGACTG
Organism: Taxus wallichiana var. yunnanensis; assembly: GCA_018340775.1. NCBI lineage: Eukaryota > Viridiplantae > Streptophyta > Pinopsida > Cupressales > Taxaceae > Taxus > Taxus wallichiana. The sequence continues at coordinate 408,151,946 of CM031238.1, read as the reverse complement.
GAATCTGCAGTTCTTCACCATCCAATGAGGCTAATTGGAAAGCATTGTTGTTCTTGCACTTTGTGACCATGTATGGGCCACTCCAAATGGCATCAAATTTTGAATGCCTTCCCGGTTTTGCTCTGTCCACATCCCATTTCAACACTAGATCTCCAACTTGAAAAGATCTATCTTTGGCCTTCCTATCAAAGGTCTTCTTGATCAAAGCTTGATCCTTTTCCATTGCTTGGGATGCCTGATTTCTGATCTCTTGCAGCTCCATCAACTCTGCATACCTCACCTCCATGGGCTCAAATTCAAGTAACTCCAGCTGCTTCATGAGTTCCAATGTTGGCAACTCAAGTGACATGGGAAAGATTGCCTCTCTTCCATAGACAAGCCTGAATGGAGAGTTACCTGTGGATCTTTTGGGAGTGATCCTATTAGCCCATAAGGCTGATTTCAGCTTGGTATGCCAAGACCTCTGATTCTCATCAAGAGTTCTCCTAATGATCCTCAACAAGTTCTTATTTGTAGACTCGGCCTGGCCATTACCCTGAGGGTAATAGTTCGATGAAGTGCTTAGGTAAATACCGTTCTTAACAGCCCACTCAGTCACCCTAGATCCAATGAATGCCAATGCATTATCAGAGATTATTATAAGCAGGTACACCAATATGGTCGTTATTCCCTCATAAAAGTCTAAGATGCTAGACTCATTTGCCTCTTTGAGTGCTACTACTTCATCCATTTGGTGAAGTAGTCTCAGGTCATCAAAATCCATTTGTGCCCTTGGCTTGAATTGGGATTAATGACTCCATGAAGTCCAAACCCCATTGCATGAATGGCTGGTCAACCGAGATTGGATGCAATGGGAGGGCTGTTAGTCTCTCTTTTCCGTGAAGAATGCACAATTCTTACACCTCTTGATCCATGCATAGCAATCATCAAGATTTTAGGCCGTAATAACCAGCCTTCATGATTTTTAGAGCTGTCACTCTTGGTGCAAAATGGCTACCACTGGTCCATCATGAAACTCTTCCAACATCCTTTGAATCGACTGTGCTAATGCATCTCAAGAAGACTCCATTTACATCCTTTTTGAAAAAAACTCCACCAACGATGGCATATGGGACAACCTTCAATCTGAAGTGTCTCCTTTGGGTCTTGCTCATCTCCGGAGGGCATATGCCTCGTGCTTAGGAAGTGCATAATACCTTGGGTCCAGCAAGGAGTGGGGGAAGCATTGTCTTCCTCTTGATTGCCGCTTGACTCATGGCTGTCCTGGACTGTCAAAATAGCCTCTTCTTCGTTGCATACTTCCTTTTGCTTCCCCAAAACTAGCTGCTCACACAGTCCTTTCCCTCTTACCAGCTTGGTGATCTTGATCTCAATGTCATACTCCATGACACGGGTGATCCAACCTGCCCTTTTCTCATTCAAATCCTTGTTGAGGAGGAAGTCCTTAACTCCAGCATGTGAGACCAGCAACTGGACCTTGTTGTTTGAGACTAAATGCTTGAATTTCTTCAAGCTTCTGATTACTACAAGTACATGCTTTTCAATAAAAGAGTACCTCACCTCGTAGTCATCTAGGCTCTGGCTAAAAAAGGCAATCGGCTGCTCATCATTATCTTTGTTCTGCTGTACTAGAATGGCAGAAATAGTGTCATCACCTCCAAATGCATAGAGGATGAAATCCTTGGAGAAGTCTGGGTTGATGAGAGTTGGTGCTTGAGAGATAGCTTCTTTGATTGCTTCAAAACTCTCCTTTCCTTCTGCTGTCCACTTAAAAGCCATGCTCTTCTTTAACATTTTGGTGATGGGCTTGACAAGGGCTGCAAAATTTGGGATAAACCTGTGGACAAAATTGATCCTTCCCAAGAAACTTTGAAGAGCCTTCTTGTGACTTGGCAATGGCAGTGCTCTTATGGCTTCAACCCTCTCTGGATCAATTGCCAGTCCCTCTTTCGAGACAATATGGCCAAGGAGCTTTCCTTCATGTGCAAGAAAGATGCACTTCTTGGGGTTCAAAGACACTCCAAACTTTCTACACCTCTGAAACACTTGCCTGAGGTGAAAGAGATGGTCTGCTGCATTCTTTGAGAAGACAGTGATATCATCTAGATATATCAGCACTATCTTGTTGATCAAGCCTTTGAATGCCATGTCCATTGCCCTTTGAAAGGTAGCACCAGCATTGGACAGCCCAAATGGCATCTTCTTGTAAGCATATGTGCCCCATTTAGTTGTGAAGGCTGTCTTGAATTGGTCTTCTTCTTTCACCATCACCTGATTATACCCTGAGTAGCCATCTAGGAGAGAGAATCTCTCTGAACTAGATACTACTTGCAATATTTGTTCCATTGAAGGAAGTGGGTAATGATCTTTGAGAGATGCCCTATTGAGGTCTCGGAAGTCCACACACAACCTGATTTCTCCGCTCTTCTTCCTGACCGGAACCAAGTTAGCAACCCAGCTTGAGTGCTTGATCGGGAATATAATGCTTGCCTCTATTAGCTTATTTAGCTCTTTCTTCATTAGAGGCTCAATGTGAGGGTTAACAGGTCTCTGCTTCTGCCTGATGGGCTTAGCATCTGGATCCAATTCTATGGTATGTTGTGCCAAATTTGGATTGAATCCTCTCAAGTCTTCATAGCTCCAAGACATCTGAAATTCTTGGCAAAGCTGTATGAAATCTGATTTCTCCTGCTCAGTGGCCTCTTTACCAATTTGAAGTGTTTTGCCTTCCCCAACCGGAATTGGCTCTGAATCTTCTCTCTTGACCTGTATGTTAGCCTTTTCCTTATGGAACTGGTCGTTAGGGTTGAAGATAGACTCCAACGTTACTAAACCCTTGGGAAGCTTGTTTGTCCGCAGCTGCACTACTTGATCCCCATACTGCTGCTCTAGTCCTGTCTTTGATTCTGGCCGAGAATTCAGCCTCTTCTTGTAAGAAATTGACGATCTGTTGATCATTTTCAAACACCTGCCAGCTGGTGTGTTATTATCTAGAACTGCTGGCCTCACAATCACATGGATATGTGGCTGTGTTTTTCCTTTTGATGTTGTCAACCACATCAAACGTTGCTCCAACTACTTGTGAGCCTATCCGCGGCTTCATTTTTCTTCCTAGGTATGGACACAATGTTGAAATCTTCGAAATCCTCAATGAGGTCCCATACCCTATTCTTGTAGCTCCTCAGCAAGTCGTTCTTTGTAGCATGTTGTCCTCTAACTTGGTTGACGATTAGCTCGCTATCCCCGAACACCTACAAGTTATTTATCCCTTTTTTCCTAGCCCAATGAAGTCCATGAATCAAGGCCTCATATTCAGCTGTGTTGTTTGAACAAGAAAACTGGAAACGAAAAGCTGAATAATATTTGATGCCTTGAGGTGAAACAAGCATGGCTCCACCTCCTGCACCTTGCCTACTCCTTGATCCGTCAAAAAATAGCTACCATACCTCATTGTCATCATTATGGCTTGGCTTGGTGATGCTAGGAACAGGTTGATTTTCTTCGTGTATACAATAAACTCCTAGCTTAGATTCTTCTACTTCTTGATAGGGATCAAAAGCATGTATCTTGTTTGCCCATTCATCAAGAGTTAGGTCCGGGATGCTTCCAACCTTAGTGTTAGCCTCATCTGTGTTTGGATAATCTTCTTGATCAAATGTGAACAGTTGGAATTGATTTGGCTTGGAGTATGAGGCTCAATATGAAAGTTTGCAATTGGCTCGGATCTGATTGTGACCTTAGTACCATATCTAGTTCTGAACAACATGTGTGACCAATCAGCAGATAAGTAGCCTCCAATCTTGGCTGTGAAGTCCCTTGACAAGCAAAGGGCAAAGAGTGGTGGAAGGTCTATGATTGATACATCTTGTAAGACAACAACATTTGGACATGCATGCAAGGTAAGACTCAAGTTTTTAATCACTCCAACTATTGCTATTGCTGTCCCATCTAGCTGCACTACCCCTTTGGATGTTATTTCATACTGGAGCCCTAGCTGATCAGCTATTTGTTTGGGCATGACAGAACTACTTGCCCCGGAATCAATCATGCAATTGTGTACTAGCTGATTTCCAATGATCAACGAAACATAGAAAGGAGGGGGCTTCAACATCTTACCTTGCTGTCCTCCATGACTTCCTTCAGGCTGGACAACATTTGTAAGCACTTTTTCTTGCATCTAAACCTGCTGATTCAAATTCGCCAATCCTTCATGGCAGCTTGTAGCAGATCTCTTTGGCCTGGGATAGATAGGGATTCCCACATTGATATATTGACGTTAGTCTTCTTCATCTATTCAATGATACTGAATGGGGATGAAGTATCCTTTTGTTGTCCCTTGGTTTGAACATTCACCCTTGCACGTGGGCAGCAACAGCTGGCATTTGAGTTGGCCTAGGAGTTGTTCTTGGTTGTCCTTGTGCACTTAAAACTGGACTTTGCTTGCCAATCATTTGTGGAGCCATGGAAGGTTGTGGATTGGCTAGGGCTAATGGCTGTTCTTCACCCAAATTTCTCCTCTTTGACCTTGTGTTGGCTACAACACCTTGAGAGACTCGCCTTGATTCATGCCACGTAAATCTTTCTCTTGCTTGCGCTTTACCAATGTGGTGTCATTTGGGGCTGATTGTTGTTGGAATGTTTCTAGTTGTTGGATGTTTCCTTGACTGCTCTCACCCTCCACACCAGTAGTTATCACCATCAACGCTTGATTGAGATCACCATTGAAGCACGTGGATTGGTTATGAGCCTCGTTGCATGGAAAGCACCAATCATATTCCTGAGCAATGTTGTTCTGTGTTGGCACTAATGCCTTAGAGGTAGATATGGCATTTGGATTATAGGGCTGGAATGGTCTATTAGCGGGAGGCCTTGTTTGATTCACATTTGCAGCTGGATTAGGTGGTCTTTGTGGTTGGTATGGCTGCCTATTAGGCTGAGCTTGGGGTTGATAGGAAGGTCTGAAACCTTGGGCTTGTTGCCTTTTAATAGTAACCAGCTCATTTCCCAAATTTTGCAACTGTTTCATGACCTCTTGGAGTTCATTTGAAGCACTTGGAGATGAAGTGGAAGCTTCATTTGAACTCTGATTTCTAGGAGTGGGAACAGGAGCCAAAGTGGGTGCTTGACTAGTGCTTGGATTTTCTAAGTTTGGATACAAGGGCATGGGAGGCCTAGGAGCCAGCCACTTTACCACTTGAATAAGACAGCTTTTGGCTCTAATGACAATGCTATAAGCAGCAGGTAAGGTTGTGCCTCCCATAGATTGAATTAACATAGAAATATTAGAATTCAAAGCTTTAAGGTAATATAGAAAAGCACCTTCTCTGTTGGCTGATCGCCACCGGAATCCTTTCCCAATACCTTTAAAATCTGAAGTTGAAGTTAGTCACCGCTTTGCTCGTTGGGGGCTCTCTTGATATTTGTCACTATTCCAAAAGAGACAAGTTGTCTCCCTTCTCTCCAAATTACTCGTGAGGTGCAATACACAACCGATTCCAGTTGTGATAGAACTAGCTCCAAGGCTCCTAAACCATTGTAATGCTTTACCCTTGAAGGAAGATGCCAGTAACTTGACAGCCACTTGCATTTCATTGATTTCATGGATTACACAAAGGTTAGCAATATCTTTAACATGATCACCGAGTAGTCCGATTTTCTCCGTGAAGTAGGGAATGTTCTTCAAGGCCGCACAATAGGAACTGGATGTTTTGCATTGAGAGTAAGTGGGCTGCTACCTGTGAAGTTGACGTAGGGATTGTTCTGAGCCATTCTAATCGGTCTTAAAACCCTTGTATACTGAATGAAAGGCCTGTCAGGTGGAGGAGTTGAGAGAGTTCTATTTGGTGGAGATGGAGACCTTTGAATCCTTCTTCCTCTTTGCCTTCTTCTTGGAGATAACTGTAGGTATTCAAACAGCACTTCTTCTTCTCCAACTCTTGACCTTGTGGTGATTCTTCTCATGAGTTTTCAGGCCTGCACTGCTAAAACCAGTTGATTCTTTCCCAGTGGAGTCACCAGATATGCAAATAATAGCTCTTATAAGCAAGAAAACTACAGCAGATGCATATCAACTTTGCTGCAATAAAAATGAGACCTCTAGCTCCCACCGGGTGTGCCAAAACTATTATTGCAGACTCACAGCACCCCTAGATGTAGATCAGGCTTCTAGGTTGATGTTCAAGCATCTAGTGTGATTGCACAACATGGAATCCTCTCTCCAAGTGTGGGGCTCGTAAAGATGAGAAAGGATTCTCTAGAGAAGGCTGGTTCCTATTCCTCTATTCAAATGGACACAAAAAATGCATAGGGTTTGCTAAAACCTAATCTAACTTGCCAAGGAGACAGGGTAAGAAAATGCATAGAATAAAAACCTAAACTAAAAAGGTGATGCACCGAGGAATGTTAGACACTGTTTTGCAAATTTAACACGACTCACATAGATGCAATACAAACACCATGCACAGTAACCAAACCGCAATAAGAGATCAAAATGACAAAGAATGAATACATGAGAAGGTTGAGAGTCAATCACAACTTATATATTATTGCTCAAGAGTCGATACAAGACATTGCAAAGGTGATGAAGAGGCAAAAAGACGGCATTACAACCCATATGGGAGGTTTGAAAGCTCCACAATTTATCTTGCAAGGGAGGGAAGAAGGGAGGATGCAAAAAGAATGTTCGACCTGTTAAAGAAGCTCCTCGTTACAATATATATGAAGAAATGAGAGGGGAGAGAGAGAGAGGAAATCTAGAATCTTCCCCAACCACTTCTTGGTAGCATTTAAAATCATCTCACTATGGCGAAGTGGTGGATTCTCAAAAAATGGCGGGCTGTCTAACAGAGCGGCGAGTCATCATCTCTGCACTAAAGTTGGTAGTTGAAGCATTACTTCGTCTATCACCATGCGTCGAGAGACGTTTTCTTAACTTTCTCCCTCTAAACTACACCAAAATGTAAGATTGACCCCAATCATGTAGAGAACTTCAACAACTTTCCGTTGATATAAAGAACGTGCAAATTCGAGCTCTGGATCAAAAGATATGATGATCTGAAGATTTAGGGCACAAAACAGGGGAAAAAGGATTTTAAAATTTCTTTTCCCGCGCTCTGCCATCTGGACGACATGTGGTAGGCTCTGGTTTGCTAAGTAATTTTCTCTCTCCACCTTTTCGCGGGCTTTTCTTGTGGGCCCCTTAAACTTGGACATGTGGCACTATTTCATTGGTTCGGATCAGTGCTCGAAAACTCGCCCCTTTGACCTTTTGGACCTTTTTCCTTGGCAACACATGTCATGTGATTTGTCCACGGCCTCGCTGGATTTTCACGTCCACCGCATCTTTTCGTCCCGATGTCCTAGTGCTTGGCGGGACAGAATCCTCCGATCTACCCGAAATGGGCTTCCTCATCCCTTTTTCGCCAGCTGACACGTGGCGTGATCTCGATTGGCTTTCGGCTCCTTCGGCTATCTCGCATCCTGCGTGCCCCTTTGTCCTCGCTTGTCCTTGGTCTGAAGTTTCTTGTTTCAACCAACCGACTGCCATTTATGCGTCCTTCATGTCCATTTGTCCCAAATGTCCCAAAGGTTGTAATTCTTTTTTTCGGCAAACCGGCCGGTTCGCGTCCTCCGTGCATTCACGGCCCAGATGTCCCAGTGCGAAAGTTTCCCGTTCCGGCCGAACCGGCCGGTTCGGGTCTTTTGCATACTCTTGTCCCGCTTGCTCCCGGTAAAGGACTTGGACAAATTTTTCTTTCTTTTAGCCGATTCGGGCATTTTGCATCTGTTTGTCCCAGATGTCCCTTTGCTGTCTGGGCCGCCTGTAGGCTTTTCGGCCGATCCGCGCCTTGACGTCCCAAATGTCCCGACTGTCTCGGGGACTAGGACTTAGCCGATTTTCACAATTTTTTCTGACCCAGGCTTATTTTCTGTAACTTTCTCACATTTTCTCAGAGCTTTTTCTTTTCAACCTAGACAGGGGAGTTAAAAAAATTCTGAAGGGACCCTAGAAACATGATTTTTGCCCTAGATCAATCAATTTGCCTGGGATTTGAGAATCCTGATGTATGTTATCATTTCAACCCTGGGGGGTGAAATTGGATAACAGGAACATAATTTATAAGGAAGGCGTATTGATTGATCCCTTAAAAACTTATGTGATTATTAATCTACCACCACCAAAAACATAGAAAGAGGTGCGAAAATTCTTGGTTACATTGGTTATCACAGAAAGTTAATCAAAACTATCTAGGGATAAGTGCACCACTAGAATAACTATTGAAGAAAAGGAAAAATAAACAAATCCCTTAGTCTAAAGAATGTGTGGATGAATTTGAAATCTTAAAAGATAAAATTTTACATGCACCCATCTTGATTTTCCCTGATTGGAAGGTACCCTTCCATGTTCATGTGGATGCATTCGGGATAGCAATTAGAGTCAGTATTGACACAACCTAGAGATAAGATGGATCATCCTATAGCATTTTCTAGTAGGAAGTTGGCTAAGGCAGAAAGGAATTATACAACAATAGAAAGGGAAGCATTAAGTATGGTTTATGCCTTGATGAAATATAGAAAATACTTATTAGCCACCTCCTTTGTATTTTATACTAATCATGAGCCTTTAAAGTATCTATTGAATAGACCAGTATTATAGGGGAGAATATGTAGATGGCTCATGCTTTTCCAGAATTTGATTTCACTATTGCAGTAAAACCTGGGAAACTAAACAATGGTCTAGATTATTTATCAAGAATTGAAACAAGAGAAGATGAGGGGCCCATAGATGATGATTTTCTTGGTGCTCATTTATTCAGGATTGAATCCATACCCAAATAATTTGATGAAATCACACAATTGTTGCATATAGGAGAATTTCCAAGCAACCATACTCAAGCAGAGAAAAAGAAATTTACTAAGTAGGGTGTTTCGCTTACATTGATTTAAGGGAAGTTATACGAAACAGATAAGATGGCGTCCTTAGAAGAGTAGCTCTAGAGCATGAGAGGAAGAATATCTTAATCAAAGCACATGAAGGTATAACAGGAGGTCATAATGGAGGAGAAAAGACAACAAGAAAGGTAATGATGGTTGGTCTATGGTGGCCTACACTTTTTAAATATGCACACAAACATGCTAGATCATGTGACATATGTCAGAGGGTAGGAAAACCCAATGCAAGGGATGAGATGCCATTGAGACCTATTTTTGCATTAGCTCCATTCAAAAAATGGGCCATTGATTTCATCAAACATATTAAACTAGCCACCAAACATTCTCAATCAAGGTTTATCATAACTAAGATCAAGTATTTAACAAGATGGACAAAATGGGTTCCCACAAAATATTTTACTACAAAAAAATGCCAAATTCTTATATGAGAACATCATTACAAGGTTTGGATGTCCTTTGAGCATTACCAATGACCAAGGTAAACATTTTGTGAATGCAACTATTCAAGAACTATTGAGTAGTTTTATGATCAACCATAATAGAAGCACTCCATACCATCCCCAAGAGAATGGAACAACAAAGGCATTCAACAAAGTATTGGAGAAGGTATTAACCAAAATTTGTTCTTTACAAACTACAGATTGGGATTTGAAGATACCCACCGCTCTATGGGCATACCACACAACCTATAAAAGGATCACAAAATAATCCCCATTCATATTAGTTTATGGACTAGAAGTCACAGTCCCCATAGAGTTTGTGCTTCCAAGTTTGAGAATTGTAGCATTCAGAATGACTAAAGATGATTCACTCCATGAGAGGCTAATAGAACTAGAAAAACTAGATGAAAAGAGGTTCATAGCCACGTATAAACAGACTTGAGAGAAAAGAAGACAGAAGGTGTGGCATGATCACCACATTAAAAGAAAGCAGTTTGATGTTAGAGATCAAGTAATCATGTATGATAGCAAGTATAAGCACCCAAGAAAATTGAAGGTAAGATGGATAGGACCATACATCATTAAGGAAATATTTCCTTCTAAAGCAACAAAATTACAAAACTTGTAATTAAAATAACTCCTTGGATATGTGAATGGGGCAAGACTCAAAATATATGTGACTTAGCCAAAAATCAAGAAGCAATAAAGAGAATGTGTGTGTGTGTGTGTGTGTGTGTGTGTGTGTGTGTGTGTGTGTGTGTGTGTGTGTGTGTGTGTGTGTGTGTGTACCAATCTATTTGAAAACTAAAAATCGGTGGGTAGGTCAAGGGGTAGGATGAAAACCGCAAGGGCATCTCTACCCTTAGAAAAATAAAGATGAGGAGAAAGAAGAAAGAGCAGACTAGAAATACCCACACAATAGAAAGATCATTGGCCTATTTGAAAATTGGAAATTCAGCGGATAGGTCAAGGGGTAGGATGGAAATCCATAAGGGAATTTGTACCCTTAAAAGATTACTAGAAACAAAAATAATAAGATTTGGAGGAACAATACCCGTGTAATGAGGAATAATAAAATCCACGAAATTAATAAGGAAAGGAAGATGCCATAGAGGGGGCATACCCATGCACTAGAGAAAAATAACAATAGCACAAAGAAGGAAAAAGACATGAAGAAACACAACTTCACTCTAAAGGAAGGAATAAAAAGCCAAGTAGAAAAAATATGAAGCTCCAATACAAAGATAAGAATGAAAAGCCGCAAAATAAAGAGGAAGAAAAATACATGATATAAAGAATGAATGGTAAAATAACTACGAGAAGGAAGAAGTGGGGTAAGCCGTGAAACAAAGAAAAATAGAATAAAACCGCGAAACAAAGGAGGGAAATCCGCGTACAAACCATGTAACAAGGAAACCCATGAAACAAATCGAAGCCATGAAATAAAGAAAAAGATGACCCATCAAGAAGATAATAAATGTGGTAGGTGGAAATAAAATCTATATAAAGGATCGATTATGAAAAACTAAAGCACAAAAAGCTAAAGAAGAGATCGAGAAAAACATCAAGTGCGAAAAAGAGAGCTAGGGAAAAACTAGGTAAAATTGAGAAGAGGACATGGATACCCCAGTCAATGTCACACAACTAGAACTTCCAAGGATGAAATTCATGAATCACTCCATGAAATCAAACATGCACGATCTAGAGGGATCATTTTGACATATTTCTTTTAAATTCACATGTGAACATGACACCCAAAAGTATATACATTCCCCATTTCGAATACAATCACACCGCACTCAAACTAGATACGACATTACTAGTAGTTATAAATTTGGATACCCACCAAGATGAGTATAAAAAGAATGTGAAAGTAATCAGGGAATTAAAAATTGATGCATGGAGAAGAATTTTCTACTTCCCTAGGGTAGACAGGGATAATTAAAGTTCTCCTCGATGTCTACACAATTAGATGCTCTATTTGGATCAACCATACCAAATCAATACGGAAGTGATGGATAGGGTTACTTGAGATATGGGTGGTAGGACAGATCCACACTAACAAATAAGAAGGTCCCAATGAAGGATACAATGAGGGTGATGGGTGTAACGACATGAAAACAAGGCATCCAAATCTCCAATATTTCAAACCCTATTTTGAGGTATGTTTCCAAAGCCATTTGTTTAAAAATTTATCATACTAATAGGGAGGATGACACCCATGGTGTGAGTTCCCAAATTGCATTAGATATGGTCACAACCCATTCGAATATAACTTAGCAAAATTACTAGCAACAAAATTTCATGAAAATGTAAGGAGAATAAAAGAAGGAAAACACACATTTTGTTATGGGTCAATACTATTATGTTTGGCAATGTATTTCACAAGAACACTCCCTCAAAAAGTAGAACTAGTTGATTGGAAGATGGATACCCATGTAGTTGAGAAAATCTAGGAACATATGAAAAAATGGATGTAGTCACCCAAATAACCTCGCTCATTGGATGGACAAATAGAATCAAGGGGATAGATGAAACTAAATCTAGAATATTATAAAAATTTGTGGAAAGATATTAATAGGAGGTTATGTTTTTTGTAGATATTTATATACCTTCATCGTGCCATCAATTCCTTGTACCGCCAAAGGGATGCCATTGCTCTATGAAGCTTCAGATGAATTAGTATCTACATCCATACAAGAATTGAAAACATACCCAGTGGATCCTAAGAAACCTACCCTCCCCATCTTTGATGAAGTTATTGAGGAAATCTTTGAATAATATTGAAAAAATATTCAAGATAACCGGAAAACAAAAATTCTATAAAACCTCTAACATGGTTGATATCTATGATGACTTATGTATTGGAAGTTGCAAATGTTGACATGTGATTCTTGTTTGAAGATGGTGTAATCTTTTGAATTAAGAATTTAAGATAATATGTTATCTTCTGGAATAGTTACCATTCTGCCATGTTTATGCTTAATTAAAAATGAAGTAATTCATTTCTTCTTATGTTGAATAATGCACTGCATGTGGAAATAAGAAACTAATTCAGTTTAAACTAGTTCATAGTTTGTTGCACTCAAACTTGTGCTTTAGTATTCATAACCTATGCTATAGGATAACTATACCTTGGATCAATTTCAGTGATCCAAGGCATGCTTTCAATTTCATGACATTATGGTCATCTTGACCGAGCTAGACAAATCATGGGATCTCAGAACTCTGGTTGTCTTGGAGCATCAGGTGATCTATGTTATTCCTTGCTTCGTAAGTGATCTTTGGATGGCATTCTCTTATTTGGTAAGTTTTATGATGCAATTCCTAGCTATTGCTAAAGGGACCTAATTAATCTATGTTCCTAAGTTGTAATCTATCCTAAGTTACTAAGTTATTTTATTAATGTGTGATGTTAATAAAGAAGGGAAAACCTTAGACTTAAACATAAGGACCTAAGTTATTTCCTAAACTAATGTTTTAACCTAACCTAAAGTTGGGCTAAATTAAGGGGTTGTATAGGACGACATGAAAAATATGGTCGGTGGCACCAACCTCAAGGTATTTATGAGGCATTTGTGGGCATTAAAAACTTTTGTTTTGGCCAAAATTGGTGAATGCGTGAAATGAAATGAGAGGTTGATTTGGCACCTTTGCCATAGTGTTAGTCACATGACATTTTAAATTTAGTTATAGCCAAACATAAGTTAGTGGTGAAAGGAGAAGTGGAAGCAATCACTTTGTCACCATGTTTGACATTTATTGTCTTGGAAATTGTGAAGAAACCACCTAGGAAGAAGGGAAGTTGGAAGAAATAATGGTTTTGGTTTTGTTTTGATCATTTGGTTTTTGTGAGCTTAAGCTCTACATGTGGTTTTCTCTTCGAACCCTTAGTTAAAATCCTTTCATGGCAGTTGATAGTGATGAAAGTATCACTATGAAGCTATAAGAGGGAGGAGAAGAAGGTTCTGAGGATTTTGGTTGGAATTTTTTGGGAAGGTATAGTCAAAATCTCTCGCTTGAATATTTTTCAGTGAGAAAGTGAAGACAAGAGATCTATCAGGCATGATAGGCCCTATCCATTAAGTCTTCTACTTTTATTTAAATGCTTCATAAAAACAACTCGCTCTTTTTGAAACCTTCTATTTTTATGATTGTTTAATTCTTGCTTCATTGGTGTTTATTTTGTTTCCTTGAATGCAAATTGGTACTTCATTGTTGATAACAAAATATGGAAATAACGATTTGTTGTTGTTATGATAACTTGTTTGTATTCGTACATCTTGGACATTGAAATGGATATATGAATGATCTATGTTTGAATGAATACCTAGTTGAAGGTAGTATATGCTTTAACAGAGGCATGGTATTGTTGAAATATGTAGATTCTAGCTTCCATGATCTCTTTATTGTTGTCATTGGAAACTTTATTGAAGGATTATTCATTTTGGCATTATGTCGTTGTTCAAGTTAATGTGGGTTCTACATTTTGGGTTTTTTTCTTGATAATATAAGTGGAGACCATTGTTCTGTTTAACTTGGTTCATGACTCTATTTTCATTTAGGGTGGAATACTCAACTCATGTTTAGATTTGGAATACATTTATTCTAGGATTTGCATTTTATTTTCTCATTTCATCAAGCCTTGTTTGGATAAGTTATATAGAAGGAATGACTGCAAAATTTTTAGGGTTTCATTCTATTGTATCTACTTCTTATTTTTGTAAACCTACCCCGGCTTTTGGGTTTCATTGGAAAATATTTTTGGTCTTGTAAGTTCTGTTTGAATCATTGACTTTTGATGAAATTTTGTGAAGGAAAGTTGTTTGAATGATTTTTCTCTCCCATCTTGTTGTGTTAATTGATTATTATTTGGGGAACTAGGTAGAAATTGGTCTAGGTTACTCTCGTTTCCTTTTGGCTCTGATTTTACTAGAAATTGAATTAATTCATTTGTTAACCGGTAGAATCATGTTTTGGGATTTTACCTTTCATGAGGAAAGGACAAATAACTTGTTGGGTGTTTTCATCCTTCTCGTTCTTTGCCTAGTTCATTTTTGGCTACCCAATCTCGAACTACATTAGTGTTTCAGTTGGATTTTGTTTATCTTTTGTGGGCATACCAAGTTTTTCCTAAACTTGAAGTGAATTTCTCTTGAGGGATTCTGTTTTCTTTTGTTCTTGTCCATTTTGCATGGATTGGCCGATTAGCCTATGAATTGAGAATTGATTGTCTTTCCTTGTGATGTGTTGTAACATCTAATTATTTTTATATAGAGGGAAGCTTGGTCACTTTAATTTATGTTCTTCTTGAGTTGTTCCAACACTGGAGTTTGGGAAAACTGGGTCTGCATGTTGTATATCTACTTTCCTTTCTCTATGCTTATTTTTTTCTTGAATCCTTAACTTACTTTGATGTCTTAGAGACTATTTTTCTAAAGAATCTTTTAAGGATGATCCTTGTATCGTTGGAGTCTTTTTATTCAATTATGGAATGTTATTTCATTCATTATTTTTGTAATCTTTCCATTTGGAAGAACTCAAACTTAAGATAAGGGAATGATATTGTATTAGTATGGTTCTGAAATTTTAGTTCCGTGTTCTTTTCTTTGAAGTAGGAATGAGTGATTGAGTGGTGAATTATCCTTAATTTAATTCGTGCTTCCTTATTTTTGAATTATTAAACCTTTTGTTTCTAATATATTATAGATTGTTTGCTATTATTATGTTTGGTACATTTGATTTTGGGATTGATATGAATGTAGGACTGTGGAAACTTGAATCCGTGAGTTACCTGGGTTGTTTCTATTGATTATGTATTCCTTATTTGGAGTATTGAAACATACTCTTAATCAATCTAATTTAGACTCTTCTTTGAGCTTGCTATAGTTGTGATTTTTAGATGGAATATAATTTTGTTTTGTATGTTTATTCCTTCATATATTGATCTCTGGATGTTCACTTGAAATAGCAAAACAATATACATATTCTGAAAGGTAGATTTGTATATCTAGTAATATTTCTTGAAAATTTAGAACTGGTTGAATGGAGGATCTTAATTTGGAAATTGAATGATAAGGTAAAGTTAGGATGAAATATGAATTTTCCTTTCTTTAATTTTGTTGTTTGATTTCAACATGTTGAAAAGATTTTTATGATGAAAAGTTAGGATTAACTATGCTTTGATTAATTAGTCCTTACTTAATCCTTACATATAGAAACTTTAATATTTTCTCTCCTTCTTGGTTGTAATCTTGTAGAGTAAAGTCTTTCTGTTTATCTTGTTTATGTTTTAGGAATTGTTTCATAAACAACATGGTTCTTTTTATGAAATAGTTAGATAAAAGCACAATGTTTTAATGATTTAGTGCTTATCATGCTCAGTTCAAATGAATTGACTCATGTTAACAATTGTGCAAATGGATTTCGTAAAATATGAAAGGAGAAAGACATATAGAAAGTTACATTTGTTTTACTAAAAATAAATTATATCTTTATTATGATGATTATGTGGTGTCATTACTTGAGATGTACTTTTTTGGGAAAGAAAGATGTAATAAAACTAATTTTATATTGTTGTTATGAAACTTTGTAAACTCTGAAATACTTTTGTAAACAGTAAATGGATCACTCCTTTTGATGAATAAATGATGTGATGATTGTTGAATATTAAGTGGAATCATGAGATTTAAGGAAATGAAGCAAAATTCTGTCAAAGACATGCTACTTAGAGGATGTCACCTAAGATGACAAAGTGGTTAGTGTATTGAAGAAAGGACATCCTTCCATTTTTAGATAAGTCATAGGGAATGATGGATTGAGATAGATATTCGAATATTTAAGAATACCAAAGATCACGAGGGAGTTCCCGAATGTGATATGGTTGATCTTGATGCCAAAAAATAATAGAAATTTTAGATTCTTCATTTTTATAAGGGATGAGGGATGTGAGAGATGCCATAGTGTTTGAAAAATTATTAGATGAGCGAGGAATAGTCTAAATGGTGTAGAAATCAAATGGCTCAATGAGGAATTCAATGATGTTCTTATACTTTTGAAGGATGTCATTTTTACATTGATAAACACCTTTGAATTGATTGATGATAAGTTGAGAATACCCGTAGATATAAGGGACTTAAATGCCAAGCAAGATAAATTTTTAAGGCCTAAGATGGGAGCCTCATACTCAACCATATTATTAGTGCATTAAAAATTAAGCTTATTGGATATATGAATAGGAGTGTCCTAAGGAGGAATGATAATGATGTAAGTGCTTCCCCCTTATAAAAACTTAGAGCTGTCAAAAGAAGAGATTCATCTTGAGGGGAGAATATTCATGTTAAAAATTGTTGATATACTCATCTGGAAAATTTTCATGAGGAAGGAGATTATCATAAGCTAGTTGATCTGTGATATCTTGGCCCTTGATTTTTTTTGCAAGATGAACTCTAGGTCAAAAGTGGTCATGAACATGAGCCATCGAGTGATACAATCACTATGATAAGGCTTGGAATGCATGTTCTTAAGAATATGAAATCTAGTGATGACATAAGTTTTATTATTGGGAAGATAGTGATGAATCTTGGAAGTAGTGAAGAAATGAGCACACCATAACTTTTCAACTTTAGTATAATGAGTCTTATAATCATGAAGGGTGCATATGATGTAATAAACCACCTGCTCCCTGCCTTTCTCATCACGATGTGCCAACATGGCACCTAGAGCATGGTCAAAGGAAGAGACATAGAGATAAAAGAGACCCCCTCATGTGCAGGGTAAGCACATGTGGTGATAGGAGATACTTCTTGAGGTCATCAAAGGATTTTGGTAGAAACTATCCCATATAAAGTTAACTTCTTTATGAAGAAGATGATGAAAGGGTTGACAATGGTTGGAAAGTTGTGAGATGAAATGATGAATATATTGAAGGTGACCTTGAAGACTATGAAGCTGCTTCAAGTTAGAAGGAGGGGAAATCTCAAGGATAACCTTGATTTTGGTGGGGTCAACTTCAATACCCTTGATAGAAATGATGAAGCCAAGGATTTTACTAGTAAGCACTCCAAACATGCACTTGGCTGGATTAAGATGGAGGAAGAAGAAGATACGACACTTGAAAAAGGACTTCAAGGATGGAAATATGACCACGTTGATTCTTGTATTTACCAAAGATGTCATCAACATAGTCCTTGAAAGTATTATGTTTGATATCATGCAAGATGTAGATCATGGTTCATTGATAAGTGGCTCTGGATTTTTTCAAACTCAAGGGTAAAACACGATAGTAAAAGGTCCCCTAAGGGGTAATGAAAAAGTTCTTATGTTAGTATTTTGGTGCGATAAGGATGTGATTATAACCATAGAAAAAATCCATAAGATACAATAAATCATATACTGTAGTGAGGTCTAAAACATTGATCGATGTTGGGAAGGGAAAAGTCGTATTTAGGGAAAGTGAGATTTAGATCTCAAAAATAAGTGAAAATGTAAAGCTTGTTAGAAGCCTTAGTAATGGGGACAATGTTAGAAACCCATTGGAGATAGTAAATGGGGATGATGAAGTTGGTGTAAAGAAGAAGTTGCAAATCATCTTTGACAAGGAGGGAAACTTGAGGGTGTATGCAGTGAAGCTTCTTCCTAATTGACTTAGAGTTAGGAAAGATGACAATGTTATAGAAAAATATGGATGGATCAAGGCTCGACATGTCGGAGTATGACCATGCAAAGGCTTGTATATTTTGAGAAATAAAGGTGGTGAAGGATTAAAGCTCATGTGGATCAAGGTACTGACCCAATTTGAGGATGTGAGGCTCTTGAGGAATCCCTATGTTGATGTTGATGGTGGATTCATTGAGAAGGAAAGACGTGTCTAGAAGTAAAGACTTATGAAGATAGGAATATTCTACCCCCATGTGGGAAAGGATGACATCTTCGTTTGCGTAATGGAGAATTCCAATGGTAGGGGAGTCTTCCTCTATTATTTTTAGATGTTGAAGAGGGATGACCTAGATTTACCGTCACATATAAGCGATCGTCCCAAGGTAATGGTGGAAACTAAAACAAAAGTATGAATCAATGGACATGGTTTCATCCATATCCATAGCCACATGGGATGGAGAAGATGGAGGATCAATGTCCATGAGCATCATATATGGTGGAAGAGGGTCTACATATTATTCTTTGAATCCTAGTCTAAAATTTTTATGGGGTTTGCCAAATTGATCAATGACAAGGTCATGCATACCTTGTTCATAATTCCCATTCCAAATCATTTCAAGGAACATTGGTAAAGATAAGTGTGGATTAAGGACTTATAAAGACATTTAAAACCATTAGTGTAGAGTTTTGTGTGTGGTTGAACGTCAATGTGTGAAGAAGGGTGATCGATGCCACCATAGATGAAGTTGGTGTGAAGATGAGGTGGAATGAAATAAATGACGTCCCCAACATTTGGTTGATACATGGGAGATTTATCAGTTTTCCAAGTCTTTGAGGTGTGGGAAGTGCGTTAAGTGTGAGAAAACAATACTCCTTAGTGAAAGATGATCCATCACTTTGTCTAAAGAGTTATCATTAGGGAGCTTAGACATAAAGACAGATGAACTAGTGGATGCTTTAGATGGGTTATGTTTAGGAATGAGTACATCATTGGGTCGATAGGTTATGTTATAATATTTGAGTGGTAGAGTTTCCAAAGGGAGAGTTATAACTTTCCCCTCATGTTCATTTTTTATGCATTGATGGAGGGTAGACAGGACACAATGCATGACGCAAATTCATGGTCACCCTAGGAGGACATTATATTAAAACCCCCTTCTACAATATTGAAAATTTCGTAGAGGATCTTCTCACCAACATGGATGGGAAGAATCACCATGCCTAAGGAAAGAGCATTGACATCATTAAATACACCAAGGACCATAGGTGATTGGGTGAAAATGGATCTAGGGAGATTCAACTAATAAAAAGTGTGAGATGAGATGATGTTGATGCTAGCTCCATTGTCAATCATATATCGAAGGATGAAGGTGTAATCAATACAGAATGTGATGAAGAGGGGAAGGTCATGTTCTTCTATTGTAATATCTGGAATTTTAGTGTCATCAAAGGATATGGAGGCCAAACTGGATAGGAACACAACAAGAGATGCAAAGGGTTAAGCCTCGTCATTAGGAGTGGGGATGTGCTTAAGATTCGATGAGGGATTGTTTATGGTCTAGGGATTTTTGAATGAGATTGTAAAGTGACATCCTAACCAGGGACTAGTGAAATTGTTTCATAACACTTTGTTCAATAGTACCAAGCCGAGGGTAGTCGGATAGAGACCTTGGGTTTTGATGAGGAATGTGGTAGAGTGGGCTCGCTAGAGGGAGTGAAAATGATGGATTTGTATTTGGATTGAGGGGTGATTATAATTCATGGGGATGGGAACAAGTTGTGACCTAAACAACATCAATATAGAGTGGAGGAACTTCTTTTGGAGAAGTTGAGGTTGGAGGTGGAATGATGACATAAGTCTTAGATGAATGAGGATATTTGGATGTCTTAGTGGATGAAGGTTGAGATGAAGGAGTTGATGTGGTTGGTGGAAGAGTTGGTTCCTCCTCAATAATAAGATCATCATCATCGATAAGGTTATGAATGATTGTTTGAAGAGATCTACAATGTTTCGTGTCATGTCCTGGTGCATGATGGTATGCACAAATTTTGAGTAAAACCATGAAGTTCTTAGGGCATTTAGATCGAATGGTTTGATAGATGGAAGAGTGATTACAAAATATTGGAGTAATTTATGAAACATTGTTGTGTAATACCCTATGGGAAAGATGGAGGATGAAGTGGTTTCAAGAATAACAGATGAAGGTAAGGATGGTTTGGTTTGAAGTGGTTTCATGGGAACCTTTGATTTTGTCTCAAGATTGGGAGAAGATGAGAACAATTTTTTTGTCATAGTTTCATTTTTATTGGTGGTGATTTGGAGGGTTTGGATTTAGATTTGATAGTGGAAGATGTGGATGGTTTAAAAGGGGTGTTTGATTTAGGAGAAGGTTTAGGTTGTGTTGAATTGTTGATAATGGGGGTTTTAGAAGAAGGGGGTGGCCCTAAAATTGAAGGAGATGCTCCTAAGGATGGTGATGTGACACTAAGTTTCTTAGGAGGATTGGTCTTAGGAGAAGGAATGTCTAGCCTTTTATGTGGATGTGTAAGAGATTTTTGGATGGGCATACCAATTTTTTAATTTTTTCGTTTGTGAGGGTTTAGCCTTGGTAGAAATAGTGAAATATTTAGCTAGAGAATCTGTGGTGGTAGGACTTGGTAGTAAGGTTTGTAATATTGAAGGTGGGAGTGGTTTTTCATGATGTATTTAACAATATCTAAAGGTGTGGTAGATGGTTTAGGTTTTGTTGGTGTTGAGGTGATTGGAGTTGTAGATGTGGTAGAAGTGTTAGTTGTAGGTGCATTGATTATGGGAGTTTGGATAGTGGATGTTTCAAGAGGTGGTGTAGATATAGGTGTAATTTTAGATGTTGATGTGGGTGTAATTGTGTTAAGAATGGGAGTAGGTGTAGATGTTGAAATGGGTGTTGAAGTAGTTATAGGTGGAGGAGATATAATATATAAGGGTGTAGATGATGTAGATGGAGGAATAGGTATGGTTAAGTCTAATGGGGGTGTTGTGGTTGTGGTCATAGTTGAAGTTGTGATTGTAGGGGAGAATTTGAAATGGATGTAGGTGTAATAGGTGTCGAGATGATAATTGTAGATGGTGGTGTGGGAATTTGATCTATAGTTTTGATGATATGGGCATTAGGTTCCTATGATGTGGAAGGTTGAGTTTGATTGTTGGGTGAATGATTAGGGAATGGTTGTTTAATAACGTATAAAGGATGATTGGGAAGTGTATTAGGATTGTCTACTTGAATATCACTAGAGTCTATAAGCTTTTGGACAAGATCCTTGAATGTGTGACACTTCTCAATGTCATGGCCATGAACTTGGTGATATTTGCAGTAATGTTCTTTACGGAACCATGTTGGTTCAGGGAATGATTCATCACATGGTCAAATAGGGGAAGTATATTGAGGTTGAATGATACCAACTTGTCAAATACTTGAATCGTAAGATTCCCTGAGAGGGGTGTAGTTGTGGGTTTGTCTAGGAGCTCTTTGTGGAGGCTCCACATGTGAAGTGGATGAAGATTTCACCTCTACGACATTGGAAGTAATTTTGGATTTATCATTATACATGGAGGATTTGGTGAACTTAGTTTTGGGTTTGTTTGATCTAATTTTAAGATGCCCTTACTCAAGGGCGTGAAGTTGAAGTTTACGAGCCATAATAAACACCTATTCAATGGTTTGGAGAGATTTAATTTGAATATTTGAAGAGATGTGCTTCCGACAAGACCATGGGAATAATGCAATAAGTTTAGTTTGTGGAAGGGGAAATGATAGTTGATTAATGATGTTACGCCATCATGTGACAAAATATGTGATATATTTATCATCATATTGTCAAATGACATAAAGGTCAGTGATGGTAATATTACGCACAATGTTTATCGAGAAATGTTCAAGGAATAATTGTGCTAATTGAGTGAATGTGAATAATGAGTTTTATGGGAAATATAATACAGATAGACTAATGACATAGGAAATTTGCAAAGCATAAGATCTTGATCATGGGCGATAAGGTAACATGCATGTATAAAATATTGTAGATGTTGTTAGGGATCCTCCTTGTTGTTGAAATTGGAGAACTTTGGAAGTTCCCAATGAGGAGGATATGATTTCATAGGGATGGATGGGTTGATGGGTTCATTACAGATTTGTTCATATGAAAATGTGGTCTTAGATCCCAAAGTTATGGCTTCAAGGTTATCCATTCTACTTAACAATGCTTGTAAGGGATCATTAGATGGTTGAGATGTCGAGGGATGAGATTGTGATGTATATGATGTGGATGGGTTGGGTTATTGGTATGTTTGGTAAGTTTGGGGATGTGTTGGTGTAGGTGGAAGTGGTTGATGAGGAGGAATATAATTAAGGGGTTGTGATTGGATTGGTTGAGATAAAGCTTGATGTTGAGATGTGGGGATGTGGTAAGATTGATTTGATTGAGTTGGTTTTTGTGAGATGGGAATGTTTGATTGATTTTTTATGGGGTTAGTTGGGATGTAGTTGGTAGGTGGTTGAGATACTTGGATTGGTTGAGTGGGGGTATGTATTGATAAGAACCTTGGTGAGGTGGTTGATAAGTTTGCATTGATTCAGATGGTTGAGGTTGAGAGATGATTACATTGGTATGGACATGTGATGTAGAGATGAGGGGTAAGGTTGTATGATGTTGTTCGGATATGGGAGGAAGAAAGTGTGATTCTTGAGAAGATTGGATAGGAAGACAAGTGATTGTGGTAGATGATGAGGTGATGGGAATAGAAGGAGGGATGGTAGTATTGACACGAGGAAAATTAGGAGGAATGGGGATGACTAATTGGGTGGTTTGATGATTATGAGGGATGGAAGAAGATGGTTGGTTAGGATCAAACTCTTGTTGGGACCTAGCAAGATCACTCATGGATCTAGGAAATAAAATGATGAGTTGGGAGGTAAACACTTGGGTGGACTTTGGACTAGAGTCATAGGCATAAATTTCGTGCAAGGGAGGTTAATCAATGGGAAGGTTGGTGGTTTTGTGAAGAAGGTAGTCATGGAGGGAAACCAGATTTGCGTCAAAAATCTCTTGAAAATCTGTATATCCATGAGGGATGAGAGGTGGCCTAAAAGCATCAATAGAGGTTTCTAAAGGAGGTGTGTATTGTATCGATGGGATAAAATGGTGGTAAAGAAAAGGGTTATTCTTGACATGAGTGTGTGATTGGTTCAACTGAACCTCTTGAAGACGCAGGATGGTAATCATGGGTTGAGTAACCATGGTAGGAATGACCAAAGGGGTATATGTGAGGATGGAAAGTAAAAAAGTTGATTGAATGGTATAAGTGGTGGGAATCAAGATGATATTTGATGTCATAAATTGTTCCATTTGTTTGGCTTGAGATCTCGTAATAACTAGAATGAAATAAGAAACAAAACTATGCTAATGGTTGATTAAAGCAAACAAGCCACACAATTTTTTTTTATCTCGATTATTTTAAGATGTGAAAAGAAAATTAAAAAGGCTTGAGGGGTACCTAGGTAATGTAAAACTATGGATGGGCTTGGGTGATTTTGGCTATGGTGTCCTTGATAAAACCAAATTTACTTGAGGCCAAAATATATATAGAGTTTATAATGCGGCCAAAACACCATGGAAAATTTCCTATTGGGTGATGAAATCCCAACAGTTCCACCTGGTAAGGAGTGTTTAGATGTGTAATTTGGTTTGTGTGTTTGGTTGTGTGTGATAGAGTGAATGTAATGTGTTAAACCCCTAGTTAGACTAGATTCTCAAGTAAGAATGACAAGGGTTATTTTTAGATTAAAAATGGAGATTTAATGAGGAAAACAAGAAGAAAAGGAAAGTATGATACAAAACAAGAAACTACAAAAAAGAGGAATACATGGAATATGATTTTCCTTTTAACGATCTTCAAAGAAAATAAGAAAGCAAACAAAATTCCATGAAATCCATGATGCAAAGCAAACAAGAAAGAAAACACAATATAATGCATGTTCCTTGTAAAGTTCATGGAAATGGAAGAAAGAAAATAAAAATGAAAAAAATAACAAGAATCACATTGAAGGGGTGGATCCCACTAGGTGTGCTATAATTTTGACCAAGTTTCTTTGTTCCTTTTTAGATTAGTGAACTAGTACTAAAGGAAACGATAAAATCCAAAATATGATGGGTTTATGGTACATTGGGATGATGTGGATGGATACGGGTGCAATATGACTTCCTCCTCACTGCGAGCTAAGTGACCTACACAACAAAGAAAACTAAGAAGGAAAATGGATTAGTAGATGTATGGAGGGTTACTAGAAAAAACTGGTCCCAATAATTGTGAGCTTCCTAGGATGGATGCTAACTCTCTTGTTAAAAAGATAAGATAAAAATTAGATTTTGATAAATTGGATGTAGTGTCTATGTATAATTTGAAGCAAAACAAAAATGAATCTAAGATGATGACAAAGAGATCCGATCTAAATATGGAAAAATAAATCAAACCCAATATGGGTTGATGGTGACCTTAGACTACGAGAGGGCTAGTCAATGATGACCGAGACTGGATGAGAAGGAACTACACTAAAACATACATGCAAGCTCTTCTCGTATCTGGATCTCGAACTTGGAATAGGATCTGGACTTGAAGATAGAAACCTGCAAGAATTACTAAAACAAAAGGAAATAAAAAGGATGCAAGAAAATTAAGAAAATATATGGTAAATGATATGAAAAAGAATGGGTCAATGGTGACTAGGTTAGATCAGCGGTGACTGTGGACCGACAGAGTGGATCCGAGAAGGTAGATGAGGCAAGACAACTAGATCTTAAAGATGAATGATTGGGATCAAACAAGTTATGGATCATATGTCGTGATACAAAATTATAGGTATGGGTTGATGATGACCAGATTGGACTGGGCTGAATTAGACTTGGATGAATGAAATGGGTAAAATGAAAGCCTATAGATGAATAGAAAAATGATCGGGTGCAAGAACAAGGCACTAGGATAATTATAGAACCTGCAAACACAATGAAGATGGTTGTAACCAGATGATGATGTTGGATCTAGGAATGTAATGAAAAGAGTATTCCAAAGCTCCCAAAATGAACACAAGATCTCCAAGATGGCTTCTAAATGGCTTGGTAGGTACAAAAAGAGGTCACAAGATGAAGGAAAGATTGCAAGAGCTCATAAAATCTCAAAATTACATCCTTGAACAAGGAGGGGTGAATGTAGCTTTATATGGTTGATGATGAACCAAGTAAATCTTTGATGACTTTGGAAATATGTCCATTTGGGTGATGGAGTAATGTCCAGCTTGAGGAAAATAGGCCCAAATGAAGGGATATTAGGGTTTATATGGATAGAGATGAGCTAGGGTTGCATAAGGAAGATAAATGAGTAGGTGGATGGTTGAAATGAGTAAATAAAGGCCATAGATAGGTAAAAATATTAAATTATGGCCTAGAGATGACAAATTGGAAGATTTAGGGATGAGAAATGGGATTAAATGATAACTGAAGATAATTAGGATTAATTAATTATAATTAGGGAGGATAAAATAATGAGATGAGGATTAGAGTTAATTAAGGATAATTAACATAAATGAAATAATGAAATGGTTAAAGGTGGGAAATGATAAATTGAATTTAGGAGGGAATATGAAATTCAAATGGATGGCCATGAAGAAAAGAGAGTGAACGCAAGGTAGAGGGTGGCAATACCAAATTTTGGTGTCTACAATCATGAAAATTGAATTTAGGAGGGTATATGACATTTAAATGGATGGATATGAAGAAAAGAGAGTGAACGTGGGGTGGAGGGTGGTGATACCAAATTTTGGTGTCTACAATCATGAATATAATATCATCTACTATGTCTACTAAAGAACAATTTTTTTAATACATACATTCATGTGTAAGCAACCAATAGATTAGAAACTTTGCATAACAAGTTCACACTCAAAACTCTAAATATGCCAATTTACTTGAGAAATATTGAGAAAAATAACCACACACAAAAGTAAAATACATAGTACACAACTTGAATAAAACTTGATTTTATGTGTTGGAAAGAAAATCATGTTAATCAATTTATGGTTAAAGGTTGGATTAGTTAATGGAGTGATCATAAATGTAGTTATCATTGTTTACAAACTACCCTATAAACCTCCATCTTTTCCACTCTCTGTTGTTAATTTTGTAAAATACTCAGTGCCCTACATGGGACATGCTTACCTTTCCATTTGATTATGAGAAAAATTTCCAAAATATTCCTCTAAAAATGGCACATGCATTGACGATCCATAAAGAAAAAGGTATGAATTTAGGAAAAAAAAAAAGCTATTTGTGTTATTGATCATCAAGGACTTACCTACTTCAATTTCACGCATTCGAGCACTATCAAATATCTATATCTCCCCAAAATTTTCATTCATTTGTTATACACTAATGAAGTGTAATAAATATGTATACATTTGTAAAAAAGTAGAATCGAACTTCACTTAAAGATAAATATCATACATAATGCATAAAAACACCACTACCTAATTACTTTACATGTGTAAGTTATTTCTATTACTAATTTTTACTTCACTACTGATTTCATCATTTAATTTCAATTCTTCTATTTCTCTCAATTTTGTGTGCTTACTTTACAATCGACAATTAAAATAAAAATGTAGATATGCTTCCTTTAAAACTCGTATTCAAAACTTTATCTTAGAATTCATCACTTTATTGTATTCAACATATCATATCTACAATAATTTTATTTTTTCATATACAATTAATTCACAAAATATCCTATATGCCAAGGGAAAAGTGACAACTTTTATGAAATAACCACATGTATCACAAACGATGTAAATTTTTGCACTTACTAGTATTTGACTTTGTGGATGAATGATGCTAAAGAAAAGATGTTATTGAAGAAGATGATATTTCACATTTCAACTAAATTATAAAATATTGTAGCATGTTAGACATATTCTAAAATAAGCCACAACTGCAATTGAGGGCACTCATTCTATGCACAAAGAATTGGAAAATAATGATAATGATTGATAAATCTGTACACTTATATATACCATATTCCATATATAAAATCCTAACACCAATGTGTAAAATGTATGACAGCATTGTAATATAGTTCGCTTAATTATAAACACATTGTTACTATGCAATAAAACACTATTACTTAAGTTCTTTTTTAGAATACATTTGCAAACCCAACTTTAAAAATGCTTCAAATAACATTATTGACATAAAAAATTTAAGTTCAACACACTAAAGCACTACAAATTTAAGAACAATAAAATATTACATGTCATTACATAAAATGCACATAAAATAAAAACCATTTCTTTTCTAAAATAATTTCATGTCTACTGCTACACCAACCCACTACTTTTACATCCCATACACACCACACTCTTTCACTACAAAAACAACCCCTTCAATTCCACAATGTACCCTTGTAATCCCTAAGGAGAAACTACTAATTTAATGTTGTTAGGAATAATGGAGAAATTAAGAAGTAAATACAAATGAAAAACAAATATATGCAAAGTGAAGTATAACAAAGTTATTGTATTATAAGGTTCGCTCAATTAATTTGTGGAAAATTAATTTTGAATCTTGTGGCATCTAACTACATGCATACAAATAGTATAACATCTAACTAATATGGTAGAAATTGTCTCTTCAAAAAAATTCATTAATGTTTAAACCTTGAAACAAATAAGATAATTTTGACTTAAAAGAATAAATTTACAACCAATAACCTACCTCATTTATATTCAATTTTTATAGGCTTGGTTAATCAAACAATATGATGAGGAAAATAGAGACTAAAGTTATTTTACACATTCCAATGATTACTTTTATTAATTTTTTGACATATGAAAGGATTTAAAATAACTAAATGTTTGATACATTCACATAAGAAAGAGATGAAGTAAAACTTACCCTCCATTGAGATAATTCAAAACAATTGTTTCTTTATAGATGTCCACATTCACATGTGAGCATTTCAAGTTTTATAATTTTAGAGAAATCCATAGTCCTAGTTAATTGATATTATACGCACATATTTTTAAATTCAACAACCCATAACATTAATTAAGCACTAAATTTGAAGTAGTGGACATAGTGATATAAAATTTTCTACTATATTTTTACCATCATTCAAAATAAATGTACAAAAACATGTTATGAGGGAAGGAAATCATATCCACTCCTTGTAAATTTTAGTAAAAATCACATGTATATGTTTTAAAATAGTGAGGGAGGGATGACCAAAAGAGAAGTTGGGGATGAGCCAAATTCTAGTAGAAAAATTATTTTACTCTTGTTGTCACTTGGATCGTGCACCCATTAGATCGTTAAGTTGATCTAGTGCAACATGGGAACATCCCCAAGGTGTGGGATCTTGAACCTTGGGATGAACCTATAGAATAGGTCGATTCCTCCGAAACTACGTACATCTAGTTAAATATCAAGCTACAAGATCTACAACTACTGGAAATAAAACTAAATACAACTCTTTAATACTTTTTTGAGAAAATGGGAAGAAGGATAATTGAAAGTAAAACATGGTGACACACCAAGACTGAAGGGAAAAAATGAGTATCTTGTATAAGCACAAAACAGTTGACAAAAATACAACAATAGGCACAAATTACTATCTTAACCTCTTAACATAAGTATTTTTATGAAGGTTAGAAACTTAAGTAATAATAGAAGGTATTCACATGTAACTCCACAACTATCACAAATAAGAGTAGTATGTCACAACATGTAACATGTAAATAGTATAACTAGCCTCAAATGATGGTACAATGGATCATATAAGTACCAAGAAAGAAATATTCACAAGTACAATAATCAACCATCAACATACACAACACATGCAAGTGAAAGAAGGAAAAATATTAGTTTTGTATATAATATTAAGGCCTAATCCTTTGTCTGACAAGTGCTTAAAAAGGGTAGAGCTTCCTAAAACCATAGATCAAGAAGTACCTTAATACATTGTGCATCCTTGTATATGTAGCTAAAGAGGTTGAGAAATATAAGCTCCTCATCCTAATTAATTACATTTTAAAAATATTATGCATTAAAAACAATGAAAGAGTCTTCAAAAATATCAAAATGGTTGTGCATCTTTGACCAAGTCAAACTTATAACTCAAAATGGTTTGACTATGGGGTGGATGACTATGTAAAAATGATAGTGATGAATGAAAAATTAGATGGAACTGGTGCTACTTTTTGCTTGTACACCCTGATATTTATCTTTATCATATTCATTTGTATCCTCTTTAGTTTATTTCTTCTGATATTCAAGAAATCATTTAATGATTTCCTACGCTTATTTATCATCAGGTCTGCACACATAGCAATTTAGGATCTCAACAAAGTTAGCTATTCAAATTAGTTTTCTGGGTATTTTCTTGACTCTACCCATAAATTTTTGAAGTTGGCCCAAAACCCTTGATAATCACTAACTTGTTAATAGAATGGAGATAAAAAATATGGGTTACTCCTATAACCTCCTCAACTAGGCTCTTGACTTCAACAACTATGCCATCTATTAGGAGTGAATTTAAATAATTGTCATGGAATTTGCAAAGGATTTGTTCAAATTCGCTTTATGATATCATCAACGAAATCAATTCCCTCATTTATTAAACTAACTCGAATTTTGATTTTATTCCTTGAGAATTTGAATGTAGAACTCGATGGCCTCATATTATGCAAATATTTTGGAAGGATCATCAATGACTCCTTCATTGAAAAGGACATCTTGATTTTTTTATAACTCCTCCAAATTTCTAGATTAAGTTCCTAATTATCACATTTATCTTCCGAAAAAATATGCATCTTGGTCATAATATCCTTCTCTATTTCTAGTTCATCATGCATAACCACCGCATCTTTGATCACTTGATATCTTTCATGGATCAGATGATCTATCTAGGCTCCAACTTCTCTCCCTTGTTGACCAATTTTTTCTACTATGGAGAATGTAGTGGTGTCAAATATTTTTGAGATTGCAAGGTTGGTGGAATGAGTGGGCTACATTATCTTGTGTAAGACGACAAAGTACTCCACTTTATTCTTGATCTTGTCCTTTATGACATTATCCTTATAAAATTTATCCACAAGGTTTCCAATGGAAATATGGACATCCTGTTTTGCACCTTCATGTGTAGCCTTTCCCAAGGAGACCTTAGAGATTTGGTAATCAACTGTTGTGATATCTTCTTTTGATTTGTCTGTAGTAGGTGTTGTAATTTCAAAAAACCTCTCTCTAGATTGATCAAATGATAGATGAGAGATGGTATTTGGCTTCTTTGACTGGTGTCGGGAGAAAGATCTAGATTGCTAAGATCAAAATCATCGAAATGGATACGCTTTTCTTCTTCTTTAGGGTTTGACCAATTATCCAGGAAGGAGTGGAAGAAGAGATCATTTGTTGAGAGGATGACAAGGGAAAAGAAACCATGGGGTTGAAATAATGGGTGATGAAAGGATAATTTCTACAATGGTAATGAGTGTTAAGGAAGGAGTAACCAGTGTAGGAGGAATGGACAAGATTACTCTAGGTATGGATGAAGTTGGAAGGGTGATAAGAGAAGTGGGAAGATAAATTAAGGGAAGAGGATTCCTTAAGGTAGAACCCTAAGCTATACTATATCTAGATGAAATGGAAGGAAGTGAAGAAAATAATTGGGCCATAGAAGGAGATGAGGTGGAGGATATGGGAAAAGAGGAATTGTAAGGAGAAGGAATTGAGGTTGTAAGTGGAGGAAACCTGAGAGGTGAAGGAGGGGAAGGAACTTAAAACATGGATGAAGGAAGAGGAGGTGATAGAGGATACTGCAACACTTATAAAATAGATGATGGAGAAAGGATCAAATAAATTAAATCCATGTAAGGGGAAGAAGAAGAAGGTCCCATGCCCTATCTTACAATATTGATTCTATGAGGCTTAGGAGTGGGAATTTTTCTTTTTAGTAGTAGGATGGACCACTAATGGTTATAGTTGAGTTGTGGCAATAGTAGTGTACTCTAAATATTTGTGAGGAATTTCTACGGAAATTAGCCACTGGTGGGTGAGGTTAAGGATGTCCATTGCACATTCCTTGATAATTGTGCACTCCTAGAGAAAATAATTAATTGAAGATAGGGGTAGAACCCTTATATTCATTTGAGTATATGTGGGGTTCGAGACCTCCTTGTCATCATAGATTCCTTTGAGATCATCTGCAATACCATATTTGGAAATGTCTACAAGTGTCAATATGTAATAATCTTTATTTCTTATGGCCACCTCATTTATGAAATCGATCAAAATTTCCTTTAACTGAAGTATATGAACAATGGCTAGCCCAATTCCACTGATGATGCCCTAGAAATAAAATATAATTCATGGGTGGAAGGTATTAATTTTCATCTACTACATTTATCCGTCAACATTATTTCCTTGTAAGATGATGCACATGTATATCGACGCATGGTGATAAGAAATTTAACCTCTTCCTTATGATTTCTCTATTGATATTTTTGGAGATGGAGCAATTGTCTAACTAATTCCATTAAGACCCATTTATCAGAGAGAAACTTGGAAGTTTGTAAGGAGCACCTAAAAATCCTCCTACTCTGAGGTATGTGAAGGTTGGGAACTACAAGAAGATACATCCCCATATTTTGACCACGTTCCAAGCTTCATCTGTGACCTGATGGTTGTATAGGTCCTTGTCAAATGTACATATAACAACATAAAATATAAATTATCATGCACCCTTCTAAAAAAATTTGGTCCTTCCTTCATTATTAGTTAAGGATAGAAATCATATATTAGTGCTTGGTTTATTGAACCAACGGATGTCAACCTTGGATAATTATTCATTCTTGCAACAACATACACGAGGTAGGAAGTCATGTAGAAATTCCTTGTGGTCTGAACCTCTAGTAGTTAAGAGTGCAAGCTATCACCGATGTGCTTAGACCATCAAATGAGGGTGGTATTCTTACATATAGTATAGATGCACTGATACATCCACTCCTAGAAATCCCTAGAAGAAGGAAGACCCACCACTCTCAACAAGGTAATTAAGTCATTAACTTCTTGGATGAAGTCGAATGAGGAATAATATTTGGTAACTTGGTGATTGTTGGCCTTAGATTTGTCAAGTATCTCTTGTTAAGAATATTGATGTAAGTATCCTTATTATTGTTCCAATTTTCCAAATCCTTTAGGAAAGATTGTTGCATAACCTTAAAAATAAGGAATCTTGCATAAGTGCTCAAGGTAGTCAGTATCCAATCTAATTACTACCACTTCATCTTAATCCTTAATTATTTGAGATTTATAATCATATTTCATTGCTGCCATGTTTACAAATTCTGGGAAATGCAAGAAAGTTGGGAAAGTGGATACCAAGGCTATACCACTATAGTAGATGCTTTTAATCTAAGTGGACTTGGATAGAGATTTGATTCTCTCCCAAAAATTAGGTAGGTCAATATGATTGATATCATTGTCCCCAATGTTATCCAATTCGATGTGATGTTTGAAGGGGGAATCACCCCCTACAAACCGTATTTCATTTTTATATTTCATTTTGACAAAAACTCCATCATTTATTCAAAAATCCTTTAGAAACACTTGAGATTGATGGTAGAAGTTGGGTTTTGAAATGCAACTACTAACCCCCTGAAATAAAAGGACTAACTTAGACCTTTCAAAGAAACCTCTAATTCTTAAAATAGTCTTAACAGAAGTAGGGGCTTGTAATGTAATTGTGAACCTCGACTTAGTCTAGGAGGAACTAGATTTTTTTTTGCAACCTTTGACTCCCAAAATGGTCTTGGAAAAATTCAAACCTTGCAAATAGAAATCCGAATCTTGAAATTGTGTTGACGAAATTATGGTTTTGTTTTTCAAATGATAACTTCATAACAACAATTTTTTATGATAAAGCCCATTCCTTGTGATCATATAGAAATAATTAACAAAGTATGAAGTTTTTTCCCCATCAACAAAGTGGTTAAAACAAGGAATGAGAGAAAATACACATGAGGAGTAATTAACAAAAGGAAAAACATTGGTTATGAAATGCCAAAAAAAAACAAAAAAAACCATAAATACTTTAAAAAGGAGATGAAATGCCTTAAAAATGAAAAAATGTACCAAAAACATTATAAAATAAGATCTCACCAATAAATCTGATGGGTTGAAAGAGAAATTTAAAAAATGCCTAAAATATCAAGAAAGACTATGGTTGAAAGTTGAAAGGTCATTTACAAGTCAAAGTGTGCAAAAGGACAAGTGGAAACGACTTGTAAATCTACCTATAACTAGAAAATGATGTATTAATTACATGTAGGTGACACCTATGAGTGGGTGAAATTCATGCACTGATCCAATGCAATATGGGAACATCCCCAAGGTGTGGGACCTTTACTCCTTGGGATGAACCTCCAAAGTAGGCCGAATTCTTCCTAAACTATGTACATCCGATTAAAGATCAAACTGTAGAATCTACAATTACTGGAAATAAAAATAAATATAACTATTCAATACAATACTTTTCTAAGAAAAGGGAAAGAAGGATAACTGAAATTAAAGTTTAGTGATGCACCAAGAGTGAAGGGAAAAAATGATTGGCTTGTATAAGCACAAAAAATTGATAGAAAGATAATAATATGCACAACTTCCTATCTTAACCTCTTAACATAATTATTTTGCATGAAGGTTAGAAACTTAAATAATAATAAAAGGGATTCACATGTAATTCCACAACTATCACAAATAAGATTAGTTTGTCACAACATGCAACCTACAAAGAGAGGAAATAACTTCATATGAAGGTAAAATGGATCATATAAGTACTAGGAAAGAAAGATTCACAAGAACGATAATCAACCATTAACATACACAAAAATGAAAGGGGAAGAAGTAAAAATATCAATTATGTATATAATTTTACGGCCCAAGCCTATGTAAAAGTGCTCAAAAAGGGAAGATCCTCCTTACACCATAGATCAAAAATTCCCTTAATACATTGTGCATCATTATATATAGCTAAAGAGGTTGAGAAATATCAGTTGATCCTCCTAACTAATTACATTCTAAAAATAGGATGCATTCAAAAATATCAAAGAGTCCTCCTAAAATATAGCCAAATAGTTGTGCAACTTTGACTGACTCAAACTTGAAACTTGAAATGATTGCACTATGGGATGGAGGATTGTGCAAAAAAAGACAATGATGAAGGAAAAATCAAATTGAACTAGCACCACCCTTTACTTGTGTGCCCTGATCTTTACCTCTATCAACTTCCTTAATATCCTTTTGAATTTTTTTATACCAATATTCAAGAAATCATTTGATGATTTCCTACACTTCTTTGTCCTTAGGTCCGCACACACAAGTTTAGGATCTCATTGGAGTTGGGTGTTTGACTCAATTTTCTGGTAGGGTATCTTAAATCTACCCATGTAACCTTTTGAATTTGTTCTAAATAAACCGATACAACATTATCTTGTCAATAGACTGGATATCAGAGATCTTGGTTACTCTTGTACCCTCCTAAACTTGCTCTTGAATTCAACAACTATGTCATCTGTTGGGAGTGCGTTTAAATTATTGTATCTGAATTTGTAACGGATTTTGTCAAATTTGTTGATGATATCATAAAATACACCAATTCCTTCATTCCTTGCACAGAAAAAATTTATGAGTTGCTTCCTTGAGCATTAAAATGTGGAACTCGATGACCTCACAATATTCAAGAGTCCGGAAACATCATCGTGACTCATTTTTCGAGGAGGACATATGGATTTATTTTTCGTAACTCCCTTCAAGTTTTGAGCGTGAGTTCCTAATTGTCACTTTCAACTCCTATAATATTGCACATCTTAGTCACAATATCCTTTTTTTTTTTTTTAGTTCATTATGCATAATCACCACATTTCTGATCACTTTCTCTCCTTCCTAGATTAGATGATTTATCGAGGATCTAACTACTCACCCTTGTTGACCAAATTTCTACTATGGATAATAAAGTGATGTCAAATTTTTTGAGATTGCAAGGGTGATGGAATGAGTGGACTATGTGATCTTGTGAAGGATGATTGTCAGTAGCTCCAATTTATTCTTGAGCTCATCCTTGGTAACCTTGTCCTTATCAAATTTTCTCGAAGGTTTCCAAAGGTAATATTGACATCCTTCTTTGCACCTTCATGTGTAACCTTTCATAATGAGACTTTGTAGATTTTATAATCAACCATTGTGATATCTTCTTTTAATTTGTACAAAACATGTGTTGGATTTTTAACAAACCTCTCCCAGATTGATCAACTGATAGATGAGAGATGGTATTCAACTTCTTTGACCGACATCGTGGGAGAAATATCTAGACTGCTAAGATCAAATTCATTACCAATGGATACATTTTTCTTCTTCTTCGTGGTTTGGCCGGATAGACAGGGAAGGAGTGGAATAATAGATCATTTTCTAAGAGGATAGAAAGGGAAAAGAAACCATGGATGTTTAAAGAATGGGTGATGAAAGGATAGTTTTTATAAAGGTGATGAGTGGAAAGGAAGGAGTAACTAGTGGAGGAGGAATGGACAAGATTTCTGTAGGTATGGATGAAGTGGGAAGGTTGATAAGAGGAGAAATGAGAACACTAAGTTGGGGTAGAGTAGTCCTTAAGGGAGAACTCAAAGCCAAACTATCTCTAGATGAAAGAGAAGGAAGGGAAGAAAATACTTGGGCCATGGAAGGAGAGGAGGTGGACAATATGGGAAAAGAGGAAGTGGAAGGAGAAGGAATAGAGAAAGCATGAGAGGTGAATGAGGGGAAGCAACTAAAAAAAAGGAATAAGAAAGAGGAGTTGAGAGAGGAGACTCAAACACTTAAATAATAGAGGATGGAGAAAGGATTAAATCAATTAACTCAAGGTAGAAGGGGAAAAATAAGAAGGTCCCACTCCTTTCTTACAAATTTTATTTTGTGAGGCTTAGGTGTGGGAATTTCTTTTGTTGTAGTAGTAGGATGGACAACCACTAGTTGTACTTGAGTTTTGGTAGTAGTAGTGTACTCTGAATCTTTGGGAATAATTACAAAGGAAATTAGCCACTAGTTGGTATGGTTGAGGATGCCCACCGTGTGTTCCTTGATAACCACAAACTCCTAGAGAAAACAATTGATTTGAGGTAGGGGTAACACCTTTATGCTCATTTGAATATATGTGGGGTCCAAGACCTCCTCGTTGTCAAGGTTTCCTTTGAGAACATATACAATACCATCGTTGACCACCTATTCAAGTGTCAATATATAATAATATTTCTCTCTTATGGCCACCTCATCTCTGCAATCGATCCTTATATCCTCTAACTGAGGCATATGAATAATGGATGGATTGATTCCACCATGGACGCCCAAGAAATCAAAGCTAATTCCCGGTGGAAGGTCTTGATTTTAATCTCACTGTATTTCTCCTTCATTATTATTGGACTTGTTAGATGATGTACATGCATATTGACCCATGTTGATGGGAAATTGAATCCATGTTTGATGCTTTCTCTATTTATATTTGTGGAGATGGAGCAATTTTCTGACTTATTCCATTAAGACCCATTTGTCAGTAGGGAACCTTAGAAGTTTTTAAGGAGCACCTAAAAAGCCTCCTACTCTTAAGTATGTGAAGGTTGGGAATTACAAGACAATACATCCCGATATTTTGACTATGTTCTAAGCTTCATCTATGACCTGAAGGTTATATAGGTCCTTGTCGAATGTGGTGTACAAAGAGTATAGATGTATTAGTACATCCACTCCTAGATATACCTTAAAAAATGAAAACCCACCATTATGCTCGATAGGTAATTAATTCATTAAATTCTTGGATGAAGTTAGAATGAGGAATGGTATTTGGGAACCCGGTGATTATTTTCCTTGGATTTATCAAGTATCTCTTTCTTCACCCCTAAAATATTGACTAAGTCCAAAAAGGCGCATGGGTGCACAAGATTGAAGTTAAGAAATGGGAGTGCAAGGAGAAGGCGTGCAAGGCAAGGTTCTAGGAGGATCTTAGTAGAACCCGTGATGCACACCTGCAAGACAAGGTCTCGAGACTTAGCCATATTTGGCGTATCGGTAGGACATGAGAAAATCATGACCTGACTGTGTATGCGAAGTGGATAAGGTGCCAGCCTGGTGATAGGTTGGTCTAGGAAGGAACATGCCATGTGATGGAAGCTTTCAGAATACCATCATGACAAGGAGTGGAGAACTTAGGCTTGGAGGGACATGCACCTATGGAGAACCACATTTAGACACTTGACACCAGATCTGAGGCTGTAAAAGGTGAGTTGGCAGTTCAAGTGGCCTATAAATACAAGTGCCCACAAAAGAAAAGAGATATAGAGAGATGAAGAGAGAGAAGAGATCTGTAGAAATACTACAAAGGAATTCTATTTGGGTTGGGTAGATAAAACATAGGAGATGGACGTATCAAGGGATTGGATGTTTAATTTTTTTTTTTGACAGTTAAAGGATAGGAATCTAGTTATGATGCATGACTTTGGTCTGCCTTTCTGCAATGCTCTGTGATGAATCTAATGAGGTTACTGGTTTATATGAATATGATCAGTAATGATTCTGGTGCATTTACATATCTTCATGGTTTTGTGTTATGCATGTTTATGGAATGAGTTTGAATCCTTATGCATTTCCCTTTCTATTTTGATTTAGTTCTTAATTTGTTAAGTACTTTTCTATCTGGAATGACTGCACTGATCTAGAAGTTGTGCTTTGAGCTCTATGATGCTTGCATGTCTCTTTTCCACTCACTTCCTTTAAGTTTGGATCATAGATGATGTTTACTAACTCAAATCACATAAAAGAGAGACTCGGTTCCCACACATGCCTTGGGTGAGCACCCAGTTCCCGCTGGGTAATAGGTCAGCATGCATGGGGATTCCCTTGTTCTTGGTGGGTGTAAAAATGATGACATCTTGGGTCCATTTTCAAGAACTTTTTTCAAGTTGAAGTGGGAAATGGAATACATCATGATCTATGTAATAAGTGATGATAGAACGCCTAACGTTGGAAAGTGTTGAATCATGGTTCAAGAGAACGAAGGAAGAATTTTCTCGAGAGATTCAACACTGGACCTGATTTTGATGCATGTAGATGGGTAGAAGAGAACCTTTACCATGATTTGTATGAAATTTTTTTATGTTGCTTCCCAGTAGAGTTGTATGAATGGATCTTGGCATATGTGTC
Source organism: Taxus wallichiana var. yunnanensis (assembly GCA_018340775.1). Taxonomy (NCBI): domain Eukaryota; kingdom Viridiplantae; phylum Streptophyta; class Pinopsida; order Cupressales; family Taxaceae; genus Taxus; species Taxus wallichiana. The sequence continues at coordinate 408,113,580 of CM031238.1, read as the reverse complement.
TAGATCAAGCTGGTATTATAGATCATGTGCATGGACCCAAGAAGAATACTAGAGGCTGTAGGATGTAGATATGAAGTGGACTTGTGTTATGGATCATTGCTAGAAATGTGTGTTGGCTAGCTACACTCTAGAGTACGCTATTTCTACATTTTCTTGTCTGGATGTCACTGAGTTTAAGTTTATGTGGGAGCCTAGAGGATCATTTCTACATGTTATCCCTTTGGCAATGAAGATCTTGATTGTTACCTTGAGTTTAGAGGCATTTTTGATGGCCAGCTAAACCATTCTAAGTGTTGGGCAAGGAAGCTAGAGTGGAGGAAGATGGCGATAATCGTGACGAAGAAATAAAGGGAGGAGATATGGTTCAAGTATAGTGAAGTGTGTGAAAGGGAGATTGCTAGATAATGCGAGGTTTCAAGTGTGACGGATGTATGGAGGAAGATGTTGTGGGAAGGATTTGAGGTTCACACAGAGGATGTGAAACCTAAGCAGTCTGTGCTACCCCATCTTGGCAAGTGCATAAGAGAGACCCCTTCAGCTTCTGATGAGAGTTTTTCATGTGGGAGAGAAGAGCCATTTGCGCGCATATAAACCCACCTAGTGACCAGACCCTAGCACTTGCTTTTCCAAATCAAGGGAGGAGTATCATTGACCCACTTGGTACCAAAGTGGAAGTGACAAATCTACGCCCAGAGATATAATTTTTCATTTCCTACTTCTATGGCTACGTAAACTATTCCAGTATTCAGAGGAATTTTTGACCAAGAGAAACTACACAAGGCTTGGGTAACATGTCAGGAAGTAGCGCGAGACACACATCTGGTAGTGGCAAAATCTCACAGATGGTTGGCACACACGCTCAGCAAAATGTTAGGGACCCTAGGCACGACGCTTGTGCCCATTACTCGGTGGAAAGAGGATCTTGAGGTGGAATTGGTGGATATGGAGGCACATGACCTAGAGGATCTAGTGGATCCGACAGGGGAGGGAACACCGGAGGAAACCAAGGATCTAGACCAGGAGGACAGGGGCCTCATCCACCTCCTCAAGTAATATTTGAAATGTATTTACACTTGCCAGACTACTAGGGCATAGAGGATGTTGTGGAGCATGTTCACAAGTGTGAATTGCTATGGCACATGAAGGGGATCAGAAATCCAAAGCGGAAGGACAGTCAGTTTGTAATGACATTGCAAGGGTACGTGCATAGCTGGTATAGGAAGTATGACCCCCATCAGATGGTGGTAGATTACACCACATTGAAAAATGCCTTCCTAGCAAAGTTCCACATCCCTAAGTTTGAGTAGAAGAGCATCAATGCCCTTAAGGAGATTCAACAGGGAATGGCGGAGAGTGTGTGGGAGTATGACACATAGTTTAATACTCTCCTATCAAAATTTTCATATGACATTCACCCTTCATAGCATGCTCAATGGTTTTTTGGAGGGTTGATAACTCCATTTAGAAGAGATTTATCTCATAAAACTTTCACAGACCCGCGTGAGGTGTTGGAAGCCACCCTATGTGTTGAAGTTGTTAGAAATGTTGACACCGGGGTCATCCCATTCCTAAAGCTCAAATCATTACTATGGATAGCAGTTGGAAAAATTATCTACAAACTTAGCTCATGAGACTCATAGTGCAATGTGGTGTATAGATTGTGAAGTAGAGGGGCATGTAAAACATAGTTTCCCCTGGAAGACAGTACATGCCATAGCAGATGGATGTGAGATTTTTCATGGGGACCATGATGTGAGTAGATGTCCTTTATTACAATGCACAATTTAGAAGAATGTATCTTGCTACTGTAAAATTTACACCTCTATAACCCATGATACTAAGGATTATAGGCTTATTGACCAGATCCATGAGGCCATTGATCATGGTGTGCACCAGACCAACATTGCTAGTAGTTCTAAGGGTGATGATCACCATTATGAGGAGCATGCAGATGGATGCATATGAGGGAGGGGATTTCAAGAGGATTATGTGGTTATGATAACCACGAGAGGAGGAAGGAGTGATTTCACACGTGGAACCTATTTTAATTGTGGGTCTATAGACCACTACAAGTGCGAGTGCCTAGAATTTTTATAGTGTTCATGGTGTGGGAAAAAACACAAGTATGAGGAGTGCCCTAATTTGTTTGAACATATGAATCAACAACACTAGAAAGACAAGGGTGCTGCAATGGTAAGCATTAAGAAGGCTGGCACACAATGGCTGCTACGGGTGACACGTGATGCGGTTTTGGAACTTGTACTTGGTGACAACAAAAGCAGAGGCCATGCATGTAAAGGAAATGCCATGGTATAATAACCTAGTTTTAAGGGAGGAAGTGGTACATGTGAAGTACCCAGACCACAGCATCAAAATGAAGTATATCAAGAAACCATGGACGTCATTCAGAGTTTACAAGGAGAAATCCAATGTCTAAAGGAGTAGTCTAAGATGGAGGAGCAAAGAAGGAAGTTTGAGGCACCAAAGGATGACTTAGATGAGGTCAAGGAAGTATGTAAAATGATAAAGAAAGAGAATATTATTCCCTTTGCTAGGAGCATGGTTGAGAGAAAAGGTACCACGCTCCGAAGAAGAGCACAAGAGGAAGGTATTACATGCAAACCTTCCCCCTCACATCCTTAACTATGATAGGGATATCATGTTAAATGCAGTCATGGATGGATAGCTCCTTAGTAATATCCTCCTTAACACAGGCGTGAAGATCAATGTTCTCACCTTGGATGCATGGCATTAGATGGGAAGACCTGCATTATAGCCATCTTCAAATGTGTTGTATATGGAAAACAAAATGAAGGCAATGCCCATCGGTGTCTTAAAGGATGCAGATATCACCATTCAAGGGGA